>CM055746.1:10283847-10721669 GCA_029465975.1 Dallia pectoralis
AAACTGTCTGTATGGTGCGCCATTTATTTCCTTCCCTCGAAAAATATTCAGAATTTATTGAATAATTATAATGGGTTTAGAAAACCCAATAGAATTCAGCCCATTTGTTGTGTTCATCATAATTTTACCAATAATATATATTTACATTATATAACAAAATAAACAGTGTATGAAACAGCATTCAGAAGCAGGTGAAGTATGTTTGGTCGGCGAGCTGAGGTGTGACTGAGTGCGCAGTGATGTGACAAGAGCATCAGCAAGGGGCCTACACAAGTGTTTTATGTGTTTCTAGGCGGCAGTGCCTGTTGTGTTGGCCGACTGGCACAGGCAGACCTCTGCGCTGGCACGTTCTCATCCCCTGGGTTGAGTCGCATCTGCTGGGGCAGAGATGGCAGAAAATCCCCCTGGTTATTACACAACGCGCCATCAAAGGTAGCCTTTTATCCTCTGGGGTACAAGGTTTTCCGAGAGAGAAAAAGTACAAGGGTTCACGATTAATAATTCATCGCGGGCGCACATTTTTTCCACAGTCATTATCGTCTTCTTGCCGACCGTTCAGCCGTATGGTCTCTGGCGTTTTGAGGCAAAATTACAGATGTATTTTGCAGCTGGAAACAGTTGAGACTGTGTAGCATAGCCTGTTGCCAGGTTTGGATGTTTTTTTAAATCTTTGTAATGGTGACGAGTTGGAGCTCAGACATGAAATGAATGAAGACATTCAGACTAGTTGTGATGAGTCAGCTTTTGAAGGACATGGACCATAACACACGTGTGGGTAGGTAATGCCTGTGTTAGCTTTGAACCAGATCGGTTACTGTATGTAAGGCATAATACAATGTCTGTATTAATATCATTTTTATCAACAAAAAAATGACAATGCCTTTTAGCTTCGGCCCGGACTTCTAATTATCTTTAATCAATGTCTTTTCTACTCCTACGCAGCAAAAGCAGTTCATGCATTACGATTTCATAGAAAGACATGTTTGCGGCTGTGTCTACGTAGCGAAGTAGGAATAGAACACCACACTTGCCAGTCCTCAAACTTGTTGCTAAACATTAAATTGGTCATTACAACATGCCTAGAACCCTCTGGACTGGCAGCTACCAAAGATGGTGACTAGCACAACTAGTTGGAATAAACTTTTTAGAGTCTGAAAAGCCACACACTGGTATCTTCTTTAGTGTTCGATCTACTTTAAACGCTGGTACCGCACCCTCCTTGGGAGAGAGATTGGCTCGAAACCGGTTGCAAAACTTGAAACAAAAATAGATGAATTCAGACACGGAAAAGGAAACGCAGGTACACAGGTATCACCCGGACTATAAAACAAAGGTGTGCAAACTAGCCATTTGTAAAAACCAACAAATGAAGAGGCAAACGGAAAAGGCAGCCCTATATACACTTGTGATAACAACCGTAACCCATCCCGATTAGTGGCAGGTGTGAGGGATAACCAGACTGAAGGGAAGGGAACATCAAACGCCGGTTCCCGGAGGGAGGTGGAGTGGCTGCAACCAAGCAGGGACGATTGCAATGAAGGAGAGAACTATGGGATTCGTAACACCGCAACAGAGTCTTGCAAGGGGTTGCACAGGTGCAGATTGCCCTTATTGGAATGGCTAGACTCATGATCAACACCGCAATTTTGGTCCTTACTGAACACGACTACTGATGAGATATAGTAAACATCATATGACATTAGTTTGAATGCTATGACTTGTCAGCTTATTGCAAATGGATTTCATTGAAATAACTGACTTACAGTATGTATTACATTACAGAATATTCCTCGCCAACGTGCGTTGGCTTAGCAGCACACTAGAGTACTAGACAAACTTCTCTTGCAGCTGTCGTGGAAAAACAGATATCTCTCCTCTTTTTCGGCCTTGTGTTTCATGAAATCATGGCACAGCTTTTGCCTTGTTTCTCAATCTTCCAGGCGGATCGGAACACAGAACTCTCGGGCTAAACAAAAAGAGGAGGAATATGTTTTTACATCAACAATGACCGGGGCAATGCTGTTACAGTCATATGACGGTACTGTTCTCATGACATGGAATCCTTTTTCATGAACTGCAAGGCATTCTACAGCCCGCGGTAATTCACCTCATTTATCCTGGTTGGTGTGTATACATTCTACCGCTAGCCAAAACAAATACCTGAGCAGAGCGTTCATACCCGTACTCCCGTGTTCTTGGCAACTTTATTATAATTTGTTTTAATTTAATCTTTATTTAAACAGTTAGGCCGATTAGAAAGAAGTTCTCATTTGCCACGGCGGCCAAGATTAAGCGGAAACGTTCATTTACGCAATATATACACGAATCACCAGAGGGAAAATAGCAGTGGGACACAACAAGGCATTACTGGGTCAAGTGGAGTGTCAATAATACACGATGAGTTATAAGTAGATCAGTTGAGCAGCAGCAATGATATGGCAGTAACAACTTTATAAAATACAAAGGAGTGCCTATATACAGAATGTAAAAAAGTTCATCTAGCAGGTAGGTCATTATTAGTGTGCACAAGATATATGACTATGGTTTTGGGAGGAAGAGCATTCGGGCATTTCTGAGCAAATAGAGTAATTCAAGTGTAAACAGGTATTTCATCAGTGCAGGTGAGAAGGATCCACTGTGCAAAATAAACACGGCAAAATGAGAAGGGGTGGGTGAAAACCAGACGACAGTTAACACGTACAGTAGTTAGACAGAGTTCAGACAGAATTAGTTTGAAAACAATGGTTGAGATAAGGGTTTCAAGTTTTATATATTTTTTGTAGTTAGTTTCAGTCATTAGCGGCTGAAAACTGGAAGGATTGGTTGCCAAATGTTGTGCAGGCATTTGGGGTGATTAAAACAAATGTACCTGATTGAGCGTAGACTGCGAATGGGTTGAGCTATTTTGACTAGAGAGCTTAGGTACAGCGGAACTTTGCCTTGCAGAGACTTGTAAATTAGTTGGTTGAGCAATGAGTTATACGCCACTGGCGTTTTTAGAGCACAGTACCTAACGAAGGGCCTGGAGTATACAGAATGGCATTGTCTGCATAGAGATGGATCTGAGAGTCGACAACAGCGAGAGCCACGTCGTTAACGTAAAGTGTAAATAAAGTTGGCCCGAGAATGGATTTAACATCTGATATCATGGTGCGGTCTGAACTACTTGGAGCTTGATGCATAAAAGACAGTGGAGATGAGTGTGGACTTGAAAAGAAGCCCAGCAGCCCCTCATCCGATCGTCCTGAGTGGCTCCCAATCAACACTGTGGAGTTCTTTCGCTTCATGGGCCACATCATCGCCCAGGACCTCAAGTGGGAGCTTGTGTACATGAGATATTTAGCATTTCTATGTTCTATTTCCAAAAATGTGTGTGTCTCTTAGTTATCATTAGGCAGTATTTGCATATTTATGTGATCAATTACGAATTGAGTGAGTAACACAACAAAATGTGGAGAAATTTAATGTATCAGGATACTATCTAAATGCACAATACTTCCCTCGTCAAGTATGGTCATATTAAGAATTGGCAAAAGGAAGAGAGCAACTTTTTGCTTTAGCATTTTATTAAACCCATTATGGAGCATTTAGGGTTAGCAGTCTTACTCAAGTACTTGAAGGATTTTATTTTCTTGCCTGGCCACAGTATGCTACCAGTACAGCTTAGGTTGGAATTACTGAAAGAGCAGTATGTTGGACGGGCCTTATGTAAGATAATTGGCAAAATGTGTGCATGCCCACATATTCAGGCCTTCCCACACTGCAAAGGCACTAAATAACAATGAAACGAGAACAGTGTTACGTTATTATACAGTGTATAATGCAGAATGTAATATCCAACCAATGCCTCAAGTGTTTTACTGAAGGTCAGTCACTACAAGAAGTGCTTAGAGTAGCCTTTGTGTTGCCGAGTAACGATGACCCAGCTGCCCCGGCTGAATTGTGCTGACGACCTAGACTCTATAGGAAATGAAGAAGTCTGCCTGTATGTGAGAGCCTTGAGATATATCACTGCCACTGCTGCTCTAGCCTACGCTACCATCCAAAACTTTCATGTCACTTAGAAATGTCCTCGTTTTAAATGAAAAGCAATGTGTTTGCCTTTAAAATTGAATTGATTGGAAATACAGCGTAGACATTATAAATGTTGTAAATGACTGTTGTGGCTGGAAGCGACTGATTTTCAATGGAGAAACTACATAGGTAAATCAACTATTTCTACTACAGCTGTTTACAATATAAGCAATGTCTGCACTAAGTAACCTTTTCAAAAATGTGTCTCCAGATTGCTCATCTTTCTCATGTATCAAACTTCATTACGTACGCCTTTTGTAGTTAACCAAAACATTTACACATTTGCCTCATTTTGTTTGCAATATATTTAATATTATTGTTGAGTTGGAGAGAGCTTTTTTTTTTAAATACAAAGATTATTGGCTGTAGGTCAGAGCAAAAAAGGTCAGGTTAAAGATTACTGACAGTCAGTAGCTTCTGTGTGAGTTACTTTACCACCCCGAATATGATTTAAATATAAACAAATGTTGTGCTTTCTAGTCGTCATCAGTGTCACACTGCCAGCCAACTATTTGGACATAAAATGCATCACCCTGATCACCAGAACGCGCCAGTCATTAGCAGTGACATTTAATGACCTTTGAACTGCACACCTCGTGATGCTCATTTCAAAATGTCACCCATGAAGCACGACCTTTCACGCTCATTTAAACTTAATCCGATATACACAAATCAATCCACTCAAGATCAGCACCTCGGTATGTCTGCTAAATCACACCAACGTGAACCTGCGCTGTTTCCTTTGGTTCCCGGGACCTTGTGTGAAACCCTGCGTGAAACCCGTGCTTATCTGGGCGTCTGCGATTGGGGATTGTTATCTTGGCAATGAGCTTGAGTAATTAATCTCACTTTCCGCAGCCTGAGTCGGCTGTAAGGGAGGTTACGCAACCAGAGCTCCACTCACACTGTCACTGAATCCAAGCAGCTTATATTTTCGCAGAATTTGAGGGGTGTGAAGAAAATGCACAAGTGCCAATGGAGAGCTTTATTGAACACGTGCGTACCACGGCCACTTCACTGTTCTGAACATCTAATGTTAAAAAGCTGATGTCATGGGTCAACAGACAAATAAGCAGATACAAAAAAATCTGAATAAGCCTTCCTGTGCACAGGCAAACGCAGTGACAGAATTGTTATCCGGAAACGAATGGCGTTCAGCGCAAAGGTTAATTCATGAGTGGTGTTTGACAAAATGTCGATTGATACATTTACATCATTTACATTTCAATCACAGTCGCGATTTAGACAAGATATTCAGGGAGACTTTGTGAATCCAGTTGTGTTGAGTACATTTAAATTATTTCAGATACTCAATGAAAATGTACAGTTGATTAAGTTTTTAGGGAAATTTGTTTCAAGAAAACGCTGGTTCAACCATTCAGGCGCAAGCAGCTAAAACTATTGACTTGGGAGCAGCAGTCCACATTTTTGGCCATTAAGTTAAGTGAGCTTGACCATTAAATTAACTATTAAGTTAACTATTAAGTTTGACCATTTTGTAAATTAATTTGCGGACTGCATTGTTGTTCATATTACTATGTAACCATGTTTAATGTCCAGAATAGAACTTTTGATTTTTGAGTGATTTAAATACAATAGAATTGCTTTTATCTGCCAAGAATACACCAAAGTTGACATACTGTAGGCAGTATATGAAGGTATCAACATGTCGGCATATACAATATGAGATATGATAGATCGCTAGTTGCCTGTGCGACTGGGAAGCCCTCAATCAAAAAGAAACAGTCGAACTGTAAAAACTGAGCAATGGTATGTTCCGCTTTCATGATATAAAATAACGTACTGCTTAGTAGTCTGAGCTATATAAAAAGTAGAGCACGAGCCACCATCCAGGTTGTCTTGGAAACACCAACAGACAGTAGGCAACAATTGTACATTGTGAAAGGCAATTCTGTCCCACATACCATATAGCACAGCCACAATGGCACCTAGCCTGGGGGTGCATTCGGACGGGGTAGTTGCTGGAAGTAAAAATGACCAAAACAAAGATGGACAAGCCCGGATGACGGGTAATAAAGAGTATGAGCTAGAGACAATTTCAGCTCTGGTCATCTGACTATTGCAGTTTGGACTATCGGGTAAAATGCTGATGCCAAGACAAACTCAATTGAGTTGGAATACATCTTCATCAGTATCAGATTTCTTTGCCATATCTGTTTACACACACGAGGAATTTAGCCCTAGCTGTAGCGTTTATAACCCAGTACTTCCTACTTTATGTTCTTTTGGACTTCCAAAATGTAGACCTACTTCCAGTTCATCTCGAGCAAAATCATCCACGTCATGAAGTTATGCTATATCCGACTTCAAAAACCACCCTGTAGCAATCAAAGGGATTGAAAAGACGGGCGATTGAGGAGAGCTGGCTGAATAATAAGCGGAACCCGAACGCCTTTTGAGAAGGTGTTATCTAAAGACTAGCAGCTGGAGTCAATTCCTTTAATGAGTTAATCTTGATTATACAGTAGTAACTACTGCTGATTGGACAATGGGCCTAGCAGAGGTAGAATGTATGCCTGATCTGGCCAGAGCAAATTCTATTAATTTTTCTGCTAGAGCTGTCAGAGATAATTGCTCATTTTACATGACAGAGAACCTTGTCCGCTCCACATGCACACTGGTGCCCATCACCATAATCAGTCAATTCAAAGGCAACTATATCGCCAAACCGGGGGAAAAGCGCAATCATGTGGAAAGGTTCCATGTCCATTTTCCATCGTATTAATTTGAGTGAAAAAAGTACTTCATATTCCTTTGCTTAAAGTCCATTGTTAGAATATGTGTAGAGTCTGACATTTGGATGTCCTTCAGGTGTTTTCCTCAGAGTAGTATTTCTGTCCTTTTAAGATGAATGAAATGCTCTGAAATAATCACGTTAAATGTGTACAATTATGTCCAAGCTTGGATGGGTCAGCTTAATTCATGTTACTAGTATAGCTCTTAATCATCAATCAACACATCACACAGCTTGGCTTAATTCAATCAATATCACTATTGAAACATGTACTAGTGGCAATATAGTAATTAGATCCTCTCGAAAATGTCGTGAAACTGCCTGCCTGAATGCCAAGATACTAGCATGCCCTTCCTTTCCCTCTAAATTAGCATTTTTGAAAGCAAACTAATTTGGAAGTTAAAAGAGGAACCCCACGGTGCACTCCAGTTACAAAGCCTTTCATTTTTTAGAAAGTAATTGAACCTCTGGTGATTTGGTAAAAAAAGGTAAAAAAAGCGTTACGAGATAGCATGCGTCAGCCACTCGCACATGATCAATAAGCCACCACGCCATTGGCAGAGATCTTACAGTATGCTAAACAAACGATAACAGATTATTTACGCGAAAAGACGTGGCGAAGGAAGGCGCCGTAGCACCAGAGACATCAAAGGCAATGCGGTGTCACAGCTGTGGTCATTAGCAATGCTTGAAATTGATGTAATTATAGACCCACATGACCCAAATGTTCCCTTCTGCTCATCCGCCATGAGTGTCAGACGTGACGTTTCACGGTCGGATGTACTACGGTCTATGCGGGACTGGTGCAACTCGGAAACTCGTCTGCGCCGCGGCATTCTGGGTGTTGTTCCAGTTGAAATTGACGACATTAGCCGGTTGTTTTGAACCCGAGTGTTTATGCTTAAGGGGAACGTGAGACGTCAGCAGACGTTGCCATTCCTCGCTGAATGACTTGGCCAATCCATGTTTTGTCACCTACAGCTAAAGAGAAATAAGATCCCATTACACAGCAGTTCAGAGTGGAAAATGTGACAGCGACTTCACGGCCAATTGGGTCGCTGTCAACAGCATATGTTTATACCTGACAATTTCAAGTTATTATTCTATTATTATCCCATATTGTCTCAGGGCAAATGTATAATTTATCCAATTAAATGTTTCACGAAATATCTGTCCTCAACACGAACAGGATAGAAAGCTTGACAATTGGATTGGCCGGAAAACACAATTTAGCATGCCTCAGCAGTCCCATTAAAAAGAGATACCATGGAGAGGCCAAGTAGACAACTTTACACTTCATTGGTCGTGCTGTTTGGATGCTAAACTTACACATTTTTATATTATATAATTCAAGGTCATGTAGCTGGCTAAAACCTTGAAAACTATTTTATTCATGGTGTGCTGTGAGCAGTTTTATCATAGTGCTACGGTGGCAAGTGCCTGACAATTAGGTAAAAAATACACAAAAAAGTAACACTAGACACTTGCCTAGAAGTGTAGTATAGAATAAGTATTAAGCAGGCATTAACATACCATAGACTGTGCATTACCAGGGAAAAACCTGGTCGTAAAGAAAAACATGAGACCCAAGGTTGAATAATATTAACAAAATCTGGTTTGTCACCATTCCTCTCAAAAGAGCAACATTTTGTAAATTAGATCACGCGTCACCGTCAAACACTTCACAACCAGCTCACACACCCACACAACAGCCTGTTCCTGAACACACCACAGATCCCAATCAAACACTTCACAACCAGCTCACACACCCACACAACAGCCTGTTCTCCTGAACATCACTTACACCACAGATCCCAATCAAACACTTCACAACCAGCTCACACACCCACACAACAGCCTGTTCTTGAACACATCACAGATCCCAATCAAACACTTCACAACCAGCTCACACACCCACACAACAGCCTGTTCCTGAACATCACTCACACCACAGATCCCAATCAAACACTTCACAACCAGCTCACACACCCACACAACAGCCTGTTCCTGAACACACCACAGATCCCAATCAAACACTTCACAACCAGCTCACACACCCACACAACAGCCTGTTCCTGAACACACCACAGATCCCAATCAAACACTTCACAACCAGCTCACACACATACACAACAGCATGTTCCTGAACGTCACTCACACCACAGATCCCAATCACCAGAATACTAATCACCTGTGTCCCGTTAGCCAACCTATTTAATTTCTCCGTGCACACCACTCCTCATGAGGTATTGTTTGTATTCACATACACACACTGAGCCAGATACTTTGTGACCACGTACTCAATCCTTTTTGTATCCACCTGCCTCGTTTTTCAGTTTTCTAGTTCGGGTTCCGTTTTGATGTTCTGATCCTGCCTTGTCACCTGCCTTGTCTCTATGTTCTGTTTGTTCCGGTGATACCGGCCCAGCTTCCTGTCAGTTCTGGATTTTTTGATACTCGTCTGGTTTTGTTTTCCTCTGCACACCTGGAGCCCTGTGCTACGGGATGTTCTCCCTCCAGCTGATCTATGTTACCTTTTTGAACGTGTTCATACCAGCTACGTTTGAATAAAGAAGCGCTCACTGCGCTGTAACTCTTACTCCTTGTTTTCCGTGACATATTCGTTACATTTAAGTGCATCGTAACAGTGTAAAAGGCATGTAGGTGAAATGAGTTGTTTATGTTTGTAATGATTACTGATACTTTCAGAGGTTTGCATACTGTACCAACCAGCTGATCTCACTCAGCTTACACCTCCTTTCTGAGAGGTGCAGAACAAGGTTGTACTTTATGTCAAGAATATTTAAGATGGTCGCTGCAATGCTAGTGATGAAAACCCCGAGATAATGGTAACAGAATGACTCAAAACATGGAGTCGAAATGAGCAATAGTATTTGAAGGCTTGTATGTCCTAGTCTGCATTAAACCCCAGCAATGATAAATGTGCAATACTGCAGATACTATTGCTCGTTTCGACTCCATGTTTTGAGTCATTCTGTTATCATTATCTCGGGTTTTCAAATACTGCAGAGTAAAAAAATAAAAAGTAGGATTTACAAAGAAATGTTCCCGATTTGGGTTCATGGTAAAATTGATGTGCTTGGTTTACACTTATCCAGATGAATTTCCTGATTATATATGTACTAATGGTTCTACTTGTGTACAAAAGTAAGGGAACATATTGAAATATTTCAAATGATCTGGAATTGAAAAACAGAACTGCATCCACCGGGCTTTTTTATGTGACACGTATGAATCTAAAGGATTAAAAACTTCAATGCACTAAGCCTCAATTAAAGCTGAAGAAAAACCTTGATGATGTTAAAAACAGAGTGTTTTTACAGCAGGATAATAAGAGGCAAATCTGTTGTTTAAAACATAACAATAATTACTTCATGGCCCCATACACATCGATGGAGCTAAAGTAGAGAGAGTGCCTGTCTTCAAGTTCCTCCTGTCTTCAAGTTCCTCGGTGTATTCATGGTCCAGGCAAGCCGACTCCGCAGTGAAAACACATGACAATAAAATACTTTGACTTTGACAATAAAGTAATGTGTATCGAAATGTATGCGCCATACCAAAGTGTTATCAACACATTGTAGCTCCTCTGCAAAACCAGAAGAGGTAGTTAATTAAGAAAGAACAGATTCCATTGACTGATGACTGAAATAGTAAGTCTTAAAAATGTGTTTATGCCTAGTTGAACAAATTGATACCTCAGAAAGGTGTGATTAAAAACAGTTGGTATTCCAATGGCATTCCTCTTAAGAGTTAATTTGTCGCATCATCTATACACCTTATTAGAATAGTATAATCAAAAGCAGCAGTTAAATCTAAAAGAACAAGAATAGAGAAATGACAAAATTACAGACGACAGCTCGACATTCTTTAACACCGAATCAAATGTGCAACACAATCAAGAGAACAATGCCACTTTCTGTCAACATTTATATTTTTGCATATATTTAATCATTGTGTTTGTACACATCGTTATGAAATACATTTGTGCATTTCTTGTCTGTATATTCTGCCTGTCCATATGCACTCACCCATGGCCCGCTGAAGGGTTTAAAAGTCAAACTGTAGGTCAACCCCCTGGTGAGAATGATTAGCATGCAGTGTTGAAGCCATTTCTATGGAAATATTAAAACTTGAGAAATTCCGTGCTGCAATTATAATTTAGAAATTATAATATAATCAGGTGACCAGTTATCTAGTAAAATGTAATTTGATTGGTTGTTAGACTTAGTATGAAGGAAAACAGGAACCCGCGAATCAGGCAGAAGCTACTGGATTTTGGAGCAACACAGTCTTTTGACCTACACAGAATTGTATAACATAATTTTTAGAAAAGTAATTATCCTAAGTTTTTATATTATGTTTTCGAAAATTCATAATTAAACGGTTAAAAGAAGAACTTTGGATTCAAGACTTTTATTTGTTACTTTTCGTGTTGAGTACAAAAGAACTTTAAAGTCCGTAGTTAGTGAATTCAACTTATTGCATTCACAACAAAGTCAAAAGACTGCTCGACATAATCAAGATATTGAGCAAAGTCAGAAGATTGCTTGAAGCCGAAATTGTAGCCGTGCGCTATGTAAAAAGAAGCCAGGTAGTCTGGATGTCAGCGTGCAAATCTACGGGGCGGAATAAAAAAAAAAAAAAAAAACTTTCAACTGGCTGCTTAAATACAGACGGGAACTACGTCGCAGCCCAAGAAAACAGAAAGAAGGTTCGAGGTAACCTACTTAGAGTGTGGAACGTCGGCTGAATGAAGTTTTCCCTGGAAAAGGTCTGATATTTTCTTTTTGACTCTATTAGCCTCTTGACGGTGATAACATAAACCATCGTTTGAAAGTGAAAGTAAGTTCTCACTCGATTTTTTGTTTTGAAAGTCATAAAGCTTTACATAAAGAAATCAAACACATCAGTGACTCTTTTTCACTAGCGTTTGTGAAAATATAAGAAGAGTAGAAGCTGAAGCTGTATACATTAGAAATTGTGACAGTTTTTTGTGAAGATTTTAAAAGTGACATGACATGGCAGATGAAAGCGCAGCTGCTCGGGTTGACCAGAAGAGAGCGCCGAAGCCCACAGAAAAGGCTTTGGATGAGAAAATACATAGGCTGAGGGGAGAACGCAAGGGAAAGTTGGCACAGATAACCAAACAGAAGAATGATTTGGCCAAATTAAAGGAAAATGAACACAACATTAATTTCATTAAAGAGGAAGCGTTGCCAAAGTTTGAAAGATGCTTAAAACAGTATGAACGGATTAATGAAGAGTTGTGGGAGTTAATAGATGAAGATGAGCATGATGATTATGAAAGCAAGTATTCAGAGTTTAAGCGGTTTGTGGAAGACACAAACAGATGGATTACAGATGTCTTAAGGGATGAGGAAGATGGCATTATGCCGCATGATAGTGCATCTATAGCTGGCTCTGTCACAAGCCACGCTTCCAGTACTAGTTCTGCAAAGCTGAGAATTAAAGCTGAACGTGAAGCGCTATTGGCCAGAGCTGCAGCAATGGAAAAGAAAGAAGCAATAATACAGGAAGAAATTCGTTTAAGAGTTAGAAAAGAGCAATTTGAGATCGAAACTGAGCTTGCTGCCTCAGATGCTAAATTAAAAGTGTATGAAGAATTTGAAGATGCTCATGAATTGAATCGTGATTCATTAGAGTCACCTTCAGGACCCAGGTTTGAATCTCTGATGCATAGACGGGAAAAGGACAATGTAGAGGAGTATGTGCGTCGTGGAGCTGATAGGCCATTCCCTACATTCAATCTTAGAACAGCCACTCAAGTTGGTGCTTCAGATAAAAGAACGTCATTGTCAAGAATTGACGTCAACAGTACGCCGCATCTTAATCATCATGATCGCACTGATTATTCTACAGATAGCCTACATGAAGTGCTACAGCGTCAAAACAAAGTCACAGAGATGCTCATTAAACAACAGAGTTTGTCTCAATTGCCTCAAAGAGACATACCCACGTTTTCAGGAGACCCTCTGACTTACAGATCCTTCATAAGAGCGTTTGAGCATGTTATTGACAGTAAAACAGACAGTCATCAAGATCGGCTGTACTACCTTGAACAGTTCACGAGTGGAGAGCCACTCGATCTCATTCGGAGCTGTGAGCACATGAGATCCGACAGAGCGTACAAAAAGGCCAGAGATCTGCTTGATCAACACTATGGAGATGAAATAACCATCGCTACAGCGTATATCAATAAGGCTATGGAATGGCCTCAGATAAGGCCAGAAGACAGAAAGGGATTAAATGCCTTTGCTTTGTTCTTGGTTGGATGTTGTAACACAGTGAATGATGTGGATTACATGGACGAAATGAACAATCCGACCAATATGAAGTCTGTCTTATCCAAACTTCCATTCAAACTGAAGGAAAGATGGAGAAGTTATGCTTATGACATTCAAGAAAGAACAAGAAAAAGAGCCAGGTTTCCTGATTTAGTGGAGTTTGTGTCCCGCCAAGCAAAGGTTGTCAATGACCCGTTGTTTGGAGATATCCTGGACTCCACGTCAAGTAATCAGAACAACTCAAAGAAGAAACCAGAAAGCAGAAAAAGCGAGTTTAAAAGAAGCAGCTTTGCCGTGAATGTATCTGCTACTGAGAATAATGTCAGTAAAAGCCAACCTGAAAAGAAACCTTTTGCAGTCAAGTCAGCAAGTGTCTTTCAAAGTCCCTGTCTTTACTGTCATAAGAACCACGCATTGAATGCGTGCAACAAGATTCGAGAACAGCCTCTGAAAGAAAGAATTCAGTTCTTGAAAACAAACGGTCTTTGCTTTGGGTGTCTGATGGCAGGTCATATGTTCAAGGACTGTAGAAAAAAGGCCTCTTGTCCAGATTGCTCCTTTAAGCACCCAGCTATCTTGCATGTTGTTAAAGAAGATGCTTCGTCAAAGAACAACGGTGCCGAAGACAGCTCACAAAGCACAGGGGAAGCCACGAGTGCTCTCGTGTCTGCAGGGTGCAGAAGAGGTGACCATAATGGGGCCGGGAACAGTGAGTGTATTCTTCCCATCGTACCTGTGCAGATAAAACACAAGAAAGGTACAAAGATAATTAAGACCTATGCTTTCCTGGATCAAGGAAGTACAGCAACCTTCTGCACTGAAGACTTGGCGAAGAAGTTGAATATGCGAGGCAAAAAGACTGAATTTTTGCTTCGTACTATAGCGCAAGAACAGAAAGTGAACAGCTATGAACTTACCGATCTGGAGGTGTGTGGCCTAGAGGAGCAAGAATACATTCAGCTGCCCAATGTGTATACTCAGCCAGATATACCTGCAAAAAAGGCCAACATCCCACAGAAAGATGATTTGGAGAGGTGGTCGTATCTGAGTCGAGTTCATCTCCCAAAACTTGAAGCAGAAGCAGAAGTTGGTCTTCTCATCGGTGTCAATGCATACAAAGCTATGGAGCCATGGGAGATTATTAATAGTCAGAATGACGGACCATACGCCGTGAAGACAGTTCTAGGTTGGGTCGTCAATGGGCCAATCAGCAGATGTCAAGAGAAGGAATCAGACGATGGCAAAGGGCGAAACTTCCTTGTTAATCGTATTTCTGTGATAAGTGTTGAAGACATGCTCATGAAGCACTATAATGCAGATTTCCCAGAAAGAAAATGTGACGACAGAAGAGAACAGTCTCAACATGACAAGCGGTTCATGCACACTGTTACAACATCAGCCCAGCTCGTGGATGGTCACTTCTGCATCAAGTTGCCATTGAAGGATGACAAGGTGAAGATGCCATGCAACCGTGGTATTGTTGAGCAGAGGCTTAACTCTTTGAAGAGAAAGTTCAGTAGGAATGCAGACTTCTTTCAAGAGTACAAGGCCTTCATGGACAACATACTGGAAAAAGGTTATGCAGTAAGGGTTCCAGAAGAGCGGTTGAGTCGCAGTGATGGCAGAGTATGGTTCATTCCACACCATGGGGTGTACCACCCAAAAAAGAGGAAACTCCGAGTTGTTTTTGACTGTGCGGCAACTTACCAAGGAGTGTCGCTAAATGATCAGTTGTTGCAGGGGCCTGACCTAACTAACACCCTCCTCGGAGTGTTGCTAAGATTCAGGCAGGAGCCTGTCGCCATGATGGCAGATATCGAGTCCATGTTTTACCAGGTGCGGATTCCAGACACGGACGCAGATATGCTACGCTTTCTTTGGTGGCCAGGCGGTAATCTAAATGTGGAAGCAGAAGAGTACAGAATGTGTGTTCATCTGTTCGGTGCTACATCATCTCCAAGTTGTGCATCATATGCATTGAGAAGAACAGCGGAAGATGCAGCCTCAAAGAGTACCCCAGAAGCCACACAGACAGTCCTAAAAAACTTCTATGTGGACGACTGTTTGAAGTCAGTAGCCAAAGAGGACAGAGCTATTGCTCTTGTGAAGGAGTTGATGACGTTATGCGCCGGTGGTGGTTTTCATTTGACCAAGTGGGTCAGCAACAGCAGGGCTCTGCTGAACTCCATTCCTGAACATGAACGAGCAGCTGAAGTAAAAGATCTGGATTTGGAGCATGATGAATTACCAGTGGAACGTGCATTAGGTGTGCAGTGGTGTACAAGTTCTGACAGCTTCAGGTTCAAAATACACCTGCCGGACAAGCCATGCACAAGACGGGGCATTTTGTCTGTAGTCAGTTCTGTGTATGACCCAATGGGTTTTTTGGCACCGCTCCTACTACCTGTTAAGCTAATTCTAAGAGATCTCTGCCAAGAGAAGAAAGGTTGGGACGAAGAGATTCAAGAAAAGTCATGCCGGATATGGTTGAAGTGGCTGACAGACTTAGAAAAGCTTTCGGAGCTCAGTGTGAACAGATGTTTCAAACCTCCTGCATTCGGGCCCATAAATGCTGCTCAAATCCACAATTTCGCGGATGCCAGTCAAGATGGTTATGGCGTTGTGTCGTATCTCTTGCTGACAAATGACCAGGGTGAAAAACATGTATCGTTCTTGATGGGAAAGTCCAGAGTCGCGCCACTCAAACAGATCACGATCCCGAGAATGGAGTTGACAGCAGCAACGGTTGCAGTCAAGATCGATCGGATGTTGAAAGAAGAGCTTGAGATTCCTCTGATGGAGTCGGTCTTCTGGACGGATAGTACAACGGTACTAAAGTACATTGAAAGCGATGCTCTTCGTTTCAAGACGTTTGTGGCAAACCGTGTCTCTTTCATTAGGAAGCAACTACATTTTCTCAGTGGAAATATGTCAGTACCTCACAAAATCCAGCAGATCAGGCTTCAAGAGGTTTGAAGATCCAGAGCTTCATAGAAAGTAAAAGCTGGTTTCAGGGGCCTAGTTTCCTGCAAAAAGAAGTTGAATGGCCGGGACAGTCAAAACAAGGTACTTATCTAACTGAAGATGATGTTGAGTTGAAGACATCCGCTGCAATGTCATGCACAAACCCGAACGAGTGCACAGGTCCATTGGATCAGCTCTTTGAGTATTATTCAGATTGGCATAAGCTAAAAAAGGCGGCAGCTTGGATTTTGCACTGGAGAAGGACGTTGCAGCACCTGAGCATCAAGAGAAAAGAGTTTGAGCAGAACATACAGCAGAGGGAGAATGATCCAGAGAAATGCAGATCCATAGTTGAACAGCAAATGGTGATGTGCAAGAAGAATCTGGAAAAAAGAATGCTTAACGTGGAAGATCTATCCAGAGCTGAAATGGAACTGGTTAAATACAGCCAAAGACAAACTTACGCGGAGGAGATACAAGCTTTGCAGCCGGGAGGCTCCCGTGTGAAAAAGAACAGTTTTATCTTCAAACTGGATCCATACTTGCAAGATGATGTGTTGAGAGTAGGAGGACGTCTGAGCAGATCAGCGATGCCTGAGGAGGCCAAGCATCCTGCAATTCTGCATAAACAGCACAGAATAGCTCACCTCATTCTTCACTGCATCCATCAAGAGTGTGGACATGGAGGTAGGAACCATGTCTTAGCCGTATTGCGACAGAAGTATTGGATACCAAGAGCCAATGTAGCAGCAAGAAAAGTTATTTCAGAGTGCAACCTCTGTAGAAGACTGCGTGCTAAGGTGGGAGAGCAGAAAATGGCGGATCTGCCACAAGACCGTCTGCTTCCTGACAAACCACCCTTTACCAACACGGGTGTGGATTACTTTGGACCATTCGAGGTCAGCAGAGGACGTGCCAAGGTGAAGCGGTATGGAGTGCTTTTCACATGTTTGACTGTCAGGGCAGTGCATATAGAAGTAGCTCATTCTCTCGACACCGATTCGTGTATTAATGCCATACGGCGTTTTCAGGCCAGAAGAGGCCAAGTGTCAATCATTCGCTCCGACAATGGCACAAACTTTGTCGGCGCTGAACGAGAGCTGCGTGAGGCTTTGGCAGAGCTTGATCAGTCTCGTATCAATGAAGTCATGATGAAAAGGGGCGTGCAATGGATCTTCAACCCACCTGCTGCGTCTCACCACGGCGGCATCTGGGAGCGTCAAATCCGGACAGTGAGAAAAGTGCTAAGTTCCGTTGTGAAGCAACAGCTCTTAGAAGATGAAGGATTACATACTCTCCTATGCGAAGTTGAGAGCATCATTAATGGGAGACCGTTGACTACAAATACAGATCACCCCAATGATCTCGAGCCGCTGAAACCGAATCATCTGCTCGCGTTGAAAACACAGCCTAGTTTTCCACCTGGTGTGTTCACTAAGGATGATGTCTACGTCCGCCGGCGTTGGAAACAAATACAATACATGGCGGATCTGTTTTGGCGAAGGTGGACTCATGAATATCTACCGCTTTTGCAAGAACGGCAAAAGTGGCTATGCCTGAAGAGAAGTTTCAAGGTTGGAGATGTTGTTCTCGTCGCAGATTCGTTCCTACCAAGAAATTCCTGGTTGTTAGGCAGAATCATAAGGGTGACGCCCGATTCCAAAGGCATTGTAAGAAGTGCTGAAGTTCAGACGAAGACCAGCATCGTTCAAAGACCTATAACCAAACTTTGTTTGTTACAGGGAGAAGACTAAAGATAAAAGAGAAAGGCTAGAAATATTTGTTGATTGAAGTTTGAGTAGATTAGAAGTTAAGTTTGAATAGTTGGTGAAAAGTATTTAATTGTTATTACTTAACATTTAATGTTTGCCTTTAAATAATTTCCTGTGAAGAGAAAAAGATTCTTGCTAAAAGGAATTAAGCTAAATGTTGGAATGTAAATGTCTTCAATTTAAGTTGATAATTGATATGTTAAGGCCTAGTCAATTAGGGACCGGGATATGTTGAAGCCATTTCTATGGAAATATTAAAACTTGAGAAATTCTGTGCTGCAATTATAATTTAGAAATTATAATATAATCAGGTGACCAGTTATCTAGTAAAATGTAATTTGATTGGTTGTTAGACTTAGTATGAAGGAAAACAGGAACCCGCGAATCAGGCAGAAGCTACTGGATTTTGGAGCAACACAGTCTTTTGACCTACACAGAATTGTATAACATAATTTTTAGAAAAGTAATTATCCTAAGTTTTTATATTATGTTTTCGAAAATTCATAATTAAACGGTTAAAAGAAGAACTTTGGATTCAAGACTTTTATTTGTTACTTTTCGTGCGTAGTTAGTGAATTCAGCTTAGTGCATTGACAATGCAGATTATGCAGATGATATCCAAACTATTCGCAGAAATCCTTCGAATGTTCAAACCACAGCATCGTCAGCAATCTGTTTTTAGACACTCCTACAGGGAATTAATCTATTTATAGATATGAACTGCCAGGTTGGATATATTTTTTAAACATCGTTTGAAAAATGCTACTTGTGGTACAGACATTATATCATACCATTATTTATCCTATAAGTCACATTTAAGGTTTCCATCTTTTTGTCAAGTGAGCCCTGTTCAAGAAAGATGGTAAAACTGAAGACAAAACAACCAATAAGTGCTAAAATTGAATATTTTTTTTATTGTTTAACAACCACCATAAAAGTATACTTCTGCCAAGTTTTCCCAGATAATAGGGCTGCAAAGCTAAAAGCTGCTGTATTATATATACTATATGGCCTCACCACGGTTGGCACCACTAAAAGGATGTCATTGTCATGCAGGCTTCAGTAGGTCGACCGGAACCCAGAGTAACATTGTGTTCTTACATTTTGTGTCTGAAACTCTGTTCTTGTGTGTAAATGACATCTTACTGAATTTAAACATTTCCATGGTATGACTCCATGGAATATTGTTTTGATGAAGTAAGCCATATGTCAGGTTGGGCTGACAGAAGTATAGTGGATATAATAAGTCTACACACCCCAGATAAAATGCCAGGTTTTTGTGATGTGAAAGTTAGACAGAACGTTTTCACCTACAAATGTGAACTATTACCTGAACAATTCAATTGAAAAACAAACTGCAATCTTTGAGGGGGAAATTTTACAAATTAAAAACGTACAATAACCTGGTTGCAAAAGTCTGCACACCCTCTTACAACTGGGGATGTGGCTGTGTTCAGAATTAAAAAATCATATTCAAACTCATGTTAAATAGAAGTCAATACACACCTGCTATCATTTAAAATGATTAATCAAAAATAAAGGTCAGCTGTTCCACTAGGATTTTTCTGTCACAATCTAGGTGTAGTGCAGGATAAAAGCCAGGTGCAGAGCGTGTTAATCTGTTAAAAAAACACCGGTTTATTTAAAGTAAAACAAACCGTAAAGGCTCAAACACTAGACGCTGTACAAATTAAAAGGAAGTGCGCTTAAAACAGTGATAGAACACAACACTCATCCTATACATTGATGTGGCATAGAAACAATGTCCAACCCAGTGCCTCAAGACCCAGTGACTTATATATCAAACGTTATCACCAAATCTAAACCTGCTGTGCTCACTATAATCACCCACATAAGATTCAGGTGACTACAAACTAAACAAAATAAAGTCAGAGTAAACTCTTTCTGTTTTAGATCAATACATGTTAACATATTCTTATATATCTCTCGAGCGAGAGAGAATTTGTATGTATTTTTTCATCGAAGTCAGAAGTATACTGTTTATTGTGTCTTTAAACAAAAAGAAAACTCCAGATGATTCCATTCTGAGCTTAAGAAGCTCCTGATAGGTTCATTGATTCCATTTGAGTTAATTGGTGGCACACCTGTGGATGCATAAAAAGGCACTCCTCAAACACAGAGCCTTTTTCTTTAACATCATTGGAAAATCAAGAGAAATCAACCAAGACTGTGGCTCATCCTTAAGTGCAATTTCCAGATGCCTGAAGGTCCCACGTTCATCTGTTCAGACAATAATATGCAAGTATAAAAAACATGGGAATGTACAACCATCATACCGCTCAGGAAGGAGATGGATCTGAGTCACAGAGAGGAACGTTTTTTGGTGCGAAATGTGCGAATCAATCCCAGGACAACAGCAAAAGACCTTGTGAAGATGCTAGCTGAAACTGATAAGACAGTGTTATTATCCACAGTAAAACGAGACCTGCACCAACATGAGCTAAAAGGTTACTCTGGGAGAAGAAAGAAATTACTTCAAAACCACCATAAAAAATACAGACTACAGTTTGCAACTGCACATGGGGACAAAATCTTAATTTCTTGAGACATGTCCTATGATCAGACGAAACAAAAATTGAACTGTTCGGCCATAATGATAAACAGTATATATGGAGGAGAAAGGGTGAAGCTTTGAAGCCTCAGAACACCATCCCAACTGTGAAGTATGGGTGTGGTAGTATAATGCTGTGGGGCTGCTTTGCTGCAGAAAGGACTGGTGCACTTCACAAAATAGATGGCATCATGAGAAAAGAACATTTTGTGGATATATTGAAGCAACATCTGAAGACATCAGCCAGGAAGTTAAAACTTGGGCTCAAATGGGTCTTCCAAATGGACAATGACCCCAAGCATACCTCCAAATTAGTTACAAAGTGGCTTAAGGAAGACAAAGTCAAGGTATTGGAGTGGCCATCACAAAGCCTTGATCTCAATCCCATAGAAAGTTTGTGGGCGGCACCGAAAAGGCGAGTGCGAGCAAGAAGGACTACAAACCTGACCCAGTTACACCAGTTCTGTCAAGAGGAGTGGGCCAAAATTCCAGCAAACTATTGTAATAAGCTTGAGGAAAGATACCCAAAACGTTTGGCCCAAGTGAAACAGTTTCGGGGCAATTCTACCAAATACTACGGAAGTGTATGTATACTTCGGACTTTGATGAAAGTGATAAAAAAAACATACAAAATTCTCCCTCGCTCGATTCTGACATTTAACAAGGCAAAAAATATGTTAATATGTATTAATCTAAAACAGAAAAAGTTTACTCTGATTTAATGTACGACAGTTAGGAAGTGTATGTAAATATCTGGTTTCAATTGTAAGTGTTGTCAGGTTACTGCAATGCCCTCCTAGCCTATTAGATGTTCTCAGTGGGATAGGAATGGCTACATTTCCTGATATTTTCTTAGTTGCATCTCAGAGCAAAAGCCATATGGTCGGCAGCGATCGTCCAAAGCATCAGAGGGACCTCATTGTTGAAAGACATTCTGTAGAAAGGTACAAAATAATTTCCAAAGCATTAGATATGCCATGCAACCCAGTGAAGATAGTCATCATCAATTGAAGAAAATATTGCACAACTGTGACATTACCATGAACTGGATGCCCCTCCAAAATTGATGAAAAGACGCAAAGAAAACTGGTCAGGGAGGCTTTCAAGAAACCTAAAGCAAGGTTAAAGTAGCTGCAGGAATTTCTGGAAAGTACTGTCTGTGTGCTACTGTAATGTTCCATACATGACAGCTAAATGTGACAACAATCTCTCGTGTTCTTCATATGTATGGGCTATGGGGTAGGGTGGCAAGACAGAAGCCTGTTATGGTCAGATGAAACCACGGTTGAACTTTTTGGACATCACTCCAAAAGGTATGTTTGCCGTAAAAACAACACTGCGCTGCACATCTCCCAAAGAACACCATACCCACAGTGAAGCAAGATGGTGGTGCATCATGCTTTGGGGCTGTTTTTCTTCAGCTGGAACCGGGGCCTTAGTCAGGGTGGATGGAATTATGAACACTACCAAATACCAGGTAATTTTGGCACAAAACCTACAGGCTTTTGTTAGAAAGATAAAGAGGAAGTTTACCTTTCAGCAAGACAATAACCCAAAGCACACATCCAAATCCACAAAAGCAGGGCTTCACCAGAAGAAGATTAACGTTTTGGAATGGCCCAGCCAGAGCCCAGACCTGAATCTAATTCAACATCTGTGGGGTGATCTGAAGAGGGCTGTGCACAGGAGATGTCCTCACAATCTAACAGATTTGTAGCGGTTTGCAAAATAGAGTGGGCAAATATTGCCAAGCCAATATGTGCCATCCTAATAGACTCCTACCCAAAAAGACTGAGTGCTGTAATAAAAGGTGCTTCAACAAAGTAATACTTTAAGGGTGTGCCCACTTATGCAACCAGATTATTGTAAGGATTTTATTTTTCCCCCTCAAAGATTTCAGTTTGTTTTTCAATTTAATTGTTCACGTTATAGGTCACATTAAAGGTGGGAAAAATTCTGACATGATTCATCTTTGTCTAATTTTTTTACATTGCATAAACAGCATTTTAGGGGTGTGTAGACTTTCTATATCCACTGTATGCCGGTTAATGTACAGTATATGCACTGTTGTAACCATTCACTGGATCTGGTTTAGTAAAAAGTCATAACGGAACAGCTAATGTGCAAACAGTTGTACGAGTCACTTTTTGGTGTGAAAGTAGGACAACCAACTGCTGTCATTTGTCTGCACAGTGTACTCTACACTCCAAAATCAGTACTGGAAATGGGGGAATGCACCCTAACCGTAATTCATTAAATTCTTTCTAATTTGGTCCTATCAGTTTAAAAACTATATTTTTCACCGTAATTTAACTTCTGTAATGTGTGTAATTAAGCGGCCATGTTGGAATTATGTAAAGTGTGTAATTATGTGCTGCATCTAACTTCTCTGGTGTATGTGTTAATGTGCCATATATACAGAACACAAACAAAACGCATTATGACAGTGACCCAGATTCTTTGTGATCTAGTTTATTTTCCTCCAAAACCGGTTAATGATTTAGGAATTGCACCATGTTTTGGCATCCCATTTTTTAGGGTATCAAAAGTATTTGGACAGACGGGCATTATGGACAATAAAGTAATAGGGTTTACTAGGGCGCAAATAATTCACATGCCCCAATGAATGCCTAAAGACTGTGGCCGTCACCATCTCCACACACTGGGTATCTTCCCTGGTAATGTTTTTCCCGGCTCTACAGACGCCCTCTTCAGTTCCTGTCTGGTCCGGAGGCTTATGGCCTTGAGTCGTGTCTGTAGCTTGTGAAAGTCATGCACGGTTAAATTTAGTTTGTGTGATCGACTTGGGAAGTCCAGCCAGTTTGAGTCACTGTCCAAATACATTTGGAGTACATTATATGCAAGTTGGGCCATCAGCATACCTATTTCCATTAGCATACCTATGACCATTTGCATACCAAATGGAAATAGGTATGCTACTGGAAATAGGTATGCTAATGGACATAGGTATGCTAATGACCATATGTATGCTACTGGGAACAGGTATGCTAATGACCATACGTATGCTAATAGAAACAGGTATGCTAATGGCCATAAGTATGCTAATGACCATAAGTATGCTAATAGAAACAGGTATGCTAATGACCATAAGTATGCTAATGGAAACAGGTATGCTAATGACCATAGGTATGCTAATGGGAACAGATATGCTAATGACCATAAGTATGCTAATGGAAATAGGTATGCTAATGGTAATAGGTATGCTAATGACCATATGTATGCTAATGGAAACAGGTATGCTATTGACCATACGTATGCTAATAGAAACAGGTATGCTAATGGCCATAAGTATGCTAATGACCATAAGTATGCTAATGGCAATAGGTATGCTAATGGACATAGGTATGCTAATGGAAACAGGTATGCTAATGACCATAAGTATGCTAATGGGAACAGATATGATAATGGACATAAGTATGCTAATGACCATAGGTATGCTAATGGAAATAGGTATGCTAATGGTAATAGGTATGCTACTGGAAATAGGTATGCTAATGACCATATGTATGCTAATGGAAACAGATATGCTAATGACCATAAGTATGCTAATGGCAATAGGTATGCTAATGGCAATAGGTATGGTAATGGCAATAGGTATGCTAATGGAAATAGGTATGCTAATGGAAATAGGTATGCTAATGGCCATAGGTATGCCACTGGAAATAGGTATGCTAATGGACATAGGTATGCTAATGGACATAGGTATTCTAATAACCATATGTATGCTAATGGACATAGGTATGCTAATGACCATAAGTATGCTAATGGTAATAGGTATGCTAATGGACACAGGTATGCTAATGGACATAGGTATTCTAAAGACCATATGTATGCTTATGGACATAGGTATGCTAATGGTAATAGGTATGCTAATGGTAATAGGTATGCTAATGGCCATATGTATGCTTATGGACATAGGTATGCTAGTGGTCATAGGTATGCTAATGTGCTAATCCATAAACTGCATGAACGCCAGTGGTGGCTTCTTCTCCGTCAACCTGTAGCAGTCAGACACATAAAAGCTCACAAGGGTCACTCAATGCCAGTGTCAGGGTTATTACACTCTTACACTTACACTAAAGTGTTAATTAGTGTACGCCACAGCGAAAGGTTTCAAACATCAACAACAACATAGTTCTTGGATCCTGCGACTGTCTGTGTTTTTTGGTTTGAAGGATATTCAGCACAGGGAAGAATGGTCCAGCACGGCTCTTATCTACCTACCGGTGACAGAAATAACATTACCGTTGTCTTGTTATTATTTATGTCTAATATAATACGACTCTTCATACCTGGTCTAGATCATTTCATGCTCAGCATAGGATGACTGTTAAAGATAATCAAAGTCTGATGAGGCGTCATCACCAACATTTCACAGGGTTTCACTTCGGTGCCGCACTTTGGCAGGATTGATGGGAGTTGAGACCAGGAGTGAGGGATCGCCGTGAGACTCGGCAGCGGGCGCCGTGGCTCAGCGGCAACGGGGAAATCAAATCTGCACTGCAGCGAGATGGCAAAAGCCCGAACTTATTGCCCGGGAGCCCGGGAGCCCGGGAGGGCGGAGTAGATCTAGTTACTCAGACTGTTATTGTTTGCCTGCAGTATGGATCCTCTAAGCAGTCATGTCACTTCGAACTAACGGGGTACGATCATGTCAGTTACGCCCTGGCGCCGCGGCTGGCACGTATGCGTGTGTTCATTCGTTATTGCTTTCACCTGTGTTCCTGATTAAAAGCCTTATTAAAGTCCCTTCAACCCACGTGTGTGTTGCACGACATTGTTCAGATTTCATTCCCACTGTATGTTGTACTTTTTCATGTTTTCGTTTTCATGTCCTGTCATGCTTTAGTTACTTTTACTTTTAAGCCCTCCATTCCGCCTGCACCTGCCAGAGGGAAGCTTCATGAACTGGGAGCGTGGGTGGGACTGGCCAGTAATGATGTCCAGCACCTTACTGTTGGTGGACATAAGCTATGTAACTGTGCTAACGGACGGACAATGATTAATAATACTCTGGTCAGCTTGTTTTTGAGCTTCTCACCCAGATTGCCATACCGACCAATCATCTTCAATGTAAGGCACATCACAAGACGGAAATTCCTCACTAACCCCAAATCTCCTTAGTTTTTTATAAATAAAAAAAACAGCCAATGGCTTGTTTTAAAAAGAGAAGTTTGCATTCTGTCTAAAGATTCTTTGCACAGTTCAGGTTATCACTATTGTGTGTCCCCTTTGATATATAAAACAGTTAAAGGCATTATAATTCAGTAGCCATCCACGCCGGTTACTCATTATGGGATGTTCCTGTAACCATGGTGTAGACTCTAATGCAAAACACTTTGCATAGGACTAGCAAACTACATTCAATCCACATTACAGCATTATCACGTATCATGTATCAATAAGCGCACCAGCCCTTTGAAGTTTTCTAGATCGATGCACTTCACTCTGTTTTTAATATCCTCATACATAAGCCTCTGCTGTACCGTACTGCTTTGTTACCAATAAAAGGATTCTCCATTATCCAACCGTTTTTCCAGCATGAAAGTGACTTTAATATATTTTATGTCTCAAAGAAAGAAAAAAAATCACATAAGCACTTTCTTTTCTTCTCATCACCGCAAACTTACCCCAGGTAAGTAATGCGCAAAAGAACATACGTCACTTTTCTTCCTGGCAAAAAACATTTGGACTGTCAGATTTTGGCTTATATTCTTTGAAACAAGCTAAGACTTCGGACAAAAACGGCGTGTCAGAAAAGAGGTGCTTTGAGGTGTTGAACACACAGAGACCTCAACAGAATGAAGCATTTTGACGTATATGTTTATTAGCCTTGATTATATTAATTAAAAATGTGTCACGAAATGCTAGGTGAAGTGAAATGAGCCCCAAGCAGGGCCGGAGTCACGTTCTTTGGTAATTACTAAACAAAACAAGATGAACACTGAACAGAAATCTTAACACTGAAAGGAAAAATAAAGTGTGCACTGCGGAGACTACTAAATTAAACAAGACAGCGATATACTATAAATAAACAACAGTCACTGACATGGACACGTAACTGGAAAACAATGCGAAACAAACTAATGAGGCAAATGAGCAACTTAAATACTGAAAATGTTATTACTAATCACTGATTACTAACAACCACCCGGTGTGCTTAATGACAACAAAGCAAACTAAAAAGTTAACAGTGGCCAACTAAAATAAAACACAGAGTGAAGACCGATGATATACAACCACACATACATTGATAAGAATGTGCCGTTTATCAATACATATTATTATTAGGGCTTGTCTACTGGTACATCAAATTGGATGTTAACCGGATTCAGCAGACCTATTCAGAGATGAACTCAAGTTTCAGGCATAACATTTATTTTTAGGCTTTAACCAATGTAGACCAGAAAGAGATTGCTTTCTACTGGTTCTGTAATACCCTCAACAGCAACTGGTCTACCACAGCTTTTGATGTAAGCCAGCAGTGAGAGGCAGGGCCATGAAGATTTTAAACATAATAAATTAGATAAATGTTCCTTCATGTGTGTTCACACTCCCTTTCAAGTTATATCTGTCTATATTTTCTTATAGTAAATGTAGCGTTTTTGCTGGCAGTGTTGTAATCGAGTTATTTAAGTCCAAGTCATACGTCACTATAGCAGTAGTCAAGTCATGGGTATGAGATGACCAGAACAAATATACATCATTACTATTGCTTTATTTCTATTGCTTTGTAGGTTACTATGATTGTAGAACATTTTGGTGAATATGTTTTTTGGTACCTGATCTGGACATGTGTGTTAGTGATTTTATTCTGGTCAAATAAATAGGAATTCTGACACAGGTCAATATAATTAGGACCTTGCCTCCAGGTTCACATCTGGGCTGAATATCATTAGTGCTGTTGACAGTGCAGTCTTCCACCACGGCCATCTAAAGTGCAGGTGACACATGGCTCCATGCCTCAGGGTATTCCGTCTCCTGTCATCCACCCCCCACCTCCTCCGTCTCCTGTCATCCAACCCCCACCTCCTCCGTCTCCTGTCATCCACCCCCACCTCCTCCGTCTCCTGTCATCCACCCCCCACCTCCTCCGTCTCCTGTCATCCAACCCCCACCTCCTCCGTCTCCTGTCATCCACCCCCACCTCCTCTGTCTCCTTTCATCCACCCCCCACCTCCTCTGTCTCCTTTCATCCACCCCCACCTCCTCCGTCTCCTGTCATTCACCCCCCACCTCCTCCGTCTCCTGTCATCCACCCCCCACCTCCTCCGTCTCCTGTCATCCACCCCCACCTCCTCCGTCTCCTGTCATCCACCCCCCACCTCCGTCTCCTTTCATCCACCCCCACCTCCTCCGTCTCCTGTCATCCACCCCCCACCTCCTCCGTCTCCTGTCATCTACCACCCACCTCCTCCATCTCCTGTCATCCACCTCCATCACCTGTCGTTTACCCCCACCTCCTGTCATCCACCCCCACCTCCGTCTCCTTTCATCCACCCCCACCTCCTCCGTCTCCTGTCATCCACCCCCACCTCCTCCGTCTCCTGTCATCTACCACCCACCTCCTCCATCTCCTGTCATCCACCTCCATCACCTGTCGTTTACCCCCACCTCCTGTCATCCACCCCCCACTTCCTCCGTCTCCTATCATCCACCCCTCACCTCCTCCATCTCCTGTCATCCACCTCCATCACCTGTCATTTATCCCCACCTCCTGTCATCCACCCCCCACCCTACAGTCAGCGTACTCGCCCATGCTCAGTCCGTCACAGGATTATGATGCCTCTGGACAACGCGGGGTCTTGACTTAGCGTCTCATCAAAAGCCACTATACCATAGAAGAAAGGTCACGAATACAAACACTTTATCCCCACCCAGTGTCCAGTGGAAGTGAGCCCCTGCTTGCGGGGTCCAGGCCTCAGGGCGCAGTCGCTCCAGTGTCAGCCTCGTCGGCTAGTGCTGGATATCTCCCCTGGGGTCAGGCTCCATGGTTGGGTGCCTGCATGTCTCCTCCGCTGCCTGCTCACAGCCCCCGGGCCCCCCTGACTCACCCAGCTGACAGCTGAGTCACTTCGGCTGGGTCCACGTAGTCTCCCAGGGCGTGTGTGTGTTTGTGTTTCTAGCGTGAGCGCCCATGCGAGGTATGTTTTGTAACGATTCGACCGTCTATAAATGTGTGGGTCAAGTACAAAGTACGTATTTCGTAGTGTGTGTAAGAAGTTTGTATTTTCCGTAATAGTGTGGAATCGTACATATTTTCCTCATTAACACAAACCACGTTCCAAAACCAGAAATGCTTTTATAAAATGGTCGATTGTACACATCCTGTCCGTTTCTTAGAACCCGGCATGAGACGAGATACAGAGGGCTGCAGAGACAGACACAAACACACATTGTCAGTGTGCCCGTGTTCACCATACAAAGATCAGTCTGTCCTACAGGACTGGAAGTGACTGGGCAGACAGACAGTGTCTAAAACAGCAGGCGAAGCGGTGGGGGGGGGTGCTTTCTGTCCTCCATCTCCCGCTCTCTCCACGACTACGACTCTTATATAAGCTCCCTTTACAGACGTCTACTCCCTCTCATGAATTGGTCAGGTCAGATTGCAAGATGGCTGCCTCCTAAATGTACGCAAGGGGTGTTCACTCTTTGTCTGGACAGGCTGTGTGTTTGCCTGTGCATGCATGTATCTATGCATCTCTCTGTGTGGTGTGTGTGTGTGTGTGTAGTTTGAGTGTGCATGCACGTATCCGTGCATCTCTGTGTGTGGCGCTTCCGTCTCTGACCGTCGCCATGGTTTTGGATGGGTGGGTGGATGGATGGGTGAATGATGAGGAGGTCAAGGATTTCCACATGGGCGTTTGCTCTCGGGCCTCATTTCACTTGAAGCTATTGTCATAGACACAAGCGAGGGTAATCACATGCTGTCATAAGCATCCGCTTGCGTCCATAAATGTCATGGTCAATCATTGGTGCACGCGCGTTCATTGGTCGAGCACGACTTTCAGCGTGTCAAATTCAGACATGGATGTTGGGCATATGGTTAAGGTCATAGAGAGAAACAAATATTGGTTTTAATCCTCACTTAGCACACCAGCAGTTCCCATACAGCACATCGACGTACAACATATTGGACATAGTTAGGCATTAATCATGATGTGAATTGTCTTTGAATTGCTATTTAATAACCTTATTGACGCATTCCTTCTATTTAAGGTCATACATTGTGGTTTGATCAACTAAATCACAATACAAGCAAAACAATAGCTTTATTCAGAAGGCGACGCTCAATTGATTTCATGTTCACAAAATATGGCCAGAACTATTTCTCAGTAAGTTGTCCTGGATGATGACAGGGGTAGAAAGCCTACTGAATGGTCATGCTCATCTAGAAGGACACGACCCCTATAAACACTAACCCGTATTATTTGGAGTAAAGGCACTCGGCATTCAAGCGTTTTCTTCGTACTATAACACCTGCATCGGATTAACATTCAGACGCTGTACAAAGAGCAGATCCCAGTTTAGGCACGCTACTTTATGATTGAATATACAGTCACAGGTCCATCAAATGTTTTTTGCCCCTTTCACCTCATTCGTATCCACTCTGCTGCAACCTCCTGCCTCTCTCTCCGAACTGGGTTTTCATTTCCAAGTGAAGGCACACTCACATGCTACAGAGCCAAGCATATCTGTGTTCGAGGGACATCTTTATGGAAAGAAATGGAGCGGAATATGTCTAACGCAGAGGAGAGGCAGTCTTGTGGTTTGCTCCTATAACCTAGTTACATTTTGGGGATTTAATGAAAAGACAAAATCATCATCGTCAAACGAATTCTGCCTTTGTTGTAGTGATTGTCTTTAATTTCAAGATTATGATTGACTAAAGATTATTGTAGAGAGAACCTGTGTAATGGTAAATTCACAGCATCCACTCTACGTAATGAAGGTTCAGCAGATTCTGCTTTGCCAGTTTACTGAATTAATTCACAAACATTATAAAAACGCAAATATAAACTTCCATCCTTGTTTTTCTTGAACAATGTTACAATGTTTTAGACCGCAAACCGTTATAACGTTCAAATGTTTAGATGTAAATGAAATGCAGTTAATCATTTTAAATCGAACATACACTGAACAAAATTTGTGAACGCAACACTTTTGTTTTTGCCACGATTTTTCATGCGCTGAACTCAAAGATCCAAAACCATTTCTATGTACACAAAAGGCCTATGTCTCTCAAATATTGTTCACAAATCTGTCTAAATTTATGCTAGTGAGCACTTCTCCTTTGCCGAGATAATCCACCCACCTCACAGGTGTGGGATATCAAGATGCTGATTAGACAGCCTGATTATTGCACAGGTGTGCCTTAGGCTGGCCACAATAAAAGGCCCCTCCGAAATGTGCAGTTTTATCAGCATTTTGATATGCCACACATGTGAGGTGGATGGATAATCTCTGCAAAGTAAAAGTGCTCACTAACCCATATTTGTGAACAATATTAGAGAGACATAGGCCTTTGTTGTACATAGAAATATTATTATATATTTGAGTTCAGCTCATAAAAAATGGGGGCAAAAACAAAAGAGTTGCGTTCACAATTCAGTGTATGTATCCAGCATCTAAAATGTAATGTAATGGTGAACTAATTATAAGAGAAGATCTGTTAACACGTTTATCTTGTCTATATTGTCGTTTATCGTTTATCGTTTATATTGTCTAGGGGCTCATAGGAACAACAAACTACCAGAAAAAAAATAAGAAGCTCCAAACCAATGTGAGTTAAGCTGCAGCCTTTAAATTCTTTATCCATTGAAAGCTTCACCATGAGCAGGTGTGCCCTTCCTAAAAACAAACCAGACAAATGTAGAGTGAGGGAATCTGACTTGCGTTTATGACCGACAAGGCGCAGTCCATGACGTTTTCAACTTCGCTGAAGTGATTGAAGCAACAGTTAATTTGGAATCTTCCTTCATTCTTGTAAAGGGCTTTCAACAACAGTCCTGAATGGTTCTGATCAGCGTAAAAGCATGCCAATATCTCAAGAATTACGTTCCCTGGGAACTATTGTAGGAACACGCAATTACGTTACTAGTAAACGTATCTACCAGGCATTAATGATAAAACAATCGAACCACCGCCTACGGCTCCGCAGCCGAGCGCCCTGCCTAACCCTAACCTTAACCCTACGAAACTAACCCTGACCCTAACATTACAAAACTAGCCCTAACCTTAACCCTAACATTAGGAAACTAACCCAAACGAAAACCTATAGTGTGCGCAGTGTTTTGCCACTGTAAATTGATACAATAAGAGAACCTGAAAGAAGAGCACATGGTGGTACAGTGGGTAGAGCCCTCGGCTGCGGAGTGTCGGCGGTGGTTCGATATTTTTTATTCTTAATTATGTTTCGCTAGTAACGTAATCCTGTATTTCTACAATAGTTCCCAGGGAACGTAACTGTTATGATATACGGTAGCAAAAAAGACAAGAAACATCTAGTCTGTTGAGTCGTGTGGAGCTGAAAGATCACCAGCAGCTTCTTCGTGTTGACTTTACACAACAGTAGTATGTGGAACGTCTTCGTTGAGCTGTCCAATTGGTAGCAGTGACAAGATAAGATTCTGACTCTCTTAATATTTTATATCAGATCTTGATTTTGAGGCAGGCAGCTTTATGTATAATGTAAATAGAAATTGTTTTATAGAGAGTCATTTAGGGTGTATACTATAGGGATGGCTCGATACCACTTTTACACGTCCGATACCGATAAAGATACTGCGACCTTGAGTGTCTGCAGATATCGATGCTAATCTGATACCATCTTTACCCCTCTATTAGAGAACTAAGGTGTTAATAGTACGTTTGGATGCCCTTTGCTTAACCTAACCATCTAATGTCACGGTCTAGCTAGCTATGTTCACCTGACACGTGTTGCTTGTCTCATGACACACCCCTCTTTACGGCATGTCGCTCAATGCATCTACATCCTAGGCTAATGGATCGTATCTAACTATTATAATTTTTAAGGCGATTACTGATCCAGCATTTTTTGCCAGTATCGGACCGATTCCGATTCTAAACATCCGATCGACCCATCCCTCGTATTTGCACATTAAAACTGTGGAACCTCTATAAGTTCTTTAAAAAAACTAATTTTAAACTTTGTTTTAAGAATTTGAAGTAGACTTTTGAGGAGGTAGGTATTTCAGATATTTTTTTTGTGAACCAAGTATAAATAGTTGTTTACAATACCATTTTACATATTTCTATTAGGTTTCTGTTCAGGCACCTCCCAGCAGACCCGACTTTGTGTTAAGGTTGCACGGCGTTACCCACTTTAAAAGAGGTTGTTAGACCATGGAGAATGACTGTGGACCCTGACAGATTTAATTAACGCCAACATTGTCCAGTGTCATTGCTTGCTTGCTGAAGGGCTGTTTGGTTCTTTCTGCAGTTTAAACAAACCTTTCTATGGTTCTCTGTCACTTCAAAATGCACACACACATTAAAAGGTAAATGATGTGGTGACTGTATATATCACTTGTCATGATGTAACTGATGTCATATGAATATATCAATCATCAAGATTAATGTAAATAAATACTGATGTAAAGCACCCTTAAAGATGAAGAATGTTTTATTTTTTAGGCTTTTTAGTTCTTGTTTTCTTGACATTTCATTATGACTTTTATAAGCAGCTACATTGCGTCCTAATTTGGCCTTTGCGTCCTAATTTTTTTAAAGTGTTTTTTTTAAATAGTTAAAAAGTATTTAAAAAGATGTTTACATTTTTATTTAAATGCATGTTTTTAAATGTTCTGATTTTAGTCAAAATGTTTTTTGCTAAAAGAAGAAAATGTGTGTCATAATATGTTAACCGCAAGATAAATCACAACACACTGTGTACATCTGACAAAAATAACAAACAAACAAACAGCGCAATATAATTGTCTTAAAGGAATGCAAGAATTCCACACAAAGACAGGGAAAGGGAACTTATACAGGGACACTTGGAAATTACATAATCTACTAATCAGGGAAATGGACACCTGGTGTGTGGAATAACGGGAAGAGACAATTATGTGACATATGTGACTTCTTGATCTGCCTTTGGCACCATTAATCACTCATCTTGTTGAGATTGTAAACCCATTTTGGACTACAACACGTTTTTGCATGGTCTCGGTTTTATATAGCAGATAGCAATCAGTTCGCAGGTGTGGTTGACCTGTCTTTCAAAAAAAGTATGTTTTGGTGTTTCTCAAGGTTAAGGGAGCACTATTTTTTTAGAACCTGATAAAATGGTTTGGCATAGTCTACAACTACGTACAGTCCTAAATTAATGTAAGTGAAAGGTCCTGCTTAAATCATCCGGTCAGGGTTTTGTCTTGGAACCCTTTTATCCATCTCAGTCTTTCGAAATGTTGGCACGACCCTGAAACAAACAGAAAAACTTTTTCATCAGACCCAATAGGTAAATCATAAAAAAATTGGCTTCTTCCAAATGTCCCTGATCACAAACAGAAAAGTACAGTAGAAAAAGAAAAAAAAACAGCCCCACGCGGGTTTGTACAGATGGCTGAATCTGCCTTACAGTAGACGACATAACGTCACTTACATGTTCTTACCGACAGAGAAGAGAGTAAAGATTAGACAGTGGCCTTTTGCAGCCCTGATCTGTCAGCACAGATGTTGCCTTCGCTTTACGTACCCGTCTCCTTTGGTCCATTGGGAACGGCTGCTGCTCTATGTTCAAGGATGTCACCATGAAATAAATATGTTCTGGTGGAGTCCCAGCCTGCCGTGCTCTACTACACTAGGTTCAGACCATGTGGCAACTTGTAACTCGATGAGCAATCATGAGAAAACCCGTGTTCATTGTGTAATTTACCTACCAGCTACTGACTTCCAGCTATGGTGGTTTGTCTCATGTTGTTCTGGATCTGCGAACAGAGTTATAAACCATCATACATCAAGTTCATTTTGATCTCTCTAATCTTGTTTTTGGTTTCGAGATTTCCTCTCGCTTGAAAGCCTGTGTGCGATGGAGAACCAATAAAACCAGTGTGATGTGTTTGTGATCGTATTTGGGAGCTTTGAAATAATCACTTCCATGACACCGCCGCGATGACAATCGTGTCAGAGCATCACAGCTCCCCCTGTTACTACCGCGATCCCCCCGCAGCCGACGCTGACTTCTGGCCCCTTGTGGACTGACAGACAGTGGTGGATTTTAATCTTCCCTGAATTGTCTTCTGCTTTTGTCTCCTTCACTTAAAGTCTTAAAGTGACGATGGACTGTTGTTTCTCGTTGCTTCTTTGAGCTCGCCTTGCCATAATACGGACTACTACAGTAAACAAACATAATATTGGTCTTCTGTATAACCATCCTAAAATGTTCATATGTAATGTCCCCCTAAATTAACTTTACAAGGCACATATTTTAATTGAATTGCATTCCAGCTAACCACCTCTTGATTTCGGGTCGAGAGAATGTGAGTGTGCAGAAAGTGTTATCAAGGCAGAGGGGTGGCTACCTCAAAGCATTTAACAATATGAAATGTGTGTTTGTCTGTTTAACACGTGTGGTTGCCACATGACTCAATATTTGCTAGATATACTTTTAATGTCTCCACTGTAATTTCACAGTGTGAAAGATAGTTAAACTACAAAATCACCCTGAATGAGAAGTTGTGTCCAAATGTCTGACTGGTACTGTATATGTAAAACAACGTCAGATATTTAATTATGTCTGTGTGTAAGTGATGATGAAGGGGTCTTAATTTCCTACAGTGAAAAATAAGATGACTGTGATGACTGGCTTTGATGTCAAAACAATCAGATGTTAGGCATCTGCATCGACTTTAATACAAATTAACGATGTAGGCAATCATGTATTTCAAAGCCAGACTACCTCTACAATGTTAGGGTAACATGTTTTTTTCTACTACTACATTTTTCGATTGAGCATGACCAATTGGCGGTCATTTAGTCTGAGATATTTACACACCAATTTAGTCTGAGATATTTACACAGCAATGCAGTCTGATATATTAACAAAATGTTTGCTGCCTAAACTGATGTATATCTTAAGTCTGTGTTAAAATGTCCTTGGATCACTAAAATATTTCTAGTTACATATTGTACTGTATGTTCTGAGGGGCAATTTCTCTCTGTGGACAAGCAGAATACAGTTAAAAAAAGACTATCCTGATTGCTTTTTTGGTTGAGAATGCCTGGTGTCATGGCTTTAAACCAGCTGGGATTGGCGATGTGCTGTGATGGTAAAACGTATCTATCTGTCCCTGTGGAACTGTCAGCGTATTCTTCCTAGACAGCAAAACATGTTCCTGTTTTATGTGTTGTGCTTTGATTACAAATGTTCATTTTTCCCGCAGTTTATTTCTCCCTCCATTTTGTGTGTGTCCAGTTTGTTATTAGGGCCCTTTCTTATTGATCCAACTCCCATTGAGCTCGTAGAGTCCAACATCTAGACATGTATCATCGGAAGAACATCCCTCCAATCATCATGCTTCTTATCACACAAGCTGGCCCAGGAAGTCAGCCTGTAAGTACGTCCAGGAAGTACCCAGCAGATAGGCCCAGGAAGTACCCAGCAGATAGGCCCAGGAAGCCAGCCTGTAAGTACGTCCAGGAAGTACCCAGCAGATAGGCCCAGGAAGTCAGCCTGTAAGTACGTCCAGGAAGTACCCAGCAGATAGGCCCAGGAAGTACCCAGCAGATAGGCCCAGGAAGCCAGCCTGTAAGTACGTCCAGGAAGTACCCAGCAGATAGGCCCAGGAAGTCAGCCTGTAAGTACGTCCAGGAAGTACCCAGCAGATAGGCCCAGGAAGTCAGCCTATAAGTAGGCCCAGGTCAGCCTGTTGGTAAGCCTAGAGAGTAAGCATGTATGTAGGTCCAGGAAGTAGTTACAGGAAATAAGCCTGTAAGTAGTTCCAGGAAGTTGGCCCGTAAATAGGCCCATGAAGCACACCCGTAAAGACCAGGAAGTAGGAATGAATCGCCCAGTAATGACCAAGATGGAGGAATGAATTGCCTAGTAGAGACTACAGCTGGGCATTCAGACACCTGACCTGCCACATTGAGTCCCTAGAGCACAGAAATGAAAGTTAACCCTGTCCGCCTATTCTTTCCTGGACGTTACCCAACCAATTATCAGTGCCCGTTTCCCTGACGTGCTTGGCCTGGCACAACCAGGACTTAGACCATTGCCCACCCGGGAACTCTTGAACAAAACCTGCGGTACTCTTAATGTGCATGCTAGAAAACAAAGCATCTTGCTGGCTTATTTTTTCAAACACTGGACTCTTGCTGTGGTGATTTCTTGTTGAATGGCAATTTACTGAGAAAAGCCTCATATAGTGTCATCACAACAATAGAGTTGGGGGAATAATTGGAATTGGCTCTGCATGTCCATTGTCAGTAATGCTTACCACACTGAGAGGACATTGTTCTTCAGTTAAGTATCTGGATCATGTGCTCTGTGTTCTGTAGCAAGGCTCCGCTTCTCAGAAACACTGGGATTTATTGTGAAAATCTGCCTCATTCTTGTGGCTCACGCAAACATTTCCAATCCCTCAAACAAACATTCATGGAAACTTTGAACTGTGGTCTTCTGCATTAGCATAAATTGAGTGGCAGAGAGGAGAGAGCGAGACATCCAAAAGAGATCTGAGACAGTGGGGCCATAGGATGGGCCCACCTGTCCTGGCCTTCCGCCAAACTAGAGTTTGGCTGTAGTGACTGTCTCCACCAGGGGTGACGGGAGGCCTCCTGCACTGGCTGTTTAGCTCTGCAGATGGCTAATGCCTTGGGTGAGAGGCAGGGGGAAGTTAAAAGATCCTGGAGATCAAAGTAAAAATCCATTAATGTTGTAAGCGACCGGCTGCTGCTGCAGCTAGCACTGCTGCCACCGCCGACCCGGTTGGACTGGGGGGAAATAAATGGCCGTATTTACACATTCTTTGCCAGAGACAAAAGTGTTAGCAAACAGGACATCGATGCAAGTATCAACAGTGCAGTTTGCTATGGAACTCGATATCAAAAGCAATTGACTTTTCACACCTGCAAAGTACAAATGACATTGGTCGTCTGGTCCAGTTTTCAGGTTGACTTTCACAGTAGCTGCCTTAAAACTTACAGTGAAACAGCAATTTGGACATATGTGGAATAGTACCCACAACTAGATTAAATGCCACATGACAGACACACTCTTTCTTAACTGTACTCATAATACGCTTGAATGACATGATTACAAGAAAAAAGTCTGCTTGGTCCATCTTGGTTTTAAAGTGATGCTTTGTCTATAAATCACCGAACGGTCTGGGCCCTGAATACATTTCCGATATGTTTGAAGATTAGAAACTGAGCAGGGCTCTTGGATCATTGAACTCAGGACAGCTCGTAGAGCCAAGAGTCAAAACTAAACATGGAGAAGCTGCATTCAGCGGGTACGCTGCATGCAACTGGAATAAACTACCAGAAAATCATAGACGTGCCCAAAAACGTATACATTTTTAAAGCCAAGTTAAAGAGCGTATGATTGAGGGCTTAAACTTTTATTTTCTATTACTCATCGAATTGCCCATTAAATGTTTTTATTTGCCTTTATTCTAATACATGGCATAAATGAAAACCTTAAGACTTCTCAGAGCGGTTCTAGGGACCTGAAAAGGTTCTTAGAGACCTTTTGAATGAAGTTCTTAAGACCTCAAAATTCAAAAGAATTCTTGGCCAGATTCTAAAGACCTTTTGAACAGTGGCGGCTGGCCAATAGAGGGGGCTAGGGCGCCGCCCCCCCTTAAGACACAAAAAATAAAACATTTACAAAAAAGAATAATGATAAAAACATCAGTATGTCAATATTTGTGTGTTTTAAATATGGAATGCACCCAGTAATATGTGTAAAATCATATTTTCAACCTTTCCTCTTCCTGTCTGAACACCTCGTCACAGCTCTGGGGCTCCAAGGAGGCGGGTCTATGTAGCAGTTTAGCCAATTGCTAATTTAAGATATGAATGTATAACATAGAATTTTGCCAATCAGCGTTCTTAAATCGAATCCAAGAAGGGCGATTATTTAATCGCCCCAAGCTCGCCCCTGATAAAATAAGGACCGGGCTCTAGGGGCGCAATTTTTACTAGACGACAATGGAGAGCACAAACATTACTCCTCAAAGACCCAACCCTAACTTTTGAGGGGTGGAAAGTGTATTGTATTTAATTATTTCCTATTTTTTTTCCTTTTTAAAGCACATTGAATTGTTTCTATGTATGAATTGGGATATATATCTGATATATATATATATCAAGACTAAAGTCTACAATTTAATAGCAGTTTCAAGCACAGTAAATCCATAATGTATGTCTCAACCCATTGTACACTACATTAAGACACATGACCATGGCATACAGATGACGAGAGAAAGATATCTCTTCACATTTTAAACAACATGTTAACTACTCACATGTCCAAATGCTATGTAATACACAGTGCAGTCAGGATGTTTTTACATTAACCGTTTGTTCTTAAATAAAAAAAATGACATAATGTCTTTGTTCCTTTTAAAACACAGCGCTCATTGTAATGCAACTATCCCTTTCAAAAAAGCAACAAATTGGGCTCTTTTGCGAAATGACTTTTTGTCATGGGATGATTCCCGTTTAATAAAGCCTTTTGAATGAAATGAAGAGATCTCCCTCCACTATTTGGACTGAACAGTGGTTCCTAACCTTTTTCAATTACAATACCGTCAACATAGATTGGAATAACCCTGAAGTACCCCTCTAATGATAATGTCACTGTCATGTGTGTCTTAAAGTACCCCAATGTGGAACGGCCAAGTACAACCGGGGTCCTAGTACCCCTGATTAGGAACCACTGGACTAAAGTATACTGTGGAAAATGTTCATTTTGGTGAAGTCTTGTTTATCCTTTGGAGACATAAACCTTTCTGGAGAGGTATGGGGTGACGGTTGGCGGACACCTGCAGTTCTCTGTAAGGGATATTTTCATGTTGTCTGCAACTGATTCTAAGTATGATGTGCAGTTAATCAATTGGATTACACTGTACTGATGGTTTGACCGGTGGTAAATCAATGCAAAGTCAGTGGCTTCTTGCCACCAATCATTGTCACGCTTTTCTGAATAATTACACAACACATTTACAGTTATGCTATCATACTATTATTTGTTTACAGATACTTGCAGTATAGGTGCGTGTACTTAGCATATTGTTGCTCTTAGATTTGAAGGTTTTTCATTCAGTTCGCTACCAACATTCCTACCATAGAAAATGTCACCCATGATGTTGGATGTGTTTTGTATTCACCCAGGACTAGTCATAATATGGGTGCATTGCTTCTGGTGCTGCTTGGATCGTACCTGCGCTGTTAGCATGCTAATTCTTGAATGTATTAGCGACTAATAACATTGTTATCACTGCAAGCACCCGTGGCACAATTAGCATACACCACATTGAACAGTGTGTGTTCTAGTTATTATTTTCAGCTCTGCTGGTGCTGATGGTTAACAGGATTTGTTTTTTTTTCTGAAGTAAACTTTATGTTTTGGTTAGAATTGAATTAATATGCTGTTTGTCGTCTGCGTGCCAAAACGCCACTGACCGGCGCAGAGACGCAAGGGAGCTTGAAACCAGGGAAACAACCTCAAATCTTCAATACAAACCATTCCCGAACTATGTTTTCTATGTGTCAGGGCGCATTATCCTGTTTAAGAGGCAATTGTCATCAGGGAATAACATTACCAGCCAGGGATGTTAGAGAGGACTCACTCATAAGGAAATCTCCTTCCACCGCTCTAAGGTCCAGTTCTGACGCTTGTGTGACGATTAGGCAGTCTTACGGTGGACAGGGGTCATCGTGGGCACTCTGATCAGTCTGCAACTACACACCCCCATATGCAGCAGGGTGCTATATGCACTGTGTGTTGATGCACTGTGTGTTGTGACACATTTCCACCATAACTATCATTACAATTTTCTGTGACACGCGTCACAGTAGACCGGTTACGAGATTAGCTTTGTTGCTCTCGCGCATCAATGAGCCTTGGTCGCCCTATGGTCCAGTTCATCTCGATCCACATATGGGTTGAGGTCTGTAGATTGTGGAGGCCTGGTCATCTGATGCAGCAGAGCATTATGGTCCTTACATTACTGTGAATAATCTACAATATGATGTATCTGTTTGACACAATTTTTTAAAATATGATTCCACCTCGTGTTATTTCGTAGTTTTGATTTTATAGAAGACAACTGGTATTCTATATATGTATACACTGTATACTGTTTATATTAATACACAATCATTATTATTATTTACAATAGCAGTTTTTTTGTGATGTTGATTTTTATTACATGTGAACTGTGCAGATAGCTGTCGTCTAGGTTCAGATAAACTCAGAGTGGAGCCGCTCATCAAATACAGAAAGGCTAGGAAAGCTTTAAAAAGGCGCTCTAGTCTACCAGTAAATGCCAAGTATATCAGGAATAGAGTGTCTGCTAAATGACTGAATTGTGGAGTGTAAATGATGGTTATGCAAAGAAGTTACGGAAAGGTCTGTGTTGATTATTCGTGACATACATTTCATTATGCAAAGTAAGTCAGACATTCACAATAGGCTGTCTTGTCCTTGTAATGTCCTTAAATGTTAGCCAATTTAAAAGTTCTACTCCTCCAGTGTAATTATTTTGTGAAATATTTTTTGCCCGTGTTTTTGTGACAGATATAGACACTCATATGTATCTTGCCTTCTAAAACAACTAGCTAATGTATGTGCATGCTCCTGGTGTCAGTACATTGGTTTTGGTACTTATTGGCTTAAAGACCGGCACTAGAAATCCAATCAGCTATGGGTTAGGGTATGGAAATGACAAATGGTAATGTATGCTCATGTTTTTGGGGGGAAAAGTTTATATTTTTATTTTGCATCTGTGAAACTAACAGGCAATCAGATTTACTATCTCAGACTGTGGTGGAAACTAATATCCACTTTTGCCTCTTACGGTTAAGATTTAAGAGACAACAATTCTCTTTCGCAATTCTGTTTATTATAGAATCTCACAGAACTTTACGTCTCCTATAAGACGGAGAAATCCACATCCAGTCTATTCAACCAAACTTCTAAATTCTAACCATTTATTACTGATCAAAAGAATCCATAACACAGACCCATTTATACCTGAATGGGGGTGGGGGCATTCCGGTACATTGCTTCCACCATGTAGGATTATGGGGTTGGATTATCTGGGCTGTAAATGTTTTAACCTTTAACCTTTTCACTGTACTTATAACAAGGAAATGAGCTAATCTGTGTTTTTATGGTGCGATTGAACGCTCCTTATGTGTGCTGCTATTTCCCTCCAGTTCACGCTTGAAGAATGTACTGTATACATCAATGAGGCTCAAACGTGGTTTAATAAAGGTTAAATAGATTTGAATGACTCAGCCTTTGACTTGACATCCAAATAAGGGGGGAACCTACACTTATTCAGACAACACAAATGTGTATCGACTTATTTAAGGAGCGGAGAATGTGAATAATCAATAACACACAAGGGAAATGTTGCTCTCCTTGTGTTTCAGGGGACGTTCTCAGTCCAGACCTGCTGCCTGGGATCAAAGTAGATCATATTGAATAGGGCATTGACCCAGGGGGCAATCCGTTCCAGAGATGTACCAGTCTCCCGGAATGTCACGACAAATATGAAAATACAGGTCAATTCACAGTAAACAAATGGCTCATCTGACATTTTACGGAACATTCTATGGCCCCCTGTCTACTTAAGCCGTATGTTCTGGAGTAGCACGACCGTACAGTACAAAGCTGTAACATCAAGTGAAGTGTGAATCCAAACAGAGGCTTGTGTGAACACTTAAACTCACAATGATCATAAGAAAGTAAAAAAATAAACTATGCAAGTAATGAATTGTCTACAGTCTGGATAATCACAGTTAAAACCAATGTTTACAGTGAAAGTTTGAGTGAACGGATACGTACAATTATCTTGACTAGGTTCCCCTTTGTGATAGCGTAATTGGATTTCATCGCTAGGCTTCGATTTGGGGTGCGTGGCTCAGGCAGGGGTTGAGCAGACGCGTACATTAGTGCCCGTTTCACACCGCTAAAATCTGTCACGCTGATTAAGCTTTTTAACAGCTGACATAAACACTACAATATTGGCATGATTTGTGGACACGGTCGCTGTCTTAACGAATGGAGTGTGTGTGTGTGTTTGTGGGAGGGGGGTCGCACCCGTGGGGGATGTGGGTGTTTTAACACCCACACTTTTCCCGGTGAGAGGGTTCAACACCCGCACTTTTTCCCTTAGTTTTCCGCACAAACGCCTAACTACAGTCGCTCCTCCGCTCTGTCTGCGCTGCTGCGGCTGCCTCCTCTCTCTCCCCCTCCCCTCCCCTCCCTCTTAAACACGACACCGGCATAGAACTGTGTGACCGGCTGATGATTGGCTCGCCTCTCTTGGTGTGTTAGATTTATCGGTCAGCTCGTGCTGTGGAGGCGGGAACTTAGGTGGTTATGGTTATTTACATCTACCTTTACCAGGTACTTTGAATGAGTGTTTATGCTTTGGAGGTTTTCAAATAAGATTGATATGTGTTTGGGAGGATGTTTTGTTTATGTTTTGTTGACATGTTTGTTGTCGGTTTTATATTTCATTTAGACTAATGCTAATTGCTAATTGGGATATTGTTCAGCAGCTATCTATGTTACGTAACATGCAATATGAAGTAACTGTGATGAAGAAGTCAGAGAATTAACGAGGAGGGACAAATTGCCATTGTTAAGCTGTGTATTTATGGCGTTTATTGCCAGTGCAATTGATTTTGATATTTTGAGCATTGTTTGTTGATTAGCTGAATACTTTTGTGGAGAGTTACCTGTTGTGTCTTAGGAGAAAAAAGTGAGAAATGATGACATTGTTTGCATACCTGTTGAAGAACTATGAAAGAAATGTTGCATTATCTATAACAACAGAGAAAAGGTTTTCTGTTTTTTTTTTAGAATATCTCCATTTTCAGGGTGCAAGTAAGCAAAACGTAGCAGTCATGTTAGATCCATGTTACTATCAAGCATACCACTGTTTTTACAACTTTTTCTGACACCCACTTTTCACAGTGGAAGGGTGTTTTGTTATATTCGGCTCAAAGGACCTTTGGATGACGTGAGAAAACACTGGTCCACTGTGCAGTTAAGGAAGGTGATTGCATAATTGGGTTTCAGTCACATCTGTGTTTTTGAATGGTCGACCCGTTCTCCTTGACGACATTGAGTTGTGTCGACCCGTTCTCACTCCATTTTTAATGGACGACATTGAGATGTGTCGACCCGTTGTCCCTCCATTTTGAATGGACGACATTGAGATGTGTCGACACGTTGTCCCTCCATTTTGAATACCGCCGCTCTATTATTAACCTGCTGTGGACACGGTTTGTTTGTTGCGAAACACTGACTGTTGTACATAAAAATAATGCCGAGCTGTCACGACTTAGCATGGGTGAAGTGTAGGGAAAGCCAAATGCAGAGCCGGATAATCACGTTCGTGGAGGTTTAATATATAAATAAAACCATCAAACACAACAAACGGATAAAACATATACTGTATGAAATTAAATGCGCTTACACAAAGCGACTTATCAAATCATACAAACAACAGTAACTAGCAATTCAAGGACCAACATGAACTCACGTAACATCAAACAATGAGAAGCTCAGAGCAACCACACCCAGTGACTTAATTAGCCCCACTAATTAACAAACTGAACCCAGGTGTACATAATCACCTCAAAGAAGGTGGGACCACAAAAAGAACGTAAAGAGGATGACTAGTCATACTAGTCGTCACACGAGCATGCAATAATGCTAACCCAATTTCAACGGTAAATGCACACTGAATTAGCCACGATCAATCAAAAATGCCTCAGATCAAGGATCAATGCTAACTTCTACCTGTCTTAATTCCTTTGCCGTCCCAAGGGAATACATTGTCTTTGAGAATTATTTCCAAAATTATGATCAAGTCAGGGATTTGTCATTGTGTTACTTTGCTTGGCTACGTTTTCCTCTGTATTGTCTTTTCTCTGTAAAGTTTGTATTACATTTTGAAGTTTGCCACAAAACACCTGAATTGGTTATTTGTGTGTATTATGTATATTTACACCTGATCTATAGGAATCTCATCTTACAGAGTGCACTTTGAATCCCAGTCAGACACATCCCAGACGATTAACATGCCCCAGAAGAGGAAGGCTTCCTTTCCATCAGACTGGCTAATGGGAAGTTGTCCATCACTGTCCTCACAGGGGACAAAGCATTAGCCCGCGAGGGTGCTTAATAGCTATCGGCGTTCGTCAGTGAGTTCACCCGAGACCGGAGAGGAGCTAAGAAGCACTATGTGAAAATCAACAAAGGAAGGTAAGAAGAGTCTGAGATTAACTCGTTGTAGATATTTGCACCTAAACACCCGTCGAATCATTGGTTGGTCCTCCCTGTGCTGATAAAACAGTGCCAAACAGCGCCCTCTGAAGGTGTTCTGTGGTATCAGGCACCAAGAAAATAGCTGCAGATCCTTCCTGTAGGTTACCGAGGAGGAGCCGCCGTGGATCGGACATGTTGGTCCAGCATATTTGGCAGATTGAGATCTGGGCAACACATTGGCACCTCAGCCTGATCCTCAAACCTTTATGTGGAGCGTGACAGGATGCAGAAAGAGATGTCTGCTCTCAGGGAATGTCACTGCCGTAAAGCGGCGTACCTGGTCTGCAACAATTAAACATAGTAGGTGGCACGTGTCAAATTTATGTCGACGTTAATGCCCGGACCCAGGGTTTCACAGCAGAACATTCTTGGTGCCATCATTTCCTTATGTAAACAGCCCACACGTACCGTTCACGTGATGCACATGAAAGCAGGACTAATCGGACTAGGCAACTTTCTTCAACTCCAAGATCCGGGGTTGGTGGACAGGGGTCATCGTTAAAAAGGTACAACACAAATGCCATAATGACATTGTTCACTGCACTTGAACATATAAATGCATAAACATGTTCGGCAAATCGCACCAGCGACAACAACTCACCAACATTTGGGTTGAATGTGGTAGGCCCGTACATTGTTCGTTCATTGTCAGTGTCAAGCCTTCCGTGGTGTTTGAATTTATTGTAATCCGTAAGAATGTTCACACATACCACTTCACACGATACTGAATCCTCTGCGATGTCTCCAAATGTCCCTTAATTGGTAAAGGAAACATGACAGGGCAAGGTAACTTTTCATCACCCCATGATGGTGGTATCCAGCGGCTGTTGCTATGGCTACCGCTGCCACCCGTTCTAAGAGCCATCACACAATAAATGTTGACTGTTTGATAAGTCGTCCGCAATAAATGTTGACTGTTTGATAAGTCGTCCGCAATAAATGTTGACTGTCCGATAAGTCGTCCGCAATAAATGTTGACTGTTCGATAAGGGGTGAAATCACAATGGCGCACAATGAAATTTCCTTCACCTGACGCTCTTTTTTCTCTCCCAGCACTCTGAGCCAATGACATGGCAGCGTCTCTGCTTTCCCTGTGCCACTCGGAGAAGCGAAATGAATCACAGTGATTGTCATCTGCCGTGAAGTGACCTAATGTGATAGACATTACCAGCTGGTTAAGAGCGATGGATGGGATATAAAAGAGACATTTTTGTCATTTTTTTTCTCAGAGTTGCAACACTGTCTGAGTTACGATTGACATTAAGCTTTAAACAATTACCAGCTGAAATTGCCACGAGGACAACAATGTGTTCTTTGGATCCCAATATTTTTATGATGCCCATGGCATTTAGACTTTTCTTCCAGTCCAATAGTGCCTCGTGAGATGGAGAGGTGGTGCTGTGTGTGAGAGTTCCCCTGGTGGTGACATCCTGCGTGACACTTGGCATGTTTTTAAACAGTGGCAGGCCTTATTTAGACATTGCCCGATTTAAACAGTGCTGTGCCTTGCCTGCACAGACTTGCCAGGAGTCTTTCTGTGGTGCTTCGTGACAAGTGTTTCGAGTATGGAGGAAAGACAGGGCTTGCCTTCCTATTTTGGTTCACGTGCACCAGTGCAGATGAACAGAATTGGTATTATTTAAGGAGAGGGTCAGAATGCACCAAATCGTTATTTTGTGGAATCCTTTATGTAAAGATGTAATATTAAGAGTATTTCATTGTGGACAATAATGTAGGAAATCCATTTTAAAAAGCACGTCGTGTCATACGCCCTCTGTATAGTGTAGTCTAAGGAGTAGTGCAGTTTTTGACCATATAGACTAATTTGCTCTGTAGACCTTTTCATGGTTACATAAAAGGATGAACGGGGAACTGTTTGAATGTTTTCATTTATTCAGTCAGACCCGTTGGCTTACTGCTATGATATCTGACCGGGCCAGGATGCTGTGGCTTAGAATCGCTCCAGTATCGCTCCCTTCACCAGGTCAGAACGTGCATTTGTGTGCGGCTCAGCTCAGTGATTATTAAGCTGCTGCTGCCTTCGCTAAACACTTCATTATAGAAACTCCCGAAAACACGATTGCAATGAAGGTGACTTGAAGGTGACAATTGTAATGAAGGTGACAAACTAACAGAAGGTTTATAAAATAGGTTTTGTTTTGGGCTTGTAATGCATTCATTAGACTTTCATAAGTGTATGTTTTCATTAGTATTTATTATTTAAGACTTTTCATGTTTTGCCTTTGTAGAGAGAAATCAGCTGAGACCAAGGTCTCTTTAACCGCTCAGCCTTGTTGTGATGAACTCTGCCCCCCATTTTGTTTTTTGTTCAACACCACTAAACCCAGTGTTTCAAACTACAGCTTGGACTATTATTTCATGATCATTTTCAGCTGCTCCATATTGAGTATATTAGTAACGGTCTCTCTGTTTCTGGGTTTTGTGTGTCCTTATTTGCTGTTTGGCTGCGTTACGTGAGTGCTTCCAGTTTGTTTGTTGTTTTGTGCCTCAGTTCTGAATATAAACTAGAGAAGATGTTCCAAGGAGGCACGTGCACCTGTGTCCTCCGTGTAGCAGCACTGCAACACATGTAACAAAAAAAGCAGACATTTAAATGAGGCACTCATTTTTTATATCGTTTTTATTTAACCTTTATTTAACCATGTAGGCCGATTGAGAACAAATTCTCACATCGTGAATTTGCCTAGCAGAGACTTATAAACGAGTTAAACGCCGAGTGATTAACGACGGCCAGCCGACTAATGCAGGGTTGCCAACTCTCACGCATCTGGCGTGAGTCTCCCGCTTTAAGCATCAATCTCACGCTCTCACGCACAAGCAAGAAATGTCACGCCAAAATCTAAATTCTCCCCTTTCAATCCGCTAATTTTCTGTTAATGACAGACTAGACTAGACCACATCGTATTAACAGGAGAGGAGGTTAAAGCCCTCAGCCGTAACATATTCTGTCTACAACGTTCTCATTGCAATATTCTCTGATTGTTGATTCGCTGAAAACCTTGACCCTGATACGTCACCGGATACGTCGGTTGCGTGTGAAAAGTTCAGAGAGAAGCATGGTTAGGAGCCCGACCCAACTGATGCGCGACTAAAAGTTTGCATGACAATTATGGTAAGCAGATAATAAAATGGTGTGCCTTGTCACTACAGCCTTGCCTTAACAGACTCTGTGTGCGGAGAGTTAAACTTTAGTTGCAAACGTTGTCTGACGTGCGTTATGTGGGCTAGCTAATTGCTTAATAAAAATAGGCTCATAGAAATTAAAAGCTTGCTGAGCTAGGCTCATGTTACCTTAGGCTAGATTAATTAAAATATGGACAGTGTTTACCTGATACCCCACCACAACTCAACATGTCTTACCAATGTTAGCACAGGAACATCTAGGCATGTAATTAACGAATATGTATACTGTGTTATGATTAGGCTAGCATGTCATTTTAAAGCTGAAGGTTTTAACAGCCTACCTTTTTAGATAGAGAAAAGAGTGGAGGAGAAGGAGGTGGAGGTGCAGGAGCAGAAGGAAGATGCTAGCAAAGAGCATTCTATCCAGCAGAAAAGCAAAGTCAGGGGCCGCTGTGTACAACTCAAATATAGCAGTGCCTGGTGTAAAGAATGGCCTTTCATAAAACCAGGCACGACTGAATTTCACTTTTGGTGTGAAGTCTGCCGGCATGGGTTAGAGTGCAGGCACCAGGGCAGATGTGCAGCAGCATATCACCAGGGAGAACCACATCAAAAAACAAAAAGTTCTTGACAGGACCAAAATAATTGATAGATTTGTTTATTCGAAGGCTGAAGAAATGAATCTGGACACTCAGGTGATAATTTGAATGCAATCTCTTAATGCGTGTGCTTTATTTATGCGTATTCTACTGCACATGTAAAATCATAATTGTTTTACAGGCCAGAAGGGCAGAGGTCAAAGTGGCAGTGACCCTGGTCAGCCACAACATCCCATTAGCCTTCACAGATCACCTCAGCCCGCTATTCAAAGAATGCTTTCCCGATTCTAAAATTGCCAAGAAATATGGTTCTGCAAGAACAAAAACATCAGCCATCATTCTATTATTATTTTGCCTGAATCAGGGTTTATACACAGTAAACAAAGACTGAAATATTTTTTAATTAGGGTTAGGTTCACCAAACATTTCCTCTGCACGCTCATGCCCGCGTTCTAGAATTTTACAGAGTCTCACTCCAGCCGGAGTCCCAAAGTTGGCAACCCTGCTAATGTGTAAAGCTTGCGCTGGTGGGTGTTGTATGAGGCATTGGTAACAAAACGTATGACCCTGTGGTAAACCACATCCAATTTTTTCAAGAGAGTGTTAGGCAGTTCTAAAAATGACAACACCAAAGTCGGACATTGCGGACATTGAAATAATATTCATTTTCACCAAGGCAAGTTTGCCAGCATGAGTTAAGAAGGCTCTGTTGCGGAAAAGGAAGCCAATTCTGTATTTAATTTTAGACTTGATTTTGTTTATCTGCGGCTGGAAGGAGAGAGAGCTGTCTAACAAGACACATAGATATTTGTATTTTAGGTAATAACCATATTAGCAGCAGAAAAACACTTGTGTTAAGTAAAAGAGCTGCAACCTGAACAGAGTGCATCAGAAAAAGATCCCAGACTGACTACTGCTGTATTAGTAATACACATTATCTACCATGTCTCTGCTGTATTAGTAATATACATTATCTACTTTGTCTCTGCTGTATTAGTAATACACATTATCTACCATGTCTCTGCTGTATTAGTAATATACATTATCTACCATATCCCTGCTGTATTAGTAATATACATTATCTACCATGTCCCTGCTGTATTAGTAATATACATTATCTACCATGTCCCTGCTGTATTAGTAATATACATTATCTACCATGTCCCTACTGTATTAGTAATACACATTATCTACCATGTCCCTACTGTATTAGTAATACACATTATCTATATGTCCCTGCTGTATTAGTAATATACATTATCTACCATGTCCCTACTGTATTAGTAATACACATTATCTACCATGTCCCTGCTGTATTAGTAATACACATTATCTACCATGTCCCTGCTGTATTAGTAATATACATTATCTACCATGTCCCTACTGTATTAGTAATACATTATCATTATCTACCATGTCTCTGCTGTATTAGTAATATACATTATCTACCATGTCCCTGCTGTATTAGTAATACACATTATCTACCATGTCCCTGCTGTATTAGTAATATACATTATCTACCATGTCCCTGCTGTATTAGTAATACACATTATCTACCATGTCTCAGCTGCTAGACTGTCACAACTCTGTACAGACGTGACTAGGACTCGAGTGCAACTTGAGTCACATATTTTGCAACTTGAGACTTGGTGAAAGAGATCACACTTGTAACTTGATTTTGCCCTGATGCCTACGACTTGCGTTGTATGACTCGAAAGACTTTTTAGATGTTTCCAGCGCAGTTTATTTGGGTTATAAAACGTATAAGCTAAGAATAACACCTTAGGTATGGTAATCTTTATAGGCTAGAAATAACAGCTCATATGTGTTGTGATATGTATAGGATATAAATAACAGCTCATATGTGTTGTGATATGTATAGGATATAAATAACAGCTCCTATGTGTTGTGATATGTATAGGATATAAATAACAGCTCATATGTGTTGTGATATGTATAGGATATAAATAACAGCTCATATGTGTTGTGATATGTATAGGATATAAATAACAGCTCATATGTGTTGTGATATGTATAGGATATAAATAACAGCTCATATGTGTTGTGATATGTATAGGATATAAATAACAGCTCATATGTGTTGTGATATGTATAGGGTATAAATAACAGCTCATATGTGTTTTGATATGTATAGGATATAAATAACAGCTTGTAAAGGTTGTAAAATGTATAGACTATGAATAACAACTTATAGAAGTTGTAATATGTATATACATGAATAACAGCTTATAGAAATGATTATATATATATATATATATAGACTATAAATAACATTATAGAGGTTGTGATATGTTCGGGCTATGATTAACGGTTTAAAGAGGTTGTAATATCTATATGCCATTAATGATAGCGTTTCAGGGTTGAAAATATAAATAGGTTATGAATAACAGCTTTTTTACAATTTTTTTTATACTTGGCTTCCCAAGTGATTTTACACACTCACTGCACTCACACTCTCTAATCTCACAGCTATCCATTTCTTCCCTCCAAAATCAGTGGGCTGAAACTCATAAGCTCCTGAAAATAAGAACAGTTATACTTTTTCCAACGCTTTCCAAATTTCACATTACAGATATAATCAATGTGCACTCTAACAAATGTGAAACTAATTTGTGTAAGTATTCTCCTCTATCAATCTGTAAAAAATTGTGTCCCAGAGACAGTTCCATATTTAAAGCAAAAGAAAGTTTTTTTTTTCAGCTCTGAGGCAACGGGTGTTAAAACTTCTTAGAAGCACTTCTTTGTTGGCAGAATAGTAATGCGTATCAAAAGGCAAAGTTTGCGTCCTGCTACGATTGACTTCAGTGCCGGTGAGAAGATACCTAATTCAGGGCTTTGTTCTGACTGAGACAGCACTGAAAGAGCAAGAAAGAGAGAGAGGGAAAGAGGAAAGGAGGTGTTGCTTGAGTGAGCACAAGGGCCTGGGAAACCTGACTTCTAAAATGACAACATCCTGATACTGTGTCGAGGGAGGTGAAGCACTCATGCTCCAGCCGCCAATTACCCACAACACCGGCGATGCAGAGTAACGGATGATGCTGGGCTGCTGAATGCTAATGAAACCTCCTAATTATTTTAGACAAAGCGTCTAGGTTGACACAGCAGACTTCGCTTTTGTTCCTGCCGTCTAAGGAGCTGAGGAGGAATCGTTCACTAGTGTCCCGCGGGCGGCCATGGAACGGGGCGGCGTAAGAGGAGGTTCGGAGGAGGTGCCGGTGGGATGGAAGGACTACTCACCGGTGGCGGGTGGTGGTGTGGATCTGTCACCGACAAAGACATACAATTCCAGGTAATCGGAAGTCACACAGAGTTCTCTTCCTGCTCCGAATGAGCGTGTCATCTCTTTGGCAGTTCTGTTCCTTTTCAATGGCTCACAGCCCACTTCTAAAATGAGACAAATACCTGAGAAGTGGGAGGGAGAGAGCACCCTCAGGATAAGCCGGGCCCGGCACAATAAACCGCCATGAATATTAACAGCACAATAGCGCACTCAATCACTCCATCCACTGCCAAGTCCGGCACCATGTGGTTTACCAGACGATCCCGAGAAGATGATGTGCGAAAATAATCAGATATCCCCTGGAATATGAATATGACCGCAAAAACAAGACCAGCGAGCTCGACAGTAGCTGGCAATTTCTTTAACCCGAACGCATATTCACATTGTTGTGACAACTGGATCCCGATTCAGCGGGCAAAATGTTTAGAACTATGGAGAGCTGCTGTTTAACCCAGTCTTTAACCAGAGGCCCCCGTAGCACAGCCATGATTCGGTATACAGCTGCCAATCCTCCAGTGGAACACAATCTCTAGTTCTAGTTAATTACTGTGTAGCCTAATTGGTTGGGCATGGCGCTTGGAATTCCAGCGTTACGACGGTTGGATCTCAACAACTGGCCTGAACGAAACAAGGTCTGGATAAGTGGTCCTGTTGAGTCGGCTAAATCTAACTGTAAAAAAAAGGTGCTGGCTATCCAACGCTTACACTACATTTACAGTAATCTGAGTCATTTCACAGAAGCTCTTATCCGGAGCATGTTTTTACAGTTAGCGCATACGCTTTAGGATGGCAAGATGGAGACAAGCGGCTAAACTCGGTAGCAGTAAGCTTAGTAATAAACTTGGTTTCAGTCAGTGTACAAAAAGTACTATACCCAGCATTCCTCATCAAAAGCCCTGCTGAAGTGACGCAACTCTCGAACAGTGTTTAATCAAAGCAATCTGACCAATCCTGTAGAAGGTGCATTTTGGGATATACATTATGAGTCAGGTTTTGTTAGCATCACGCAAAACGTTTCCTGTGTTTTTATGTACATTATAATTAAATTGCCTAGTTCCTCACGGTGTTCCTCTGTGATGAAAATATCACAATATTTGAAAAAGTTGAACTGGAACGTGTAGTGTTTATTGTCTGGTCATACACCTTGCTCAATGAAACCTATAATCTAATATTTATAGTCATCACTCACTGTCAGACATTATAAAACATGTCCCAATATTGGAAAGTTACAGATATCCTCTGCGACATATCCGATTCAAACTGCTGTTCACCAACCTCAAGCTTAGAGCTTAAATATTTCAGGCATTCCTGTGATTGGCAGAGAGCATCACAAAACCCGAAAAACACAAAGCTACACAGACATATGACCAGTGTGATAGCGACAGCTCAACGCAAACTGACAGAAACAACGGCAGACAGATAGAGTGAAAGAATAAATGCAATTCCATGAACCTGTCTTGGCCTAAACGTTGATTATGCAGGGAAATAATAGTCTATAAATAGGACAGGGCGAAACGATGACAATAGAAGCGTATTTATGGGTCAGTTTTACTGAGAAACCCTTGCTCAAAGAAAAAAATTACAGTTCACTTGTTGAAAGAGATGTCTTAATGGAACCCAATAGAAATATATTATTCACCCCACTAGTTAGAGTTACGTTTTAAGGATACAAAGTCTGCTGAATCATTTTCATATTCATTTAAATCCAATAGCGTCATTTTGAGCTGACACCATTGAAAAAAGCTATCTAACCTAACAACATATTTACAACAATTTATTACTACCATACTTCAGTCACAAAGGGATCAGTACCCAAGTGGCAACGGGATAATTCATACCGGACTGGGTTGCTTGTTAGCATTTAGCAGAACTGTTTATTGCACATGTGACAGATGCTACCAACTGCTCAGGGTACCTACAGTTAGTCGAAGCTGTAAATCTCTCAGGACCACCTGATTTGTGTTCTAGATGGTTGGCTGGCTGGAAGCTTGGTTTACGTGCACGCGTTACTGATTAATTAAAGTGAGGTTTCCACTGCGAAATCTGGGGCACTTTGTGAGATCAGTGACAGTTAAACTTAGCTGGACCCAATTAGGGCAAATCTCTGCAGGAGGCCATGGAAGACGGAAAATACCATATAATAATAAGCAGGTTGATTGGTATGATTAGTATATGTAAAACACCACTGGTACAGTGACAAATATTAGGCACCTGTTGCAGTTTTGTCCTACTTGTAGTTGAGCTACATAGCAACGAACATACAGCCCTGTAAAAATACACCTGCTCCCAGGAGCAGACGGCTTTAAAAAGATATCAACCGCGTCAAACACTTCTTTTAAAGCTCCAAGATTGTGATCATGATATCTTGGCTAGGTGCCGTGATAAATATTTTCGTGACAGTTGTTCTTTTTAAATCTGTTCCTCGCATCCCTTGACTGAATTAGGTCAGGTGAGCCGTAGCTATTTTCTCCTCACCTTTTACAGATCAACTGGCAGGCACGCCAAATGTTCTCGGGAATCATTCCAAATTCTAGTTAGAAAAGGTTACTAAAATGCATTCTATCCTACTATAGAGACCACGTACGCGAAGTGGATGATAGGCTCTTGTTTTAATAAACCATCAGACGATTTGGCACTTTATTTATGTCTACGGTGTAAGTGTGATCTTGTCATCTTTGCAACCTCTTTTCTCTACAGCCTGGCGACGCTTTCTGTTACATTTCCATCTCGGGTGTGGCTCGTTCGCCGTGGAGACATAACTCCCCATGCTTGTGCACCCCAGGATACCAGACACGTGTAGTGATGATATGTGGGTGCATACGTATCAGAGTAACCAGACACGTGTAGTGATGACATGTGGGTGCATACGTATCAGAGTAACCAGACACGTGTAGTGATGACATGTGGGTGCATACGTATCAGAGTAACCAGACACGTGTATTGATGACATGTGGGTGCATACGCATCAAAGTAACCAGACACGTGTAGTGATGACATGTGGGTGCATACGTATCAGAGTAACCAGACACGTGTAGTGATGACGTGTGGGTGCATACGTATCAGAGTAACCAGACACGTGTAGTGATGACATGTGGGTGCATACGTATCAGAGTAACCAGACACGTGTATTGATGACATGTGGGTGCATACGCATCAAAGTAACCAGACACGTGTAGTGATGACATGTGGGTGCATACGTATCAGAGTAACCAGACACGTGTAGTGATGACATGTGGGTGCATACGTATCAGAGTAACCAGACACGTGTAGTGATGACATGTGGGTGCATACGTATCAGAGTAACCAGACACGTGTAGTGATGACATGTGGGTGCATACGTATCAGAGTAACCAGACACGTGTAGTGATGACATGTGGGTGCATACGTATCAGAGTAACCAGACACGTGTAGTGATAACATGTGGGTGCATACGTATCAGAGTAACCAGACACGTGTATTGATGACATGTGGGTGCATACGTATCAGAGTAACCAGACACGTGTAGTGATGACATGTGGGTGCATACGTATCAGAGTAACCAGACACGTGTATTGATGACATGTGGGTGCATACGTATCAGAGTAACCAGACACGTGTAGTGATGACATGTGGGTGCATACGTATCAGAGTAACCAGACACGTGTATTGATGACATGTGGGTGCATACGTATCAGAGTAACCAGACACGTGTAGTGATGACATGTGGGTGCATACGCATCAAAGTAACCAGACACGTGTAGTGATGACATGTGGGTGCATACGTATCAGAGTAACCAGACACGTGTAGTGATGACATGTGGGTGCATACGCATCAAAGTAACCAGACCTGTGTAGTGATGACATGTGGGTGCATACGTATCAGAGTAACCAGACACGTGTATTGATGACATGTGGGTGCATACGCATCAAAGTAACCAGACCTGTGTAGTGATGACATGTGGGTGCATACGTATCAGAGTAACCAGACACGTGTATTGATGACATGTGGGTGCATACGTATCAGAGTAACCAGACACGTGTAGTGATGACATGTGGGTGCATACGCATCAAAGTAACCAGACCTGTGTAGTGATGACGTGTGGGTGCATACGTATCAGAGTAACCAGACACGTGTAGTGATGACATGTGGGTGCATACGTATCAGAGTAACCAGACACGTGTAGTGATGACATGTGGGTGCATACGTATCAGAGTAACCAGACACGTGTAGTGATGACATGTGGGTGCATACGTATCAGAGTAACCAGACACGTGTAGTGATGACATGTGGGTGCATACGTATCAGAGTAACCAGACACGTGTAGTGATGACATGTGGGTGCATACGTATCAGAGTAACCAGACACGTGTATTGATGACATGTGGGTGCATACGTATCAGAGTAACCAGACACGTGTAGTGATGACGTGTGGGTGCATACGTATCAGAGTAACCAGACACGTGTAGTGATGATATGTGGGTGCATACGTATCAGAGTAACCAGACACGTGTAGTGATGATATGTGGGTGCATACGTATCAGAGTAACCAGACACGTGTAGTGATGACATGTGGGTGCATACGTATCAGAGTAACCAGACACGTGTAGTGATGACATGTGGTGCATACGCAGCAAAGTAACCAGACCTGTGTAGTGATGACATGTGGGTGCATACGTATCAGAGTAACCAGACACGTGTAGTGATGACATGTGGGTGCATACGCATCAGAGTAACCAGACACGTGTAGTGATGACATGTGGGTGCATACGTATCAGAGTAACCAGACACGTGTAGTGATGACATGTGGGTGCATACGTATCAGAGTAACCAGACACGTGTAGTGATGACATGTGGGTGCATACGTATCAGAGTAACCAGACACGTGTAGTGATGACATGTGGGTGCATACGTATCAGAGTAACCAGACACGTGTAGTGATGACATGTGGGTGCATACGTATCAGAGTAACCAGACACGTGTAGTGATGACATGTGGGTGCATACGCATCAAAGTAACCAGACACGTGTAGTGATGACATGTGGGTGCATACGTATCAGAGTAACCAGACACGTGTAGTGATGACATGTGGGTGCATACGTATCAGAGTAACCAGACACGTGTAGTGATGACATGTGGGTGCATACGTATCAGAGTAACCAGACACGTGTAGTGATGACATGTGGGTGCATACGTATCAGAGTAACCAGACACGTGTAGTGATGACGTGTGGGTGCATACGTATCAGAGTAACCAGACACGTGTAGTGATGACATGTGGGTGCATACGTATCAGAGTAACCAGACACGACAACCAGACCTCACGTCAGCCCACGGAGGATGTTTAGTTATAAAACAGCTAAATAGTTATCGAACAAAGACCCCAAAATAATTAAGTGACATAAAAATGTACTAAACCTGAACCATATAGTTTTAACCGAATTGAAAACATTTTTGGAAACGTTCATTTTTGTTGCTGAGGGAAAACAGCCTGAAGTCACCAACTTATCTCTCTAGATTGTGCTAACATTTCGGCGCAGCTACACCTCTTGACAAAAATAGGTCCCTAAAATACGTCTTTTTACAAAGCATTCCATGCCACAAGTGAATAAATACAGGAATATGTACAATATATATATAATATTGTGTGAAAGTACAAATACCTGCCAGATCTATTTATTCAGGAAAATAATTATAACGGAAAGAGCTGAAAGGCTTTTTAATGATCCTCACTGGGACATAAAACACTCCCTTCTCTGTTATCACTCTTCAACCAAAGAAATCCCACCGATGTGAAAAGTCCATAGGGAATACATGACCTCATATTCATATGTCAAGACTTGGAAACTACAACAACAGGGTACTGAGACCGTTATGCGCGTTCTCAGAACCAAATGTCCTGTTTGGTTCTCGGTCCATTTTAGCTTTTAAAAATGTGGATAATGAGACTGTGACAGAGCATTAGTGAAAGCACTTTGAAGTGAGCCATGTCACTTCTCCAAAGAAAAATCCCCTTTATTGCTTTTGTTTTAGTCATCAGAGGTAATCTCAAACCCACATTTCTGAAGAAAAAAATAGTGAAATAAAGACTCTGTGGGTACGGTTGCCCTAACCAAATTAGAAACACTGGGTGCTATCCGGCTCTTAGTGCTCAGCATTAATATATTTATGTAATTTGTAAAATATTTTTATCCACTGAAAACAGGAACATGTCATTTTTGGGTGATATTAATATTTACTGGTTTAAAACCAACTGCCATGTAATAGAAGTTTGATAACATTCTTATTATATGCAACCTGACCCATGACAGTGCAATTCAGAATATTAACCAATAGTTTTGGTGCCACATAATTATCATGTATTGTTGTGTCTGCTAACATGGCTGAACAATACTTTTAAGCTTTCTGTTGCTCTGTTGGTAGAGCGTGACCATTGCATTGCATTGTGGGTTCTATTCCCATATAAGGCCAGGACGAAAAAAGTCTGATCATCTATCCCCTCACCACTGCAAGACACTTTACATATTATGAATGATAAACAAGATAAAGATAAGAAAAATATAATATATATAAATATGTGTGTATCAGTGGCAAATTGCTGCAGTTAAGATAATTTGAAGAAACAGGGCCTTAAGTCAGTGATCACATTAGATGTTTTCAAATTATTCATTTGTTGAAGATTAAAAAATTGTTATAGTGTGTGTGTGTGTGTGTGTGTGTGTGTGTACGTTTGCTTTCGTAAATCCAGATGCAGCACTTGAAGTGTGTATTCAATTATTCATGCCAATTGTTGACAAACACGCACCTGTTAAGACATGAACTGCTAGAACACCCTAGATTGATGGTTGATTGGTTTATAGAAATTAATAACAAATTTGCATGTTATGCAAAAATGGTGGCAAACAAACCAGGCTTCTTCTGATTGGTTGACTAATTGTGAAATGAGAAATGAAATGTCAGAAAACAAAGTCACACTACCACCAAGAGAAATCACAGTAAACATGATGGAAATGTGTTTGGGAAAACCTTAGTATACCTGCCACCTCTTGTGATGTGCATAGATCAGTTGGTGCAGATACAAACTTGACTATTGAGCTATATATTATAATATCTGTTGTTATATCTGTAAACACCTCAGAAATGCCTCCGATAGGAGTCAATCAACCAGGTATCCATTTAATGTTTTATTCAGTAAACATATACAATGGATTAGGGAGAAGAAGTTTGTATGTTCCGCACTGCATAGTCCATTACTCAGAGTACCAGAGGTTGGTGATTCTTCAACACCAAAATGGCCTCAACGTTCCAGGTACAGACAGCAATTAACATCATTGATCACACAGCAAAAGACGTGAGAAAACAATGGAGCAAATACTAATCCCAAATGTGAAATTTGTCATTGTTCTTGACAAGGCTTTTATGAGGCACTTGCCCTCTGTCACAGACAACACTAAGGAGAGAAAAAAAACGTTAATGTGCAGGTGTTATGTAAGAAAATCTGGGGTGACCACTAACAGCTCCTAGCCGGTCAACTCCAAGCCTAGCAACTTCTAGCCGGGCAACTCCTAGCTAAGCATTGCTTCAATAAAAGGTTATATCTTGTCATGGGCGATATTGTCAAAGAGGTAACTTTATGCCAACCCATATGCCACCCATTATGCCAACCATTATGCCAACCATTATGCCAACCCATATGCCACCCATTATGCCAACCCATATGCCACCCATTATGCCAACCCATATGCCACCCATTATGCCAACCCATATGCCACCCATTATGCCAACCCTTATGCAAACCCATAATGCCACCCCATATGCCACCCATTATGCCAACCCATATGCCACCCATTATGCCAACCCATAATGCCAACCCTTATGCCAACCCATAATGCCAACCCTTATGCCAACCCATATGCCACCCATTATGCCAACCCATATGCCACCCATTATGCCAACCCTTATGCCAACCTTTATGCCAACCCATATGCCACCCATTATGCCAACCCATAATGCCACCCCTTATGCCAACCTTTATGCCAACCCATAATGCCAACCCTTATGCCAACCCATATGCCACCCATTATGCCAACCCATATGCCAACCTTTATTCCAGGTTGACGCTCCCCCGCGATCTCCCTCCCAATAATTGTAAGAAGTGTATAGCTGCATTAAAGCATAATTGGATCAGCCATAAGGACACATCATCGCCAAATCACGTTTATTTAATCAGCCTTTTACAGATACATAACAGTAGTACTACTATTAATAGCAAGTAGGCCTAATAAAAGTGGTGGGTTTTCAATCCAAATGTATACCAATGTTAATGCAATTAGTCGCCCTGTATCTCTGCACAAAGCTCTGCTATAATAGGCTCGATGAAGTATTTCTCAGCATCCTGTTCTGGGCAATACTGTGTCTCCACTGCTGTGAGTGCAGAAAACCCAGCCTTGCATAAGTAAGTTGTGGCGAAGGGAAACAACACCTTCGAGGCTAGCTGCGCCAGGTCCGGTTAAGTCTCCGTCGCCTGTATCCAAAAATCCCAAAAGGTTTTTTCGTTCTTTTAATTCGTCTGCACTTAAACATCAGATGTCAAGTCAATCGGTTTCACCTGATTCCAAAATGAGAACTGCGGGACGGCGAGGGGTGCTTCAGACGGATCACGAATCCACCTCTCACAATGTCCAAAAACTCATCAGTCTTTGTTTTGGAAAATTAGGTCTATACCATGTGAGAAGTTGCTATGTACTTCTCCCCTCACAGAACTACAAATTGCAAACTGACCCAAACCAGAATCGAGAGGAGCGGGAGGTCCCAGTGTCCTATAATTACATAACATTCTCTATGTTCTCAACTGTGAGGCTTCATTAAATAGCACCAGCAGAACACCAGTTTCAATGTGTACAGTTAAGAGGCGACTCTGGGATGTTAGACTGGCCAACAGAAAGAAAATATTAAGATGGGCAGAAGAACATAGACACTGGACAGAGGAAGAACTTGATGGAAGAAGTGAAACCTAAAATGCATGTACATTTGGAGTTGGAGGACAGTAAATAGAATAATGATTTGGTTACGTTGTAAGGACATTTATGATGTATAAAGGATATTTTATTAACGATTTAGTGTAACTTGTCATTGGCCCAAATTGCCATGGGGGCCAAAAAAGTTTGAAAATGATTGGTTTTCCCCATACTTATTTTATTGGACACATCATATTAACTACTTAATTAATTCTTAAATATCAAGTGTGACATTAATTTATTCATTTAGGTACAAAAATAATCAACCTGGAAGAATAACAATCTGGTGTGTTAAAAGTCTATGACGAATAAACTGCAATTTTTGCTTATGTTCTATTTTGATCAGTGTACAGTCACACAATGATCCAGCTAAAATTGCGTTCCATCTGTTAAGTCCCACAAACAACAAGTTCGTACTTAAAAGAGCAATTTAAATTGGGTGATCATCTCTATTGTTCCCTAGAACATAGAGAAATTATTTTCGAACTAGGACTGAAGCCATTTTTTAACCTGATATTTTACTATTACTTGGGTATTTTCTGAAGACGGTTGCTTTTAGTTAAAATTACAATAAAAGTAACAAAAACTTTTATTCTGTTATCTCCCGTAATTTACCAATCCCTCAAGTCAATTGCAAGGGATTACAGTGGTCCTCACTCGAAGATATTTATACATTAGTAATGACTTGTTAATACAAAAGTAACTAAGTTGCTTCACTGATTATTCCCTGGCAAAGTAATTTGTTACTTTACTTTAAGATTACTATGCTTTAGACCCATCAAAACCTCAGTCAATAGACTAATCCAAGTATTTTACCACAAAGGGGGAGATCTAGTTTTGATATAATAAAATAAATTAGCTGGATTTATAAATTACTATAAATTTAAATTATCTAACGCATTAACTCAACCCTGCAAATGATGTTAGCACATAAATGAGAAACACATACATACACAACCTCTGCCTTTTGATCTGACCTGTAGGCTAGAATTTCATTTGAATAGTCTGAAGTTAGGCTAGATAAAATAAATGAATCATGCCAAATCAGATTAACCAAAATCTATACAAAACAAAACATTGCAATTTTATAAATTAGGCAATACTTTTAAATTTGGCTTGTAGAGAACGGTCACACAAACTATAATGTGCAGTAAATATAGCATAATATTAGTATAAGAATGTATTTTTTTTCTGTCCCATCTGGCAGAATCCAAGTAGACACTTTTTTTAAAATAGTCTCAGTTGATTATTGATAAAGAAATGGGATTGTTGGTGGACATGATTACAATCAATTTCACTACGCCTTCTCAATCACACATTTGAAAAAAGTCACTGATACCTGTTACCCATAAATAACTGCAGAAAAATTGACATATAATGGGTTAAATCCATAGGGACCAGTCGAATGTTTCGATGACATATGAATCTCAAGTCCCCACCATCACGCTGGCAGACTGAGCTAATTAGGCGCTGACTGAAACCAAGTCGACATTCTACACTGAAATGTCTAAAAGTCAGCTCTGCCACTGTGCACAGTCACAGGAGGATGTCAATGAACTGGAAGCCCTGGCAACAGCCCTCGTCTCTCTGATCCGTCTGAACTGAGCGCGTGTGTCACATGGCGTTCGTTGGAAACACTAACGCTGTCATCGAAGGCAAACCGGTAAGATGGCTTCCATCAGCGGCAGTTCATCACGGACATCATCACGTCCGTTGGAACGTAGCCTCTTCCTTTTCATCCGCTGTCTTCGGATGTATCCGTAAACCACCCATGGGAACATTTCTTGGAAATTAATAGGTTAGAGATCCTGGCTGGGAAAAATGTATTTCTGTCTTTACTTCTGTTCTTACTCAATGTCTATAATGCATGCTTTATATAACTCTTAAAAACTGAATATCATATCCCAAATGTCATAGTATGTGATATCAGGATGTCTTAACTATAACTTACGAGATGAGAGCGCCCGTTATAAAGAGATTCTATTCCTCGTCTCCACCCGACCTTATAGTGGCATCACCTCTGATAAATACAGTGGACATAATCCTGTGCTGTGAGGCTTTTATTATGGCTCAGGCGTGTGCTCTGCCTATTAGAGTACTGGGATCTCAGTAAGATGGATAGGGCTGATCAGAGATCGGTTAGGAGGCCTCCCCACTCTGTCACTGGTAAAAACTCAATAGGCCCTGCCACGAATTGAGCCAAGGGAACCCATTTTCACACGTAGGCAGTATTACCTGATACATCGCCTTCCCTTTCACGTGAAAGATGTCTCTCTAGTAACAGTGTTTCATATTCGTTGTTTTTTTAGGAAGGATGGACCTTTTCAAATATTTGTCTTGTTGTGGATTGTTAAACAGGTATCTGGACTGTAGGTATTATGCTTTTTAATATGGAGAGTCACACACACGCGAGAGGACAATGACCCAGCTGGTCACGCACTACATGGAATCACTGGTGTAACCAATTTTCACGCTTCAGCGTTGCGTAGTGAGCGTAAAGTGCGAACAGACCCAGGGGGACGTCACACTCCGACAGGATAGAGAAATGTAAAACCTCTGAGTCAAAGTGCCGTGCCTCTGTGCCATCTACCACCCTCCAGTCACCGCGCAGAGCAGCCATAAAACAACGTGACACTTTATATATGTCCCCATCAGCAAAGTCACAACACAGACAATAGTTTTCTCTGTGTCACTGTCAGTGTCGTCATTGATTATGGCTTGCCGCTCCGCGCATCTTCGCCGAAGCAATGGGCTGGCTCGGGATCTATGTAGAATCAGCGTGACGTTGCTTGTAAGAGACAGGATGCAGGCACAGGGAGAACTGAACCCTTTAGAAGAAAGAACTAAGACGTAACCTGACGTGACATAAATGACGCTCCGAAAAGAACCGCACTAAAAAGGTTAAACGTCAAGAAACACTTGGAAAGGAAAAACGTATATAGGGACCGAGAAAAGGAGGTTAGAGCAATGAAAACGAAGCCTAGCGTGCCAGGACGTGGCATGTAGATGTCAACGGTTCTGTTGCTTTAAGAAATTCTTCCTTTACTGCTTCACTGAATAAACATCACAGTAACTACGTACAAGCACGTTTGCTTTATGAGGATTTACAAAATGCTCTGGCAATGTCTGAATAAAAGGTTTGTGCACAGTCTTTGTGCATTTGGATTGCATATCTGTTGTTTGCACCTACAGTGTTTTCTCAAAAAGCAACAGATCTTCAACAACTTTTCACCTCTCACTCTAAAGTGCGCAGAGGTATTAGACAGGTATGCCCTCAATCACAATCTGTGTTGGCTGCGGACGAATGGCAAATGATATAAACATGTACAATACCATTATCTATTATCGCAGATATCTGAGCGTCCTCCACATCCCATTTAGTATTAAATTCAACAATCACTCAGAAAGAAGGTGAGGTCAGACTTCAATCTAAACATTGTGCTGTCTCAGCACACGAAACTCTTGTTCAAGCTCCATCGGAGGAGTTTGTCATGGCTGAAACATCACCCAAACAGCTTTTTACCGAGCCTCCGGACAAATATGAACAATGCTGTTGGATATTAATGTGACTTGTGCCCCTTGTTTATTTTTATATATGTACAAAATGCTCTTGAATTACTTTGCCCTTTTGCAGCAGTCTGATACTGTTCAAAAATGTGCATTATTATTCAAAGCATCTCTCTGAATACGCTTTTTGTAGGATGCGCCTTAGGTGTCTAAACATCGCATGTAGTAGTACAATGGTTGACAAAGTAAATATTTTTGACCTTGAAACCACAAGGGTCATATTTTTCAGGGAAGCATTAGCGTAAACAATCTTCACAAATTGAATGACACCCAAGTCCGGCATTCAAGCCCAAAAAGCTTGAATTCTACAAGAATTAAAACCCTTTGATTATACACTAGCTCATGTTTCATTTACGGAATATTTTGGTGTCAGAAGATTCATTGCATGGTGATGAAATATTAAGAGGACCCCAGGGTAAATAAGCTTCCGCTCAAAAGAATCAAAAAGAACTCATCACATCAGTGTGCAGGCAGCCGCTCAAATGTGTCCTTGATCCTCGCATCTTACGCTGAAACATAATGGTGTATTAGATGGTCTGACCAGTTTGGGACAAGCACGAGCATACCCAGTACACAAGACATGCAGCAACGCATATCAGAGATTGGGACTTGAGTCACACTTAAGTAGCACACACAGTGACTTTAGACTTGACGCCTGTCTTTATAAGACGAGACACGACTCGGACTTGAGATGCGGGACCCGTGAACAATCTTTATTTTTATTAAACGTCTGACGAGCTGAATGTTATTTTCCTCCCTGCATAACGTGTAAACTATTAGCTACCTACGTAACACATAAGTAGGCCGAGAGAGAGAACAGCAAAACAAGTCGACCACACCGGCAACTGCTGCACCTCGATAGGTTAGCAAAGCATTGGCCATCTACCGTTAGCTTGATTCTAGCTTTAGCTATGACTAATGAGAGGTTAACTCCGACATCTAACTTCGCTAGATGCTATGAAAAGATGAATGATGGTGGTCGATAAACATAATAATTTACGTCTCACTGGCTGCCACCACGTTAGTTTTATAGGTGTCTGCAAACAGGTTGCAGGTTTATTTTTGATTGTGTAACACTGCAGTTTTATATAATGAACTTTGTTGGTTTTCTGTTGACATTAGTTTATAAGCTGTCATTAGTTGTAGACACAGTGCACAATACATGGTTGTCTGTTTCAGCCACTAGGTAATTATTGATTCTCATATCATAATGAAGTAAACTGTTGTCTATTAACATTTTGTGGACTTCCAGAAAATGTCACCTTATCTTGCATCAATAGTGTTTTTCATTTAGCCACAATGTGATGTTTAGCAGTTAGCGCTAACTGGGAGGATGTAATTATGGTGCTGTCAGGTATAACATTTTCTGTATTTGTTATTATAGCCACAGAGAGCCTGCACAATAGGAGGGAAGGTCTGTAATTATGATTCAGAAACAAGTCATTTTTTCTTTAGTACCTCAATATTTGATCTGAACTGTATGTTCATGTTACAAGGCAAAATACAGTTATTAACTTTAAATTAAAGCATTCTTGTCTTTTTGTCATATTGCAATAGCCAGTGTACAGTGATTATATACCAAACAACTAATCAAACCTGATATGCAAATAGACAAAAGGAGTCATGATAACATGTGACATGCTTTGCATTCCATACATATTGCTATGCAGTGTTCTACGCAGCCTGGATGGAACGCAGCAGACGATACAACACTCATCATAACCACGAGAAAATTGAGACTTGACTTGGAATCTATCTCAACGACTTGAGACCTTGTGATCATCTATGACACATACTGTATGCACAAATAACTGACAAATGAGGACTAATGATAAAAACATTGACAGGCAATAAAACAAATTAAAATAAGAATTCTAGAGATATGCCTGCAGACCAGTATTCACTTTTAAATTCCCTTCAAACATGGTGATTTGATACCAAGTTTATTGTCGACCTACCAAACATATCTTACATAGCTCAATCACCAACAACGATTATTTTAACCAGAAAAATAATCTACTATAAAAAGCTAGGCGAAACTTTGTAGGAGGTCCTTTGTCATGCATAAAAAGTGACATTTTCTCTGAAGCTGTGCAGCAGTGTAGCAGTTTCTCATGTAGTTTATCTTTGTATTTTGTCCCTCCATTTTTTATTTGAACAAGACGCCTAGTGCTTGTTGATAAAGAATAACCCGGCAGCAGGATACAGCCACCGCCACACTACAGGGATGGATGGTGGTTGGTAAAGCTTGGGCATTTTTTGTTTTGCTCAAAAAATATCTATCTTGGTCACATTTGATCAGAAAACATTTTCCCACAATGCAACTCGGTTTAGTATCTCCACATGGTGCAGTTTGAGCAAAGGCTTTTTTTGCCATTTTCCTGCATAGCTTTTAGAATGATTGATCAGAGCCACATAACTCAACTCTGTAGCTCCTTGGAAGTTTTTTAACCCATTTCTATGCCACACCAAATCTCCCTCTGATGGATCCTCTGTCCTTTGATCATTCTTTAGAGGTCTCCGGAAATTAATTGAGAGTTCACCTGTCACGAATTAAATGCACAAGGCTTGTCAGAGCATTCTGGTCTAAGAGAGCTCTAGAGTCTCTCTGTAGAGATGGCAGAACCCGGCAGAGAGACAACTATCTCAGCAGCACTTCGTCAATCATTTTGGTAGAGTGGCTAGATGGAAGCAACTCCTGAGGAGACAATCATATGACAAGCTGAAGGACTCATGAATAATATGATTTTCTGGTCTGATGAGACCGAAATCAAACTACTAGGTCTTTATGGCCGGCTAAAACAACAGGGGAGTGGCTTTGGGACATGTCTGTAAATACCTGGACATCTGAACACAATCTAACATCTTTGGGAAGACCTGAAGATTACGGTAAAATAATGAACCCATACAACTGAGCCGAATACAGATGAGCCAAACTTGTGGCATCATACTAAATTAGAATGAAGCCTTTGATAGATCAGTTAAGTACCAAGAGAAGGTGTCGGAAAGCCTAGGGAAATATTATTTGAAAGGACTATTTATCGAGCAGTAAAATAGAATGATTTACTGCCATTGCTAACTTGTTACGTTGATTTTTTTTTTACTGAGACTTACTTTCAAGATTTAACACATACAGTGTGTCAGCTGTAGTGAGTTGGAGCGCTAATAAGAGCCACAAGCTCGAATTTGCGTGACTCATTGTCTAATATCCCTACAGTTCAGTGATCTATTTACAGTTCTGTGATCTCCCTACAGTTCTGGGATCTCAATACAGTTCTGGGATTTCCCTACAGTTCTAGGATCTTCCTACAGATATGTGATCTCCGTACAGCTATGTGATCTCCCTACAGATATGTGATCTCCCTACAGATATGTGATCTCCCTACAGATATGTGATCTCAATACAGTTCTGGGATTTCCCTACTGTTCTAGGATCTCCCTACAGTTCTAGGATCTCCCTACAGTTCTGTGATCTCCCTTCAGTTCTAGGATCTTCCTACAGTTCTAGGATCTCCCTACAGATCTTTGATCTTCCTACAGTTCTGTGATCTCCCTACAGTTCTGTGATCTCCCTACAGATATGTGATCTCCCTACAGATATGTGATCTCCCTACAGTTCTGTGATCTCCCTACAGATATGTGATCTCCCTACAGATATGTGATCTCCCTACAGATATGTGATCTCCCTACAGTTCTGTGATCTCAATACAGTTCTGGGATCTCCCTACAGTTCTGTGATTTCCCTACTGTTCTAGGATCTCCCTACAGTTCTGTGATCTCCCTACAGTTCTGTGATCTCAATACAGTTCTGGGATCTCCCTACAGTTCTGTGATTTCCCTACTGTTCTAGGATCTCCCTACAGTTCTGTGAACTCCCTACAGATCTTTGATCTCCCTTCAGTACAGTGTTGTGCATCCACTACAGCCTGTCGCTGATGATCCTCGTAACTCATGGGCAGCATAACATAATAATAATACATATTAAATATATGATAAATTAATAATGAAGCTGATCTACTAACAATGGCACATGTCGAAGTCTGGGTAGATTATATGGTAAGTGAACAATTATTTCTCATTGTCTAGGTGTTGGATGCAAGAGAAATGGCAGACCCGAGCATCATTGAGAAGGTCCAAATTGTTATGGCCAGACAACTGGGTCAGAGCATCTGTGAAACGAAAAGTCTTGTGGGTTGCTCGTGGTTAGCAGTGACGAGTACATACACAAGTCACATTAAAGGTTCAAATTTCCCAGATTTCAATACCATTTTCAATACCAACAAGTCTGATTCATTCCGGCTGCACCTGACAAAGTACAGAACTTGACAAATCTGCTGCTAATGTCTTGGTGCCAGATATCATATAGGACATCTTCAGGGGTCTTCTAGATTCCATGCCACTGGAGGTCAACTGCAGGTCATCGCCACACGGAGGGCCAACTGCATTTTATATTATGTTTTTATCCTGTGCTTATAATGTTTTGACTCGTCGCTGTACACGTCAAGGAGTACTACGTGGTTTTATTAACCAGACCAGATGTTTCTCTTTATGTCTGCATCCGAATACAGTGTCTAAAATCTCAGGGTCTACTGTTTAAAACAAATACTGGTTCAGTTTTTTCTTGAGGTTAGAAGAAAAGAAATAAAAAAAATGGGGAGATAATGCAATATACACGTAAACTGGAAATTAGGTATTTAGATTAAATTAGGTTAGGCGTTTGTGAATGCAAGCACACTGGTGTGAAAAAAAAACACTGAGTAATTTGCTGCTAACAAGAACAAAAAAATTGGAGCCAATTATCAAATAAAATTGATAAAAAATATATGTATTACAAAACAACAACTGCAAAACTAACATGACTGCATGGAAAGAGGGCTCCCAGAGGAATGTGAAACTAGGGCTTTTTTTCAATGGTGCCCTAATTTAATCAGGTTCACATAATCTCCAGCATCCAATTAACTAATTCATTCCCTATCCTCTACACTTAAGTGAAAAATACCTCAAATAATGAAATTAGATGTTTTTGTATCAGTGTAGTTAGGGGATAGTGTGAAATTACATTAGATTCCACGTCACTTTTAAATGTCTGAGACAAACAAAGCCTCTTGTCCACTATGAGTGTTTGCTATGCCATCTCTTATAATCCTGATTTATTCAGAGGATGATAGTACTGAAAAAGCAGTACACTGATTTAAAGTCTGTACACTCCTACCATTAGATTCGGCCGAAAGTTTATTTTTTATCATTGCTGTGAAATTGGTAGCTAGATTGCCAAAGGCTTTTGTTGGTTTAATCTTCACCTGATTGTCATTCACAGACTGGTGTAGTATAATAAGTAATATTAAATGGTTTTTGGAATGACAATATATTTTCTGCAAAAAGGCATAGGCCTACATTCTAAAGTGCTGATACAGCTATCACAATGAGAAAGAAACGCTTGAACCTCGCCATCAATTATCTGATCCCCACTTAGACATTTATAGAGGTCAAATAAACACATCAATTTCCAAACCTTGCTCAAGGTCTTTCTAATATTATAGTCAAGGGGCCCGTCTTAAAAATAAAAATCTGTAGTTTTTCTTTATTTGTTGCAGGCAATGTCGCAGGGGCATTGTGCCTGTTGGTGTCGCGTAAACTACATTGAATATGTATGAATTCCATTACCACCTGCCTGAATAGAAATGAAATGGCTTGTGTCATAATTTATCTACATTGCACAGGGCTCCCCAGGGGCCTCTGTGAGTACCGGGATGTTTTTCATCCTAACTGTGGGATATGATTTCCCAGACCAGTAGTGTGTATTAATGAACTATACAATTGATTCTTATTGTTGAGATGATAGTGGAAAAACTGGATTGGCTGCCTTACTTGACTCCTTAAAAAAGTTGAAATGATGTTATGCTGTGGCCCCCAACCTCTTTCAGCCCCCCATCTCCCCACCCCAGCAACACCCCCCACCTCTCCCCACACCCCCCCCACCTGCTACGTCTGAATACACAGAGGAACACTTGAAGTTGAGTAAAATTAGACTACGTTGAGGCAGATAAGATGGTCAGCAATCAGGTAAAAAAATGATAAAAGTAGTCTAGCTCAGAATTACAACAACAAGTTTGGTATGTATAGATACAAGAGTGATCTGTTTAAAGAGATGGGTATGTAGGAGGGTGTAGCAAGCAAGCACGTGTATTGATATAGCACAATTCAAACATAGAATCAATTCAATGTGCTTTACAAAGGAAACAAATAAAAAAATATAAATACATGCATTTTATATTCATGGCAACTGTTCACTGCCCTCACATAGATTTAAAAAATTACAGCTCTGTATTAACTGTGTATATTTTATTCAAAAGGTCTTCAAAACCTTTTCTGGTCATTAGAACCTGGCCAATATTTTTTTAGAACTTCGAGGCCTTAACAACTTTATTAAAAAGGTCTTTAGAACCATTTTAGGACTTTAGAACCTGTCCGAGAATTTTTTAGAACTTCAAGGCCTTAAGAACTTTATTCAAAAGGAATTAAGAACCTTTTTTAAGTCTTTAGAACCTGGCCGAGAACTCTTTAGAATTTCCAGGTCGTAAAAACTTCATTTCTTAGGTCTTCTGAGCCATTTCTGGTATTTAGAACCTACCCAATGCGTATTTTGAACTTCCAGGTCTATAGAACTTTATTCAGAAGTTCACCATGTTTAGTTTTGACTCTGGGCTCAACTAGCTGAGCTCAATGATCTTCAATGATATTGGAAGGTATACATGTATAGGAGAGTATATAGGTGGGTATATAGAAGGGTAAACATGGGGGTATGTAGAAGGTTATACATGAGTGTAAATATGAGGGTAAATAGGAGGGTAGATAGGTGGGTATATTGGAGGGAATGTAGTAGGGTATATAGAAAGGTATACAGCAGGGTATATATAGGAGGGCATGTAGGAGAGTAAAAAGGAAAAACACATTGGTATAGACATTCTGAAGAATGAAACCAAATTCTCACTTCTTTCTCAGGTTGTATAATAGTCTTCAAGTAGATTAGTTCATCATTGACCTTTAATTAAGTTGTCTGGTTTGAAGACTGAGCTCTTGAGGCTCCCACAATACCTCAAGTCAACTCTGATCAAAGATAATAAAGATCAGCGTTTATTGTGTACTAAAGGAGATTTCTTCTTTTCCAACTGGACCTGAGAGGATGACCTTAGGCTGGAAGAATCTGGTATTCAGATCCCTCAGTTTGGTAGTAAGAGCCTCGATAAAGGGAAAGTCTGGTGTAAATCTATTTGCAAGGCCGTTTAGGATCTGGTTAGGAGACAGGGATACAGTTTATATGGTGGAGCTTATGGTGTGTTAGTGGATGATTTGGGTGAAACCGGTTTGAGCTCAATTGGTTGTTGTTCCTGAAACAAAAAAAACAAAATTCTGCCCTCCGGTATCCTAAAACTCATGACGTTTTGTAACTTACCTGTGTTCAAAATGTTCAAATACAATTTCATAAACGTTGTACTGTGAGCGAGGCCTGCTTGTAATGCTGCTTGCAGACATGAAACTCTGGTGTTTGGGAAACTGAGACACATTCACAGATTGACAGTGTGTGGCCTCCAAATTGCAGTCATTTAAACAAACCCAAGGCAAAGCAACTTGTTAGATATTGCTCAGTGTCAGTGGTCATGGACAGAATAATGATGTGGCGAAGGTGGTGATTCGGCAGTAGCTAGAGAGACAGGGACATTTTTTTTCTTCTGAAATGCAACCAAAATATATACAGTATTGGTTGACATGGCGTAGAGATAGTTTGCTCAGTTGAATTTCGACTGAACACTTTCAGGGATTATATGTCTGGATCAAGTGGGATTGATTAGATTGGTAGGCTAGTCACAGTCGCATGTGTTTTATGCAGATTTTTGAGCGTGTTTCGCTAGTTCATGTGCTTAGTACGTGTAGCAAGAGTGAATGTTTGCTAGCTAAGTACAAATGTTTGCGAGTAAAAATATGAATGATTGAGTTTTTTTTTAAATGGTACTATCTAGTTAGTTGCCACTTGTTTGGCTACAATCATTTCAAACATAACAGTCAAAAACCTTAATATGGGCCCTGTTTTTACATTTAGATATATAAACAAATAAACAATATTTCTAGAGCAATATGTCAATTTTCATAACACTTCACACTTTATCCTACACCTACATATTTGTGAATTACACAACTCTTTGTCAACCTTACAGGTAAGTGAAAACTCATCTTTTCAATCCAACATTAAACGCTGTCTGGCCCTGAAGTGTGCAGGTAGATGGCAAGGCAGTAGATTGACAAACCATCCTGGATGTCTCTGTCTTACATACCTACATCAGGGTGCTCAGCTGGTTTTTATGAAACCACAACTGACAGAGGAAGAGGAAGAAACGAACAAAATACCAGTTAGCTACAGAAAAATCATACTAATTAGTGTTATCAGTCAACAGCAACCGAAAGTTTAGAAATTGGCGAACAATTTTCGTGAATAGCGATCGAGTATAGCCAGGTCCGAACTTGACCAAGAAAAGTTGGTCGTATGTACTCGCTCATGTTTCCTCAGACATGAGGCTCCAGGGTTCAACCTTGATCACTGCCTATGAACGATGTCCGTGAGGGCAGTCAGAACATTTTCGCAGACCAATGTGGGTCCAGGTTTGATTGTCAACATGCCTGATTGCAAGCGATGCTGCTAGAGCGGTTTTCAGGAGAGTAAAGAAATCACCCATATCCAGATACCAAGGAACTGGAACAGAGCCATGTTTTATCCCCTTCGCATCATTCACCGGTTTAAGCGAAGTCAGAAAACTCTGGGATATAACAACTGTTGTAGTTAAACAAGACCCACAACAGAACGTACGCCTTTGGCAATGAGGGATTGGTACCTAAGTCCATAACAAAGACAGGAAACATAAATTCTAGAAGACAGGAAAGACCGTTATGCGTCATTCATGCAGGTTAAACCAAAATACAAGGAAGAGAAAATAAGAGTAAATAAATGAAGATTATAGCCATTAACAGAAGCCGCTGCACCTTCATCTACATAATGCCGTACACCCCTATTCCGTATGCTTATTGCCCTGCAATGCCTTTGATAATTCAACCATTTATTTCTGGAGCAGATCCGATTAGTCTCATATTCTCCATACCGCTGTGTCAGATCTACAATGTTTGTCCGGTGTAGCCGTATCTGCACAATTGCCCTGATTCTCCTGACGCCATAAGTGCTCATACGCATTGTACCACTGAGCAACAGTAGTTGCAAACCGGTCCTCATCGAGGGAAATAGGCAACTACATCAGAGCCACGGTACATTTAATGGGAGAAGTCCTCACTAGTCAAAGTAGTCTTCACAGGCACAAGTGATGGACAGATTGAGGGAGCATGTAGCCCATACGAGTGTGAGACAATAGAGGCCGGTGAACTCCGTGAACCTCTGCAAATTATCTGGCCCAGAATAAGTCCACAGGATCAGGTCAAACATTTGAATCCATCCGATAGATTTACTTACAGTTTGTGCATTTTTTTTCTTTTTTTTTCATGCAGCGTTGGCTTTTCTGTTCGTTGTCTACGTGTTTGTTCTCCTTGTGTGTAAAAGAAATACCACAAACGTGAGTTCGGCTCCTGCATTTGCCTCATTCCTACACTCCTCTCCTGGAAATTTTTATCAAAATGCGAAGCCTGAATGACCACAGCCAGCAGAGACTGATGGTGGAGGGACTCCCCGGATATTTCAGCAATTGCTCCGTGGAGAGATTCTTCCATCGTCGCCCCCCAGGGCAGTGGGCGTGGGAAAATGAGGAGAGCATAAGCGCCTGCCTGTTTACTTCGGCTAGAAGCCAGGGCCAGTTACACTGGGTCCGCAGTCCTCCAAAGACCTGTGCATTGGAGAGCCCTTAAGGCACTCTCAAAATATTTTTTGAGAGTGCCTTAAGGGGGAATCCCTACGTGTAGCCAAAACAGCTCGGCGAGGACCCTTTTCAACCACACACCAAAATGGTTGGTGGACCAGCCCCCTGGGGTTAGAAGGTGGTGGAGGGCACGGCTGAACTGTCTGTCCTGCTGCATGAGCCAGCTGTGGAACCACCTCTGCCGTATCAGCCGTATCGCAGAGGTCTGGACTCCTGAGCCCCAGTTCTTTGCCCCCCCCCCCCGAGCCCACAGAGGTTTAGCCTCCCCCGTCCCAGAGTCTGCAGAGGTCTGAATCTTTCGCCCGAGCTTGCATAGGTCTGGACACCCATGTCCCAATCAGTACAGTCGAAACAATAACATCTAGTCTCTTCGGCTTCACTGCACCACTTTTTTTTACTTAGGCTTAGAACGTTTTTGACCTGTACGATGGAATTAGGTGGACGATCAGGTGATCCGATAGACCCAGTGCAGCACGGGCACAGACATCACAGGCATGGCAAGTATTGTTCACAATACTATAACAGTGGTTGAGAATATTTGCATCTCTGTCATTTAGGTAGCTCTTGGCTTAGGTTAACTTTATTAACACAAAAAGCTCTGAGGCACTGAAACCCAGCTCGTTCGCAGTGATCGGTCATTTGACCCATGCATGTTTGGAATGGGCGGATTTTACTGACCCACAATGACCAGTAGATGGCACATCTTCTTCATCTTTCGTCAGAAGGTCCAGGCTGTTCACTGTGGCGCATGAAGTGAACGAAGTCAAATCAGGGAAATTCTAAACAACAGTAAATGCACAGCCAAACAATTAAGAAGACACAATAATAACGACATTTTATATAAAGTTGAAAATTATTATATTCAAATTCTACACGGTTCGAATGCTTTCCACACTGTCTGGTAATATTGTGGTATAGCCTAAAATGAACTCCAGAGAAATTGTATTTTTTTTACTGTGTGTAGGCCTATGTGTTTGCGTGAGGAAACGTAATAACCTCGTTTTGTGACAGAACTTTCACACCATCATTTGTAAATTCACCATGTGTTTACTAATGTGAATCATTAAAGGAGACAAGAAACGAATGCAAACCAAAACGACACTGTCAAGACAAGCCTGCCCATGAAGCGACTGCCACTTGAGGTGACACTGCAGCTGCAGCAGAAGACACGAATGTTAACGTTACAGAAACAACAGAGAATAGAACATTTTGACCGAAAAAACTATTCTCCCTATAAAAAGACAGATGTAATGGATTTTTTAATATAGCCTACGGTTAAAATTGTTGCAACCAAAAAATACTTTGCTTCATGGACTGTTCAATGGTTATCTATGGAGTTATATAGCCTAATCGACAGCGAGTTTGTACAATAAGCTATTGATAATAGTTGATACATAAACAATATTACATAAAGAAAATATAATGCATTTTTCATGTGTACAGATGCATGTTGTGTGTAGCCTATTGGAGCGTTAAAAATAGCTGGAACTGACTTTTTAAAACGCAAATTTACACTTATTTGTATAAGGTACCGGTGCCGGTAAACATCCCAGATCCTGGTTAGCTTCACAGCGCTTGCCACATAAAGCCTGCCTGAATGGGGCTTTTAAGGACCTTCCCGGTTACATATCTCAGCGATGCTTCAGCCTACGGACTCGAATTGTCGGCTTTTGACAGGAAGCTCAGCCTGAATACCTCAGGCTTTGGTTGGGGACAATCGGATAATCCTAGCCAGAGCAGTCACATCATGTACCTCTCATTTTGGCCCAGATAACACAAACTCTATATGAAGACATTATCCCACATAGTCAAGTCTGTTATAGTTTTTTATAGAAAGGTCTTTTTACAGTATTTCATTCACGTGACGCACACATGGTGAGACATGCATGCGATCAAGGGAAACCCTTATTTAGTTTGATGTACTTTACTTTGATCAAAAAATCAAGGTAGAAACTCCAATTGGTGGAACTGGACCAATTTTATTGATGATCCCATATTTAAAAAAAATATGTAATAGGTGAAGAGACTATACAATTGAATTACACGTTTCAAGACAGCAGTTCTCCGTAGAATAGAGGTTGCAAGAGAAGGATGCATGTGCACAGTCGCTGAGGAAAAAAAGAGGGTCAGTTTTTACAACCCCCTCTTGCTTATATCCTCCGATCTAAAGTTATTGGGGTTGGGATGCTAACCTAAGACAGAAAATAACTAGTCCTAAAGAATAGTTTCCCAGTTAAGGACAGTTTTCAATATATGTGCTCTGGGGCCACATCATAAGACAGAGTGGTCTGAGGCATGTGTCAAGCTAGGATCATTAAGGCATGACCTTTGACCCAGCATCCAGACCCCCGAGAGAGATGTAATAGAAACATTACAATTATAGAGTGTGGCCAGACACAGGGCTATTACATAACTGATACATATAAATGGCTATAGAGAATAATGAATAATAATTTGGAAATAAATATAGAATATCATCTTGGTTCAGTTTCTTCACTGCTGCCCCCTACTACAAGGACCTGGTCACTGTCAATATTGTCCCAAATAGATTAATCTTGCCAGGCTTTTTTTCTCTTTCGCTCAGCAGTGGTTTTCGTCTTGGACCTCGGCCATGCAGACCATTTCTGCCCAGTGTCTTTCTTATGGTGGAGTCATGAACACTGACCTTAACTGAGGATCTCGACATCATGCCTATCTTATGAGGATCTTTTGGTCTACTTCCCTTCAGTCAGGCAGGTCCAATTTAAGTGATTTCTTGATTGAGAACAGTAATGAGTGTGTCTGGAGATATTGAACTCAGGTGTGATGAACCACAGTTACCTTATGTAATGACAAAAGGGGCGATCAGTTGTTCCCCCAGTGCCATGTAGGTTTGGATTGTGTTTTCCCTCTAATAATAACAACCCTCATTTAATAACTGCATTTTGTGTTTACTTGTGTTATCTTTGATTCATGTTTAAGGTCCTCGTCCAAAGACAAATGCTAATTTGGCCTGACCACTCATGACAGCAGCACCTTTTACCCGGCTGTATTTATTGTCATGAACATCTCAATACATTGATGAACAGCGGAGCCTTATTTGCTCCAATAATATCTGTCTAGTTCATTCGGGAAAGGACTGAACACCCACAGATTCAACATTTCCCAGCAGTAATGATTAGATCTTTGCCTGGTTAGCTCCCCTTTGGCTTTCTGAAGTGAGATAGAACTCTACGGGCTATACACAGCCTTAACACAGAATAATTAATGGTCTATTGACAGTGGTCTGCGGGTGTGCCTGCCAATTTGGGTTTGCAATTATCTTTGAAATGGGTCTTAGTGTCCTGTCCTGTGAGTAGCCAGTAAACAATATGCTGCAGTAGTCTGCTGAAACTTCAGTTGGATCTCCTGATGCCTGATGATGCCTGATGAAGCCTGATGACCCCTGAAGGCTGATGACCCCTGAAGCCTGATGACCCCTTAAGCCTGATGACCCCTGAAGCCTGATGACTCCTGAAGCCTAATGACTCCTGGTGCCTGATGATGTCTGATGACTCCTGATTCCTGATGATGTCTGATGACTCCTGATTCCTGATGATGTCTGATGACTCCTGATTCCTGATTATGTCTGATGACTCCTGATTCCTGATGATGTCTGATGACTCCTGATTCCTGATGATGTCTGATGACTCCTGATTCCTGATGACCCTGTTGTTGCTGTCCACAGCCCATCTGGTCGCATTACAATATTTGTCTGAACCTTTTAGCACCCGCCTATGAAAAACCAGATGACATTTACATTTTCACTAGAGGATTCGAGTTTTATGCATCCTCTATGATAATTTTTTATGCTCCGTTGTGAAAAGGCAACTGGCATTTACATTCCCTCCTGAGGAATACGTATATTTGACCCGCTGGTTATCAGAATGTTTTAATACGAGATCTATCCCCTAAGAGACCACACGCATATTTTGGAGTGCCGGTCCCATCTGCGGCCATATCTGCCAGTATATGAACCGGTAAAGGCCAGGGAAAGGACAGAACAATCAGATGGCGGCTGGGAGGACCGGCCCAGACCTCTTATCTGGCCCAATCAGGAAGTCCAGAGCTGCAAAGTGTAAGCCTTATAAGTAGTTGATTAAAACCCTGGTTTGTTTCTTAAGTGTCGCCGACTGAGGCAAGCTGCCCCAACGCGATCAGGTGCAAAGCCACGTGAGCCTCTGAATGTGTCACAGTGGTTCATCTTTGATTCCTTTCTTCTCTTGGCTTTTTTTGTTCCTGTTCATATATTCCTGCTGGTCTCTCGATCCACTATGTCCTTGATCTTCCCCCGTTCGACAAGATTCTCTTATGATCTCCAGAGACGGGCAAGAATGAACGCGAGGCCATGACATCAGGAGGACATTGGGTCAAACAGTGAGCTCCGTTCTGTTTTGAATAATTAATATTGGATTGGATCGCTGTTGTGAAACAGCTGGTTTTAGAGAAGAAGCCGTTGCGTATAGCACCGTGATGTCCGCATTAAAATTAAAGGCACAACTTCATATTTCGTTAACCCTAAATAACTAATTTGTGGACTACAATACATCTAAATCTCATTCTCTCAGCTACAATAGCTTGTGTTCTGTCACTAAGGTAATTTTGAATCTGATGGCAAGTGTCCTTGAACAGGAATAATGAAGACAGTTTTTCCAATAAGATTGAGTGATCTACTATATTGAATTCCTTCAACAGGTCAACAAACAGAGCAACACAGCTCCATTTCTCATCAAATCCTTTGACAATATCACAAGTTTTATCTCAGCAATTGCATTTCGATCGATAATATGTACCGAGTCCTATTTGTTGTGGCATTGTGGTGGCGACACAGTTCCTCTGGGATTGTACTGTCTTCCAGAATTTGGAAAGGACATCCAGTACATGTAAACATGTAGCCCATAAAGATAGCCTGCTATTGCTTTTTGCTTTGCTTAAGTTTCATACTAAGATTTCAATCAATGTCTTAAAAGTCTGCCAGTCCAAACTAGAAGTTTTCTAGCATTTGTCCATGCCACATTTGAATCAGATCTTTCAGATAACCAGGGATTGGATCTGTTCTTGAATTGTATTGTAATATAAGGGGCTTGTCTATTTTCTATAGAAGCAACACACACCAGTGAAATACAGTGGTGCTAGTTTGGCTTTCAGAATTCGGATATCTGTAAACCTTACAATCGGACAATGGTCGCTGAAATCATGGGGAAATACAATGCCTGCCATATATATTTTTCTGGAACGTAAAGATCACATACACATATATTCAATAAATGCAGACCCTTTAGGCTTCTTCAAATCTGGTTATGTTGGATTTGTGAATAACTGGGTTAAGTTTAGGCCTTCACACAACGTATTTCTTCAACTATATAACTTAACCTGCTTTTATAACAAAACTGAACGAGGACAATGTTTTTCCTTACAGTACCATTTTGTTAATGCAGGTGTGTAGTAATACGATAGTCAGATATAATACTACTGATAGCATCTAGGTTGACCTGACATTTTTTGGTGCATGAAAAGGATACATCATTAGCATAATTCCTCTCCTCATATAAGGCAGAGGTATAGCAATGGGACTGTTGTTCAGCCAACTGCTTAAGTTAATTATCTATAAATCTTATAGTATTAACATATAATGAATGTGTTATCATCGGTTTTCTTTACATCATCATTTTGGCTTCTGCGAGAGTTAAACGTTTGAGAATGTGATTCTGGCAAATGTTTTCTGTGTTCTGGGACCCCTAGAACCTTTTTGGCTTTTCAGGAGACCCAGTCAAGAATGTGCGTCATTGGGTGAGAGATGAGGAACACTGAGAAATGTATAAATATGTCAAGATAAATATAGCGTACGGTTATTACATCTCATATAGTACAAATATTTAAACTTCTTAAACTTTTAAAGGTGTCTTAAAAAGTAATTGGTCAGTTTTACGTTGCGATAACAATATTTTTGAACCTTTAATGAAAAATTTCCAGTTTTCTGGTAAAGGTTTGTATTTGTTATATTAAGATGGAAGGTGTTAGGAACAATGTTTTTCACCTGATTTCAGTTGTGTCTTGTGTCGATGACCCGAGTGAAGTCAGCATTTCATTATCATGAGTCGGTCAATAAGTCTTTCACCTATGCAGGCCCATCTAATTTGTATCAACTCCTGTGACAGTGTTTGAAAGATGTTGACAACAAAAATTGTTATTTTTTTCTATTTTCAGATATTTCAAAGAATGCTATTGTTTGTTCTTCCAGCCTTGTTGCTTTGCTCAGAATGGGCTGAGTACAGTCATAATATTTAATTTAAAGCCTTTGGCAAAGCATAATCTTGATAAGGTGTCATACAGTGTATCCTGTGTTCATCACAGAGGACGATTGGCAACAAATCCCACATTCTACCGGTTTTCTGTTAATTGGCTGACAAGAAATCTAACGGTACAAGAAAAGGATGTTGCTGACATGCGGAATCCATTTAACGGGATTTTATTCGCTCAGAAGTAAACCAAAAAATAAGCAGAATTTTGTGGATTTGCCAGACCTTAGGGAGGATGTACAGCCTAAATGATTGGATATTTCTATCAGGATCCGTTTTGCTCATACAATTAATCAATCTATCCTTAACTAAAGTAAACTTCCCTGGAACATAAAATACAGGCAATGCTACATTCAGTTTTGCCATTAACCTTTAAGATATTTATATATATTAACTGATTTGACATATTTTTTCTCATATTGTCATTAAACACAGGGTTCCGATTTCACCTCACTGTAAACGCTGAATCTAATTTCTGTCCTTCATCCAAAGATGCTGTTCTTAATTGAACAGTAATACGGAGGCAACTTCCCTAAGACTTTCTCTATGTATACAGAAAACATCTCCAGCTCAGGCGTTTTTGAATCAACACATTGTACATTGTGTGTGTCACTCAGTTCTTACTCACAGCAGTTGTGCTGCAAATAGACACATTTTGTTGAAGTAACCATGCCAACGCAATGCTACACCAACTGTCGAACAGAAACACCAGAATATAAGAAAAGACATAGATCTGAAGGGCTTCATTTCAGAAGTTAAATCATGCAGTTTTTTTATCCATTCCGTTTTTGTGTTATTTCCTTCCAGTATAACTGATCTATGAGCAAATTGAGCACATTCAACTATAATCACATTTAGTCAACATTTGCAATGTCTTTAGCAATCAAACTTTAGAATCACATTTAGATTTTTTATTAGCGTGCTATTATAGGGTGCTAAAGAAAAATACAACTCTTGGTGTCAAAACAGACAAATTCAACTCAAGGCCAAACATAGAATAATATCCATCACAGTGTTCAACTTAATAATAAGAGATTAAGCATTATTTTAACATAGATAAATGTATACAGATTGCATGACACCTCATCAAGATAGATTTTTTTCCTGGCATAAAAACGACAAATCGTTTCTAAGGGAGCATTGTTTCTGTTGATAAATTGAATTGACAAGCAGTGAGCTATCATTTGTCTCTGTACCTTGATACATGGCTCAAATCCTGTCACGGTTTCCTCTGTCTCTTGTTGAGTGTATTCCTTGATAAAATAAAGTAAGGTTGTATGCTGACCCCTAAGCCGTTTGAATCAATGCTGTATCACTTGAAAATTGCTTTTGAACTGAATCAGCTACATGGAATTGTAGTCGACACAATAGATACTCCCTTCAGATATTGGCTAGATTAATCCTGCAGACCATTGTACTGGTGACTGTTACTCTGTGTCTTGATGGAATTGGTAAAGTTGACCAAACGTGGAAGCTGAATGTTTTCGCTCAAACATGTATTCATATACTAGTATTGCATATATACTAGTACTAAATATAGTTCTATACAAAAGTATCAACTAAATAACACATTTAGCACTCTTTTTTGGAAAAAAAAAATGCAATTCTGTAGCTTTAACCTTTTGTCATTGTGAGCTGATTTTTATGGGCCTTGTATATCATGACTGTGCTTGAAAGTGTGGATACTTCATGAGTCCTTTAAAATTCTAAGCAGACAACCTATAGATCAATATTGCATATATCTAAACTTCTATTGACAGGGATCTGCACAAATAAATTGCTTGATAAGCGCTATTATGAGAGTTCATTAGATTGGACTAGGACAAGAAATTGAGCCAATGTGTGCCTCTTTATTCACTCAACAAACGTTGCTCACCTTGAATTGAATGTATCCATATTAGTGGAATCAAATTACGACTTTATTTTTGCTGTTATTTGAAGGCTGTTCTACTGGTTAGAGCTGTTCAGTGAAGTCTATTCAATTGGTTAAGGCTGTTCTATGAATGCTTTTCTATTGTTTTTCAATGTGAAAAAACGGCCCAATTTAATTTGATGTGACATCACCTGTAAGGCCACCAACTGCTTTAGAATTGTCTTTGTTTGCTCGAGATTATGGCATTAAAATTGATTAAATGTACGGTTGTACAACAAACTCACAAACGTATGAAGCTTTTATACCATTCATGCCCTTCATACAACTGTACATTGCATAACTTTTTAGATTTTTTTTACTTTATTTTTTATACCTTGCTATCTCTTATGCTTGCTGAGATGCTCTGTGCGAGTCTTTAACTCAAAAATAAGCAGAACCAAACAATGATTGAAACAGGGAGACAAATGTGCAGGGGGGTGAAATGTTTGCTTGGTAAAAGTCTGCAATTAATTTTTATTGTTTTTATCATTTTAGTCAAACCGCTGTGTTTCAGTCAGAATAATTTTAATTGACAAAAATGAAGAGATCCGTGTGTGTAGAGCTAATAATAAATATGCATCCCTAGAAATGAGCAGTTTTACTAAATGGCCTACATTTTGATCGCAGTATTGGTAATAAGAGACAGTTTGAGGAATCAAACACAGCAACAGAGTAATCCACGAATAGGATCATAGAAGACTATATTCTGCCCATTTGAATGTGTTATTCTGGCCATACAAAAACAAACACATGTTTGAATTAAATTCAATAAACAGCAGGTCCAGGTGGGTGTTGATGTGCTCACAGATGCTCCCTGGTGGCCATACTTATTTTTCAGATTTTTCAGCCGTGCACACTGCCGCAGTGCACCGCAGCATAACGAAGCCTGCCACGTCACGGACAGCCCCCTTGGCGCTGGACTTAAACGAGCGACAGTAACTGTGGTTGATTGTTGAATGGTTTTCATCTCATTGATTTCTATTTGTTAGTATTTTACCCCTTCCTCAGGTTCAAATGATGTGAAAAGTACATACAGAATTGATTCAATTTGATTGCATGAGCAAAACTCTAGTTGAGTTAGAAATATAGATAAAAATGCCCTTTTAAAATCATGGTAGGAGTCACAGATCTCAAAGCTGAATAACAAAGCTTAATTTAGAAAAACAAAGTTTCATGCTGTCACCTAAAAAAAAGCCACATTTTCATTTCAGCGTAATTGTTCAGGGAAAGACTTTGCTTATAATGAATAAATTAATGAAAATGCATGTAATTAATGAGCAGGAACATTAATTATTCCTAACGAGGAGAACAATGGACCCAAGTTAAAGTGTGACTTTGTGTGTTTGCAGATAGGATGTGCTTCCAACCTACTATTGAGAATTGATTAAAGTGGTGTTGTGGTTATCATTTATTTCTGTCAATCTAAGGGTATCTAAATAAACTGCACAACTTAGATAGGTATTAACTGCTGAGCTGTATGTACAAAAACTTCAATAAATTCCCATGCAGCTTTTCCCACAATTCACTGATCTGCTTCCTAACAAATACAGGGCACTGAATGTATAACAGCTTTAGCCTGCTGTGAGAATTAAAGCCCTGTCTTATATTCCCTGTGATTCTTAGTTAAAATTGCTTACAAAGTGAGTACCAGGTGAATTTGTAAACCGCTCAATTAAATGTAAAATGTTTTTCTGCTTTTGTTTCCTTTTGGAAGGAGGGTAGTAGAAGAGTCTCTGTTGCTTCCGGCACTGAGTTGAATAGGCCTTCCGATATTAATCAAATCTAATTTCATTGCTGCTTTCTAAGAGCCTTCACTGTACGTATATCAAAGAGAGTTCATGTGCAACTGCAGTCCGTTTTGCATAATGATAATTAAAGCATGGGCACATCCTGGCACGCAACTTTCATCTGTTTTTAATGGACTACATTAAGCTTGATCTGTCTCAAATGTTTTGTGCTATTGATGACATGAACAAAGCCAACATTATGCAACGTCATCTTACTGTAGGCTATTTCAGGACATTAAAAAATATGTCCCATGTATGTTCTGATTACCTACATTATGCATTGGCAGATTTGCATACATCCGTTTTAAACCTGTTGCAATGCATTTTGAAGTTATTCAGACCCCTTATCAGTTACAACATTTTGTTACAGTGCAACCTTATTCCAAATGAATATTCCGTTCATTGAAACAGTTTATTTTGCAAGTTTGTACAAAAAATAAACAATAGAACAAAGAACTTTCATTACTGTATTATAATTACACTATAATTTACAATTTTACTTTGCTACTAAATCACCAAGCTAGTTCAGCTAGCCCATCTATCTAATACTCCATAAGAATATTTGTCCCAGCTAGGTAACAAGCTAACTGTACATTACAGTACAATGAGCTCCAAAAATAATTGAACACACATTTGCAAAATGCGTAACATGATGTCCATGGGTCAATCTCCTCCAAAAATTATTTCACTATACCTATTTTCTGTTACCAACTGATTTTTGCTAGATATGTATGTGAGAATTATTGCAATGTGCAGATGGAGGTGATTTGCTTATTACTTTTAGATGGAAGGGAAGGTTGGACAAAAGCGCAAGCAAAACAAAGGACATTTATTCACAAAATATAACACTAAACACTTGACAAAACAGAAACAACCACGACATAGGCTTACATAAAACTCAGACTGACAAGACAGTGGGACAATTGGGAACTTAAATAAGGACAGTGATTGGGGAAACAGGTGAGGGCAATAAACAACAAAACAAGTGTCTGTGATCCAAATAAAGGAGAGATGGTGTTGGATCTCACTGGCACAGCAATCCTGTCAGGCCAAAATGGTCCACTTTATCTCAGTGTGAATTTAATTCTTATCCCCAGTATGAGCTGTCCATCTAGAGTTCTCTAGAGTCAAAGGGCTTATGCCCTGACAAACGAATATGTCCCTGTTAGAGAAAGATGTCAAGAGAAAAGATAACGTCATCCCTTTGCGTTGGTGATTAGCTGGAAGATGACGAATTGTTTCTTCACAGAAAAACAGAATGTAGTGGGACAATTCTCTACGGAAATTGTAAAGAGGTTGTGTTACGAATCATTTTGCATTTACAAAAATGTTTGGATTATCAATCTTGATATCAGGTAGATCATGCAGATTTGCACAATGCTTTAACCTGCGGTGCTTTTGGTTTTGAGTTTGTTACTAAAATCAGGGAGATTTAAATACTCCAATAATCCTAACTGACACTATTGGGAATCACAGAGGCTCTGAGGAGCTCCATAAACTATTAATCCTGTAGACTCCTTCTGGCAAATCAATTTATTGTGATGTTATCAACAAAGACAAAGCCTCCCTAAACTAAATATGTCTAAATGTGTATCAACAAATTGGCAAATATCCTACGAAAAAAGTGCATTATGAATAACAAAAGTACCGTACCTGTTTATGATCAGATGCTTTATCTGTAGTGACATCATTAGCAATCAGGGTTAATTGCCTTCCTTAAGGGCACAACACAATGTTGATGGGATTGGAACTATTGATCTTTCTATTACCGCCCAAGACTATAGGCACTATTTCTGTCAGCCCTTTATTGAGACTTTAAAAACCCCTGTCAGTCTTTTCTCTAATTTGGACCAATTTGAATCACTACCATTTCAACATTTCATCTTTCTATTTTTTTTCATCAAATGCTGCTCTATTGTCACTGGTTTTAGTTGGTTCACTCCTTACATTTAGTAGTTGATGGGTTAATCATGCACACCAAGCTTCAGTTGGGTGATTAGCAGGGCTATTTTGTTTACTGGGTATGGTTGCACTTTACATTGCATTGATTTAAGTCACGTTCATTGTGCTTGTTGTCCATGTCACTCTTTTGTATTAGAAATGTTGCTTGTTATGCGCTATTTCATTTAGAGTACACTGTACATGTTTTTGGTTTGTTGTGTCTGTTTTATCATTGAATACAACTCCTCGAACAAAGTATACTCTTTGTGCCTGGCTCATTCCACACTTCACCTAAAGGAATTGTGACAGAATGCAAAGCCCAAACAAAGAGCCTGCAGAGCCGCCCAGAGGTAGAGGAGGACTGGCCTCTATCCCCGCCACCAGAGGAAGAGGAGGACTGGCCTCTATCCCCGCCACCAGAGGAAGAGGAGGACTGGCCTCTATCCCCGTCACCAGAGGAAGAGGAGGACTGGCCTCTATCCCCGCCACCAGAGGAAGAGGAGGACTGGCCTCTATCCCCGCCACCAGAGGAAGAGGAGGACTGGCCTCTACCCCTGCCACCAGAGGTAGAGGAGTACTGGCCTCTAACTTCGCCACCAGAGGACTGGATTCTACCTCCACCACACTTCAGGAATGACAATGTTCTTTAAATGTATGCACATATTTAAAAATATCCATGGCTGCTTGCAGTTGATGCAGTAAACTTTAAAAGCTACAACAATGGATCCTGCTCAAGTTGAGCTTGATTCCTTTTGTTGACACTCCACACTGCCAACCCCTTATTAGTCCCAATCAGTAAATTATGGATAGAGCATTTAGCTCAGATTTTTAAGCGCTTTGTGAAGCATCACTCTGCCAACTCATCACAATAGCGCGTTCAATTTATAAGCCCCTCCTGAGAGCATCTGATCACATTTATGTACTCCCCCGTCGTCTGCATTTCCCCACACTCGGCCAAGACTGGCAGACACTGAGGGCCCTGTCGTACTTGTAACTTTAAAATGTGCCAATAATTAAGGACAGTCTACCAAATCTAGTATTCATATAGAAGAAAAGATTACCAACATTGTATTTGCCAGCACAACGTAATGTAACCGACGCCGGCTGTCAGGAGCGGAACTTCTAGCTTATCCCTGCAGTGATCTTGAATCCTTGACTTTCTCGAGGTCATTCCACGATCACGCTCCAGAACGACTCTCCTGAGTCTGACCGATTGTTGTTTGTGCGCATGGTGTTTGATCAAGAGAGGCGGACAGCAGACAAAGAACGTGTGCCTACTCCGTTGCATTCAGGGAACAACTGATGAGCCCTTATGTTGTGTCCCGTTTGTTAATGCTGTGGCTCATCCGTAGCTTCACTATGTGCCATCCTCTTCAGAGGGAGGGGGTGGAAAGGTTCCTTTGAGGTTTAATGTAACCGGCAAGAATCAAGAAAGAAAAAAAATTGCCCAAGTAATGATAATGACATGGACGTAGGAATTTATCAAGCTTTGTTGGCTGGCGGAGGCACATCAAACTAATCACTATCGCAGCCGTCCCTCAACGGGCTCAGCAATATCTAGCCACGTATCGATTGGGGTTTATTGCCTTACGGAGAATTTTTAATCTGACACTGTTGTTTGAAATGTCAAAACAATCCATAAATTAGTTAAATGCTTTTTATAATGGAAATCATTCAAGAATGCCAAAAGAGTTTGAGTTTTCCTGTTCCATACATAAAGACAATAGCCTTTGTTCATTCATAAGAAGATGTCAGTCTTCAGAGAGTATGTTTGAAAAATTCACCTGATGTCTCAATAACTGACGTTCAATATGAGAATGTCTGAATACACCTGTGAAGCATTATGATAAGAGATATGGAATTTGGTCTTTATTCAGCCTCCACCAGTAAAACATTATGTCCATGAGATGAAGTGTGTTTTGTGTTGCCCAGTAGGTAATAAAATGGTATGTAATTCAGTTGTATACAAAGTGGCTATGCATTTTTAATGCAGAGCTAAATATACTGCTAACAGACTTTGGCTTAAATGTTGTAAGTGGATGACTTTGTCCCATTCTCACAATCAATTCCAACCTCTTAATAATTTCTCAATTTCACCCTCTTACCGAGTTGCTGTATACTCAGTTAATGAGGTTTTCATAATGTGTGGTTTTAATTGCTGCTTGTGAATTACAGAAAACAAGTGATTCAATTGCACATTGTACTCTGAACTGAAACACAATGCTATCTTGATCACATTATAACAGTGAATATTGTTGAATAAGCGAATTGACTCTTCAGAAGTATTTCAAATTGTTGTTTGTGAGCACTGATTTAAAACAATGTATTACAAACTGTTTTTTTATTGTTTTATTGTGTATGTACAATTAGAAAATGTACACAGGCAGCAAAGGAAGTCATGACTGAGGTAATGTGAAATGGTAGGTCATGTACATTTGTCATCCTTCTTACAGACTGACATGTTTTGTAGTAATGACTTGGTTCCAAGCAGATGTTTGTCCAAGAACGACCGTGGTCCCGATCCTAGCTGATTATTGGTTAGTCTGGTCTTTTTTTGGATTTGCACTCCACAACAATCAAACATCAAATGTCCCTGATGACAGGGCAATTGATTCCACTGAGGATAGACGCTATTGATGTTGACCTATGACCCCTATGTCTATACATAAAATCCATGTGACCTCCAAAATGGACGTTTTGCTGAACGACGACAGGGGCTGAGCTTAATGTGGTAAGGTCATACAAATGGCGCTATATTTAAAACATTGCAATTTTCGATTACTAAGTTACTATTAAATAACCAAATTAAATGATATTCATAAAGCCGTTTTAGATCAACATTTATGACAAAGTATACTAGTGTAGCCCTTTATATTGTATATATGTCTCCTCGACATGCAAGCTCCACACCCCCCTTAATGGCGAACTAGCTTTACTGGTAGGTGAACTATATGTATTCCCAGAACCACCAGTTCATTAAACAAATAATTATCTCTGTTTTATTCATTAAGTAGACAGGATAGGTTATACAACCGGGAATTCCAAACGGTGCAAAAGTTGTTTTATCTCTTCATTTGCTGTGGCAAATCGTAAATACATTGTTTTCGCTTTCCCCCTCGTAAGCACTTGATGGGCTGAACTTACAGTTATCTGCGTTAGGTAACTAAATAAATGTATATATCTATATGTAAGTATCAGTCAGAAGTTTGGTAACGCCTGCTAATTTAGTGCTATTTCTTAGGTTTTCCTTTTCCCACATTGTTGAATAATAGAGAAGACATAACATATTTAATAACATATGCCATATGTTGATCAGTGCCTGAAGGAGAATAATCTTTATAAATAATGTTTTATTGTTTGTCAACAGAACAACAATATGTAAACCACCAATATTATTTAAAGAGCGTAAGACTATGGACTGTGCTGCTCTTCATTTAGCAAGACATGTTTCCAGTGAGCTGCCAAAGGTCCGGGTTAAATAAAGTGTAAGTCCTTTCAAATTGACAGTATGCTGTAACTGTCAAATATAGCAGAACAGAGCGCTGATTGTCTGAAATGAAACAACAACCAACAACACATATGTTTTTCGGTTTAACAAAGCAGATATTAAAAACCCAGTTAGCTGTCAAAGATAAACAGATCTTTTTTTAACGGTTCTCTCCAATTAGCAGCAGGATGTAACTGTCAAACAGAACACAGAAATATATGAGAGGGAGTTCGGTGGAAAGAACGGGCGACAAACAGATTACCACAGAACAACAGACCAATACTGTATACAAGAGGCAGATTAGAACAGGGGAGGCAGAAGTGAAAAGGAAGGAGAAAGTAGGAAGGTAATGATGAATGTACTGTCGATGGCCATTAGTGATGCTCTAACATTTTTCCCCACTAAAGGTGATATCTTACCTGTCATCGGTCGTCGGGAACGACCACCTGGGGCCACCCTCTGGGTCGCCTGTTCTGACTCCCTCAGAAGCGAAACACGTGGGTTGAAGGAGTCTATCATGGGGTGCTGACATCCCATTACATTCGCCTGTGGTATTCCCAAGCGAATTTGTCGCAATGTCAGCCGGGAAACTCGATCTCGCATTTCTTCGGTTACCTATCCTACGTGCACTCTTAACCACCTGGCCGGTGTGGCGGTGCCGGACGCTACTGTTGTGTATTTACGTTTTACAACCATTTTCTGTTAGAAACTGTCTAGACTAGAGCATAGTCAACGGACTACAGATTGAGTGTTGAGTATTTTATTGGGACATCACTAATGTAAAATGTAACAAGGCAAAGCATGTGTGGTGAATACACATGTCCTTTGCTAATTTCTCCGAGGCAATTGATTTGTTTTATAGCCTATTACATGACCATGCATATAAATTACTGGTCTAGCCTGTGAGGAATGCATCACTACATTTTCGGGATATCTAATAGTGGGCTAGTAATTGTTTCAATTTCATCCAGACCTCCAGAATCTCACACAGAAAACATCAGCAGTGTTTTATATCCATTACAAGTGTAAATGGCAGTGTATTTGAAAAATCAGTCCAACCCTTTTACAAAAATCCTTCTACATAAGCCTATTAACCATTGTGGCTCGAAATGAAAAAGCTTCTGAAATATCTCCATTGGAAACATTTTAAAACAGGCAACTTAAACACTTCTCTTTTGTACATGTAGCTGTCTCGATATTATTGCCAAGGAAAAGGCTGTGACAAGGGACCAAACCAGAATAATCGAGCCAGGGAGAGAACAGAGTGAGTGATGAAAAAACCTGTTTAAAACCAAACGCTATGAGTAGCAAATGCGATTTATATAGAATATCTCATTGTTTTATTTGTCATCTTTAAATATACATTTTGTTTCTAGTTGACATGGTTGGGGTTTTATAAACGATTTACTGTCGCTTGTTTTGCCAGAACCATTCACTCTGATAAAAACCTGCAATGCTTCCTTGTGATTCAGGACTTCTGTTCTATGCAATGTGTCTAGCATCAACAAAGAGGAGTTTATGCTCTTTAGAAGTACCATTCCTGACATTATTGTAAATATGTTTGTTTGGTCTTAATTTACTTGCCTGTTTAAATAAGAGTTATATACAAAAATAAAACTTACTTTAGCTGCAGTGGCATTAGAAGAGTGAGTGGATCTGGGACACAAGCTTATTCTTTGAGTGTAAATATGCATGTATTCTATTATTATCCCTGTCACAATATCATAGTGTATGAATAAATAAATCATAAATTAAATAATAATATAATATGAAAGCAACTCGCCTTATTTTGCTCCAGATTGCTGCTGTTTCAGACTCTTTAATTGTTTTCTCAGAGAAACCAAAGAACGTAGGCCTCCCAAACTTGTTTATGGCTGGCTCAATATCATGTCAGCCACAATATTTCTGCACCATCTGAAAATAACCGCTGGCTTTTAGATTTGTTTACTTAAGGTGCCATCGACGCTGCCCTTATGGTAAAAGACCACAAACACGTTTAAATTTCGTCTGGGAAAATCTCTAACATTCAAAATGATATTTATTTTGGCTCATCAACGGAAATATCTTTGTCCAGAAAAGAATATCTGAAATGTGGATGAAACATGGTCTGTTCTCATAGTCTGACATATTGTTTTAGGTGCTTTGAAGAAACTTTGTTTTTATTTAGTGTGCCCCACCATTTTTGTATAATTGACTATCTAGCTAAGATCAGCATGTCAGCTAATTACACTGTCAGTGGGACACCTTACCATTCTAATATCACTTTGTGTTAATTTCCTGTCTGTCAAGACACTAGTTCCTCATTCCCGGGTGATTTTCGTTGGCAACCTATTTAGTTTCGGTTTGGGTTGTTTTTCACTACACACACCAGAGTTTAGTTAGGCAATCAGTAGGGTATTTAAGTTGAGCGTTGCCCTGTTTACTTTGCTTGTCATTGTATTGATGTTACGTATCTAGGAAGGTGAGCGTTGTTTATAAATCTAGATCACTTGTTTTGAGTCTGTTAGTATTTCGCTGTGTAGCGCATTGTCTCATTACTGTGTCCAGTATTCCATGTTCGTTGTTGCAGTATTTGTTCTGTGTTAAATAAAATTAAATAAATTAAAAATTAAATAAACAAACGAGAGATTTCCTGCCTGCATCTGGTTCCTCTATCCTGCACCATACCTTGATCGTGACAATGTCATTCTAACATATCCATTGGCCCTTTAATAACCATGTCAATTATCCTTAAAATACATTTCATATGCCACATTGTAATTATTCGCTTCTAAATTGTTCTGCTGCATATAAAAACAAATGAATAATGTATAGCACCATCTTAATGATAACACTGTAACCTGATTTGCGTCATTGCCGAATTATTCCTAACTTAAATAATTAATGTCAAAACTCTCCAAATCCAGCTATTAAATCATGTGATCCAGCATCTTCATCTTTGACATGTGTTATTGTCCGGAAGTTGAAATTAATTATAAAAATGTAAAACTGAAATTGTTACATTTAGCTGCGTACCCTCAGAAACCTCATGTTTGTCATGCTGGTGTTGCCGTAGACTGGTCTCAACCCACAAAAGTGCACTCAAATGACCTCACAACACTTTAAAACAACCCAATTACACTATGAGCATTATCGAATCTGAATACTGTCTGTTTAAATAACCAATGAAAGGAACAGACTAGATCCATTGTAGCTCTCTCAGGGGCTTGTGGGTTTGAGATACATTGTAGATTGTGTGTTTGATTCCCCCAACTTGCTAGCACAGAAAATAAATACAAAAACGTAGGCAATGGTTACTTTGCACTGCTCTGGAAAAGTGTCTCTTCTATGCAAATGTAAAAATAATATTGTAGCAGATACATTAACCTGCACTGAATGTCTCATATTACAGAGGCCAATCACGCTGTGCAATTTGCATTAATGTGGTTAGTATGCTTAACTCGTTTGCATGGATGATTGGATGGTGCAACTCACTCGGAGAGCCACATTGCTTTTCTTTTGTCAAAATCAAGCTATGGATTCTCCTCGCAGACAGGCCCGCATTAATGCACGGGCTTACTGGGGCTGAAGCCCCAGGGCCTATGAAGACAAGGGGCCTATCAAAAGCCAATAAAAAAATCACATTGTTTTGTAATTTGTCAAATTTTCTGTCAATCACTTGATATTCATGTTTTTGGCTGCTGATTGATCCAATTTACAAGTGACCCACGTGGGAAGCATGATATGACAGCCTATCAGAATGTAGAGAAACAGTTGCGTCATCTTCTCTAGTAGTCTATTCAAAGTTATGCTAGTCACAGAGGCTGATATCAAAATGTTGAGAAAGAAAAAGTTTGAGAGGTGCTCATAAACGAAAAATATTGCGACAGAAAGAAAACAGTGAGAAGGAATTGTTAAAAAAGATTCCAAAGCTAACAGGATTTTTTCAACCTGCAAATGAGTCGAGCTCATTAAGCTGAGCACCGATGAACAGTGGAGAGGACCAGCAAACAGGCGGAAAGTGTTAATTTCGTCATCATTTCCGTAATTTTTTTCATCAACGAAATTTTTTCATAGACGAAAACGAGACGCTACGGTCCCGAAGCGTGGTGCAGCCCTGCACATAGACAGACAGCGCGCGAGGACTGAATTGAGCTCTCTTTCGCGTCGGAGTGGACCAATACAAACAACATTACGTCTAAATGTCCGTTTTGGAGAGTATTCACGTAAACACAGTCGGTTATGTCTTTACAGAACGTACAGTTGTGAGAATATTGGATGTGCATCAGTGCAATTGGATCTGCACACTCTGTCTTAAAGTGACAGTGCGTAATAAACCTAATGCCGTCCGTACACTAAATATTAATCAAACGACAAAATAAAAAGAGAAAAGCATTCACTGCTCTTTAATAGCTTTAATAAGGATTAATTATACTTAAATTATACACATAAATATGTATGCTTGGAAGAATATTTACATTGCTGTTGTGGATTTATTTTATGGAATACTGTCTTCGTTAGGCTATATCTCCCCGAGAGAAACTTATTTCTGCTTTTGTTGTATATAGACAAACGTGATCATTAGACTTTATTTTATTGTGGGCCTAAAAAACCTCTCAGCCCCAGGGCCTAACGGTAGGTTAATGCGGCCCTGCTCACAGAATACCCGTATGTGGTCAAATGTCTGAGATACATATAGTGGTGAGCTTTATAGCACACAGGGAGGTTTGTGGGGTGCACTTCTTGTCTGTTGTCTGTTTTGTTGTTAGCATAGCTGGGACTTGTTGGTTAATCACCGGGGCTATTTGGCTTTGTAGTTTGGGTTTGTACTTTGTTGTTCATTGTTTCAATGTCACAGACGTTTGGTGAGTGTTGGTGGTCGGTCAGACCGCTGTTTTATTAAATGAGTTGTCGCTTCGATAGGTGCTCGTCATTTTCCTCACAGTGTTTATGTTTCATTGATGTCGTGTTTGTTTTTGGATATAAAAAACCCATTGAACGTGAATGCTCTGCATTTAGTTATTTTCCTGAACTATACGGCATGGATGCGTGACAACTTCTTTGTCACTTTTGTTCCTGCTTACATTGTTTATTTTTTACTTGCACATGACAAGGGCACTGTTTAACGTGTGTCTAATGAATACAGTTTCTAAAAAAAAAATGAAACCCAGCTATCAAATGACTGCTACGTGAAGTGCACTGTCAAATGAATTTCAGAATGATTATTAACCATCAGACTTTCTAGACAACATTCAAACGAAAGTTAATATTTAAATATGCCATAATGTGGCTTTTGATGGCATTGTTATGGCGTCTGCAGAGATTGCATACACGGAGAATTTCTGCAGACGTCCTCTCATACGCAAATTACTTTTAAATGGTGCATATTCGACGGAATCACAACCCCTCATTGCGAGGTCAAATGGGGGTCAGATAATGACGAACCCTACTCAAAATTGTCTAACTGCATAGTGAGTGATCAAGTGTAATAGGAGATACTGACACCATTAGGTGATTACCACACATTATTAATCAATAAACCTTCAAATCACATCATCCGTCATCTTGGAGTGATGTACATCTGCGACGAAACTTTTAATTATCAGCCAACGTGTCCTCATTATGTCATTGGTTATAAGCAAGGTCCCCGTTCCAAACCAATCAGGTCTCGGTGTTCCAGTGGATGGCACAAAATAAATGTTTGCTGAGGCGTTTCCATCATGCAGCAGATGACCTGTGCTGACACGGGGAAGTGTCTGTAGAGGTGGTGTGCCTTGTTATTTTCCAAACTTGCACCTCATTAGTGTCCTTGTGACCTTTCCAATGGAACAACGGTCAGCAGCCATTTTGAATACTGAAATCTATCCCCCTGACATTTAGCTGAGAAAGGAAGGACATTTTCCCAGATTCTGCTAACCTTGCTATCCGTGATATTTAGAATTTGTGTCACGCCTTGAGCCGCTGTCGCTCAAACATGTCTCTGTCTGTGTGAGTAAATGACTATACTGAGATTAAGACAAGCCATGTGAAGTTGAACCTATATGTGTGAACCTATTGGAGAATATTGATCAAACCACCTTGATTGGATCATCATGCTAGATGTCTGTAACTCCTTACGAACACTGTAAATTGCAGACTTGGGCACTGATGAGTACATGCATTCACTTGCACTGTCTGTATACTGAAATGCTATACATTGTGTCAGAGCTCAGGCACAGTTGAGTGACACAGAACGAGTTTTGACCCGAACACCAGCACCTTGGGTAACAATTTGCCACTTGTCACCTAATTGGTCAATTTTAAGGGGTGGTAATGGTGGAAATGTGGAGAAATTGATGTAGTTTGCTTTTCCCTTCCATTTCCATATCACAAAACTCATGTCATGTTGACGACCTGAGTTGATGCATGGCAGCGTTTCAGGGCAGGGTTTTATCATGCTTGAGTGAATCAACAAGATTTATTCCCACGATTGATGTTCCATTGTCAATAAACATCGGTTTGAGTTGACTGCTGGGGTCAAGACTGCTGCTATAAAGCATCTGAGAGACACTCATGGCTTTTACTACACTTATTGTAACACATCAAACACTATGAATGAGGTCATAAAACATCATGGGGAAAATTCCTGGAATGGACATGCCTACATGGTAAAAGGATGTATCGCAACGGATCTGCTCTGTCATTCTGGAAGTCCCTGTAACAAAAGGAATTAGCATGGCCATACGCGACCAGGAGTTCAGGTATTAGACAGGGGTGTGTAGATTAAATATATGGTGAAACCCATGTTAGTAGATTACGTTCATCAAACTCAGATCCGAAAGAACACGTCAGATTGCAGATTTATTGCAGGCATTTATTTCAACTCAGCAAAATTCACAATAATGATTGCTCAAACCAAGTGAAAATTTATGTTCAAAATGTTCATAAGGAAAAACAGACAGAAGACAATAATGACCACACAGAGAATAGGGAATAATTATTTCTGGTAATTGCGTACAGAATTCTTATAGCATATGAGGCTGTGTGGTAAAATATATTCCTGTATCCCGTATTTTTCTCAGCATAGTAATGTACAAATCAGACGTCATCAGTCGAGCATAAAATAAATGAATAACTGAATATTGGCTCATTTGACAAATTACAATTCTATAAATAATAATACATGTAAGAAATACATGTACATAACTATGGTTCAATTATTGGTAAGAAAGGGGATATAAATATACACAGATGAAATGAAATAGAACATCATTGAACTGTGACGGCAATGTTACAAAGACCTACGCGCCTGACTGCAATGTGGAATTGTAACTGTGCCACTAGGCACACGCTAGAAAGGTGACATGCTACATTAGGCTAATTAGGGTACACAATCGCATAAGACCCCATACAGATTCTGCATGTACATAAACATCACTATTGGGGCGGCAGTGGCTCAGTGGGTTGAGTTGTCTATCAATCGGAAGGTTGGTGGTTCGATCCCCGGTTCCTCCTGGGAAATTGTCGAGGTGTCCATGAGCAAGACACCTAACACCAGCTGCTCCTGGCGAGCCTGCAGTCGCCTTGCATGGTAGACGCGGTCGTCAGTGTATGAATGAGTGAATGAATGGGTGAATGTGACGCAGGATCTGTAAAGCGCTTTGGATAAAAGCGCTATATAAAAGCGCAGCATTTACCATTTATCACTAAGTATGAACAGACATTATGAATGTGATGATATTGTCCCAAATGGTACACAGCATGAATTAGCTAGCATGACTTGTAAGAATTTTGGCTAGCAAGCTAATAGCATGAAATAGGATTCGTGCACACTAAATGTTATGTAAATGTGTATATATTGCATATCTGTAAATATGGAAAATACCCTTGGCTGCCTTAGCAACATCCCACTGAAGTTATGACTGGTACACATCACCACTGCTTGCATGCATGCCGAGTACCCAAGTCAAATGTCAAATGTGCTAACTAAGGAACAGTTTAACGAGTACATTCTTTTCTGAGCACCGTCTGACTTAGAATGCAGTTCTCAACACAATAAATGAATGAACACTGATATTATCTATTTTTGTTTTAAGTTACATTTTGTCAGGATTCTTATCTCAGGCTCAGTGCTACAACTGTATGTTCAATGAAAACTAAGCAGTTCCTACAGAATCCAATGAATAGGTGAATGTCTGCTCTATACGCTGTTTTTAATATAAACAGTACATACAATCTTTATAAAAAGAAAGGTTTTCCCAACTGTAATTGGCCATAGACTGCTGGCCATAACAAATTGGTCAAAGTCTTGATTCCTGCACATTTCTCCTGTATTAAACATGTTGACTCTGAGAACTGATTGTTCGCTTTACATCAAATCTACCCAGATCTTGACATGTTAAGAGATGATCAACAATATTTGCTTCACCTGTGAGTAGTCATAATGTTTTGGCTCATCACTGTGTATGATGTGTGTCTCTTGCTGTTGGGGACTCTCAGATCCATCTCTATGCAGATGAAACCATCTATGAAACCATCTGAGTACTCTTACTACACATACAATTAGTAGCCGGCATGGCCTACATGGGAACCTGGTTCCATCATTGGTACACCAGGACAGAGAAGAGCTTTGACAAGGCTGAGTGAGGGCTGCCCTCGTGTGTGTGTGGGACCTGCCAGGTGGCATAACGAAGATCTGTCTGGGCAAAGTTGTGGCGTTTCAGAATAGTTTGATGTAATGTTATTGCCACGGTCTTGCAGTTGATGTGAGTTTCAACTGACACCCAGTTGAGTGTGTGGAGGACAATGGTGACATCAGAACTGGGGAAAGTTGACTACCGAGCAGGCTGTGGCGTTCTGGATCAGTTGGATGGATTCCACGAGCAAGCTGGGTGAACAAACCAACCATGGGATGCAGTATGTCAGACATGTGATGACAGGTACCTGGAATTGGTCGTGTGCTGATTCTTGTGTGAGGTAAGGTCATACTCAACAAATGTTTCAGATCATAGACTCATCGTTTTTATGCTTACAGAGATCAGCAGGATTTTGTTCAGGGTCGCACCAATGTCCTTGCGCACTCAGGGGACGCCGTGAAGTTGTCAGCCATAACGGAAATGTCTTGTTAATGTTCACAACAGGTGGGGACTGTTTTGTCACAAACTTTTCCGTGCAGCGTTTAATATTTTAAATGACATCCAGTATGAATAAGTAATGCCGCATGTCTTTGGGAGAAAATCCTGGTGACAGTTGACAGGAGACTGTGAGGGTGCAATTTTAAAATTCTCTTTGGGCCTGTACCTTAAGAGATGGAACCGAATCAGAAAGAGTTTCAATGCCAAGTAAGTTTACAACAAACAAGGAATTTGTTCTGGCCTGTCACACACATAAAAACAAATAGTGTAGCAGACTATTCAGAACTCCTCACGCAGGCAGACGACTGAGGCCTATCAAGAACAAAATATCTCGCCACAAGAAAAGCTTCTCAACCCACGGTGGCGTGTCTAAGGAATATGCCTCTAGCACTAGACTGTCCTTAGACTGGTCTTGACATCTACCTCCAATATTTGTGCACATTCAATTTAGAGATTCCTTTAAGAAATTATTCGGTAGTGAATTAAACCTTTGAATTGTTCTAAAACTTTGCGAATAGATGAGACGATAAACGATCCATAAATGACCCATTAACACTGCTGATCAGTCTCCAACATCCCTTAAGGGAAGAGAAAAAACTGTTCACTGGCTGCAAATAATGTGGTTGCTCCCTGCAAAATCTGTAACGTCAGAAGGAAGCTATCAGGAACATTTGTATTTCAGGCACATATAATATTCAGCAGCAAAAATGTAATTCATAAGATAAATTTGCTACTTAAAAATGGGTCTGCGAAGTGACACGCTACAAAGACGATCTTTCAACACGAAGAAAAAATGGCAATGTGATTCACAGCTAACGCATTCTAATGAAAAACCGAAACGATTGCCGTATCTCATACTACGGCTGAAAAGTGTCAATAACGCCAAGGTAATGTTAGATGCCTGAAATGTCATTTAAAATAGTTGCACCTCTTATAACTCAGTGTAGTTTAAAAAGAGAGAAAATCTGCATGTGTGTTGTACTTGCAACAGTTACGGGTTCAATTCTAACAGGCGACCAACATGCCATTTCACAGCTGTATTTTCTTTAACCTTTTATACCTCCTGATAACTGTCTTTACTTTGGCTATTGGAGCAAGAAGGACCTGTCTTTTCTGCCGCAGGATTTGTAGCCTGTACTGTCTTCGTCATAGAATCAAAAGTGTGGCCTGTAGACCAGTGATATTTTTTAGAAGAATCCATGTGAATGATGAAACTGTACATATCACTCGTACAGTGTGTAAACATGTTTCCTTAGTGGTCTGGGCTGCCCTCCAGTCTTGCTGTCACATTTTAAATAAGTAGCGTTGATTTGACAGCTTAGGCGTTAGCATCTTCTGGATCATCACGACACATTAAATGCTAGCGCTAAATGAGAGAAACTGGATTCAAATGAGGGGTAATTGAGAGACAGATACCCATTTAGTAATCATTTAGTAATATAGTGAAACTTAATTACCACTTTAATACTCTTACGGTTAGGATTCAAGAGACAATGATGCTCTCCCACAATCTGTTTATTATAGAATCTTATAGAACATTACGTCTCCTATAAGACGGAGAAATCTACATCCAGATTAATTGACCAAACATGAAACTTTAAACAAGATCAAACAGTTGGTCAGTTTTATACAGGTTAAACAGGAAGATAGTTGGTCAGTTTCAGTCACACCATCTGGTCCAGTTTATTATCTCCTCCTACTTTCACATTCCCTTTTCTGTGCAATTTTAACAGTCAATGAAGTGCATTATTTCGAACTTTGAAATAGCAGGAACTTCTGTCAACATTTATTAACAAATGTTATAGCCATTTGCTAGCCATGTATGTATGCATGCAGCGACACTGAACACAAATATAGACTTATCATTTAACAATTTCAAATATTTGGATAATAAGAACATTATTTAGCTGTAATTTACCAACTTCACTTCACTAGCAAAAAAGCTATTTTGCGTGTGTAGATCATATCTGTACTGTGCCTCTGGATAAGTGTGTTTGATCAAATCTTTTTTTTAGTCTCAACATCAGACAACTTATCCAGTTGTGCTTGCATTATTGTTAGTATATATTAAGCTGGAAAAGTCAACATTCTCTTAAACTATTAAGTAATGGCCAGTTGTTTAGTTTTAATTTCTCTGTTAGATAAGTTGCTAAGCCCTTTTTTGCTAACTATGTCATGTTCATTTTGGACAAAACAACTGTTCATGTTTGCCAAAGAGTTAGCTAACCCTTATGTTAGCTAGGTTAATACATTGATATTTGTCACCTTAATAAACATTAAAGCCTAATACCATTTAATGTAGCTACTGATTTGTTCACAATTGCCTGCGATACAACCGGTCCCAGATATTTGTCCAATAATTTTAACAAACTTGATTGTTTAAAAACGTTGACCAATTGCATTGTGAGCTGCTGTTAAACTGTAAAGTATTCTAGCAATTATTTTCCTCCATTAAAGACAATATGATTCACACTCAATACATCACCCCAAAAAACAACACATCGAAAATGTAAAATTTCAGTAGGGAATCAGTCAAAAACATTATAGTGAGCCCAGTGGATTAGCTGATAAAATGGACACTGCTAAGATTCTAAACATAAGTGTCAAAACGTTCTTCCTCAAGCATTACCTATGTTGAGTGTCGTCATCTAATAGTTTTCACTCGTAAGGTTCAGCGAATTTTAAATTCCGCCACAGGCCAGAAGTCCATAAACTGAAATAACAGTTGGAAAGTGTATTATGTGTGTCCATTAGCTGCTTTAGATGCACACAAAATAAATAGTGAAATGTGACGTTGTTAGTGATTTGCTAATAGTTGTAACCTTGCATTTGTAAATCCGCAGGAAAACCTATTTAACACCGTGAGATAGCACATATAATTATTCAATACATTCCACTGTTTCATTTCCAATTTCATGCTTTTCTGACTGCATAAATGTGTTCCTCGCTGATGAATCCCTCCCTTAACCGCTGCATCATCAACAGGATTTAATCAGCGGAATCCTGTAATTTCTGTAATGTCTCATCAAAATTCATTAAAAAAAACATGTTTTTTAATCAAACGAACTGTCTTGAGCTGTCCGTAATTTCATTATTTCGAGCTTGGATACATGAGGCATTTGTATTTCATATCATATCCAATGGTAGAGGAAATTCTATATCCCCATTGCAGCAAAGGTTTATGAAGTAAACTTATCATGGAAGTGGGCAAAAACAAACATATTAAGGACTACTATTTCATAATATATATCATAATGTAAAAAATATATGATGCGTTAAAGAATTTGCGAACGCTTATGGCCGATGATATAACTTTTCAATCGCTTCCTACAATTTTAAACAAAAATAAATATATGGAACAGTAAAATATATTCTTCACAGCTAGGAGTTCAACTGCAGGTCAATGCTCAAGCAACTGTTTGTACAGGGTCAGACTCCTGACAGCTTATTTGTGTTATTTGTCGAGAGACTGCGCTCTCCTTGTTGCACGTCTGTGTAGGTTCCAGGGAATACTACCTGTTTTAGCAAACAGTGGGACAAGAAGTCCAATGGCAGTGGAGGACAGTCCTCAATCTTTGACTCTCCCGAACCAGCAGAGTGTTGACGGTGTCACAGTTTCTATCCAACCGCCCCATGTGGCGCTCAAATCAGCGGTCAACTGAACACGATGACAATGGCCACCCACGAATAGCGCTGCCATCGCCACGCCAAAGCCTCAGCAATTGCAGAGTAACGAAAACAACTTTTTCGAAGTCTGTGAGCGAGTGACATGACTCAATCAGCAACGAGCACAAACTGTCTCGCCATTTCAAATGAGTTATATTGGAATGAAACAAAATCAAAACCATTATTTTTCCCCAAAATATAGCCTGATCCAAAAACAATATTTCGTTGTTCCACATTGCAATGTGGCACCGCACCTACGATGACTGCATACGTTTTCGGACTCCGAAGGTAGGCAGACGGGCGGTGTTGCATAGTTAAAAGTTCAACCAATCAATACATTCCCCTTGGCGGACCCTTAATTGTAGAGGTGTCTCATAGTGACGTATCAACGATGCCTTATTCATTAAAGGTCCAAAATGACCCTTGCCTCCTAGTAACCCAAAGAGAAAAGCTGCCGACTCTCTTCGAATACAATGACCATCGTTAGGATTAGCCCTGACAGCTCTCATTTTTCTCTGCCGGGCCCCAAATAAAACCCCAATTAAGATGTTCCATTTGCTTCCCCGGACGAATCCTCCAGCCATTGGTCACGTGATGTCAGTCCTGTTTTTATACAGACAGTTTAATTTCACACACTTTGGGTTTCTTCAAATCAGTCCATTGATTCGGGTTAATCTTGCAGGGCCTCTGCACCAGTGGACACGTGTCATTATGCGTGCTTATCACTACGTTTTGTCTTGAATGCCAGTTCTATCAGAGAGTGGGCAGAACACGTTCATCCTGGGCAGAAGTAAAACTATTGACAACTGCGCCGTAAATGACTACAAGGGCTTTGTCATTTTTTCATCCTGGTGTCTTCACACAGCCACAATTGTTCCACTGCTCTTTGTGGAGACTTTCGACCTGATCCTGAACCAGAAATGCCTTTTCTAATCCACAGCCCTTACCTTAACATTAACGTCAATAACCTTTGTCTAAACGCAAGCTATCTCTAATGTCTAAACATAACTGTTTTTCCTTAGAACCTTACATCTTATCTGTAACTTTTTTTCCTTCTAGGGACCTGCCTGAAAAATCTGGTCAGTCGGTAGAGCATGGAGTTTGCAAAGCCAGGAAGCCGTAAATTACCTCAGTGGGTTAGTAGATGAATACGGACGTTCACTGTAAGGTACTCAGGAACTGCTAAATCTACTACTGAACTGTAGAAAAGTCAACGAAATCCGAGCAATCTACATCAGGCATTGTCACTGGAAAGCCCCACAGATTGTTAAAGACTCCAGCCATAGCGGGGCCAATGTATCAAGCCTGAGCCAAAAGGGACTCTGTGGCACTGCTACTCCCAAGCCGTTAAGACTGCTAAATGATCTGCTGTGCCAATTATTTGTTACACACTGGACTTGCATGGGCTTGGGATCACACACACACACAGGCTTACACTAATACTTCTACAGAGACACACACTACGGACGCTCATTACAAACTTTGTGAAGCCGAGGTTGTGGGTTTGATTCCAACAGAAGATGACACTGCGTGTCCGGATGAGAGAGCCTTGCTAATTTACCTAGATGGAAAAGTAATGCTAAATCACAACACATTTTTATTTGACAGACACACAAGCACACTTTTACCTCGCAATTACTAATACGCCGATGATTCAATATCTGTCACATTGCATGTTCATACACATGCGGCATTTTCTGCATGCGATGACGTCAATGTTGTTGGATTTGGGGGATTGTTCGGTTATGCTCTAGTAAGCCAGATACAAAATAGAACCGTATTTAAACACTGTATTTTTCATGAAGAAGTTTTTGCCTGTGTTTTGCTGTGGGCCTTATGTTTGAGAGAAGCACAGAAGCACTGGGGGGAAATATCAAAGGAGCTTTCCCAAAATAGCACTCACACTTTACCAACAGGAGAAAAGCTATTGAATCATGAAATCAGTGGTGAAATGTTATTCAACTCGGTTCTGTCCTTCTGTGCTTCTGCATATATCTAGAATAATCAACTGCGCAATGTCTCGCGCTCACCTGAACAGGGACGTGTGAAACACCTTAAATACTGCGCATATGGCTATTTCTGATTGGCATGTATGGTCCTAAAGGTTTAGGTCCAGTGGACTGGATTGGATATCGCTCTCTAGGTTAAATGTCCACCACGCCCCAAGCCTGGCTTCCACCGAGTTAATTGTAGATGCCAGTGGCCTCGTTTATCCTCACATGCAAGCGTGTGCATTGTCCGTGTGTGCGATCATTTCTACCCAAGGTCTAGGATCAATAGGAACCATTATTTGAGAATGTATACGCGAATGGACAACCGTTCGTACGTTAAATATTACATGTGGGAATAAAGGAATCCGTTTCTCAAGCGTACACTAGTTAATGCGGAATATGTTCTGCATTTAAACATGTCAATGGAATATTTCCATGTGAACCACCAGCATTATTCTCAATCATTAGTCCTATGTTCCAATGGCTCGTTGGTTTTGCTGAAGTTAATCATTTTAAAAGGTTATCGCCGCATAAAACTGTTCTGCTGATTAAAGAAGCAGTAAAGACTGGTCTTCTTTAGACTAGTTCAGTATCTGAAGCACAAGCACTTATGGGTATTATAACACGCTTTCTTTCAGCTTCCTGGAATCCTCGTAATTGGATGTTAGTAGATGTCACAACTCCTTCTGAAGCTGTCTTCTTTCCCTATGTCGGGCAGACTTCTGCCTTCGTTTCTGCAGCCTTCGTTTCTGCAGCCTTCTATCCAATCTGCTCATAACTCTATATTTTTGTCTTGTTCACCCACAAACCTGGATTGTAACCCCTCATCAGTCTGTGTAAATATGCCCCCTGCTTGCCCCTGGGTTGTATTGATCTATGTGACCGGTGTTTTCTCTTACGTGCTACGTTTTCCAGCAGGATATGTTACCACTGTTTGTGCTCATGCCCAGACTCTACTAAATCATACTTCCCTTGTATCCAAGTGTAACAGCCTGTCTGTTTGTCCTGGTCGTGCCGGCGAACTTGACTTACGCGTGCGCAGCATAGGTCCAATAATGCACAAGTGGTAAAAGTTATTTGCATATTTATTACACGATTTTTGTACATTACAAAAGTGTTCCCAGTGATCCCACCTGCAACCACGGTAAGAAAACTGTGTGCTCACCCGACACGCACACCTGGCTGAATTAGACCCATCTATAAATAGAGCTAGAGAGGGTACTGCCTCCTACTGGCGAGAAAGTGAATTGGCATGTAAAAACATGATAAATGGCGTTTACACCAAGCATTGCTGGATTTTGTAAAACAACCTGGTCAATTAGTGTTTGGATAATAGATAGAATTTCTAGTTTTTCTGACTATGTCTCCTAAACAGAAGATAACATTTTGAAATGCACATTTTACACAAATTTTGAAAGTCAAGAGTCAAGGGTTGCATTTTTCAGTAGAAGTAGATGTATTGGTGATTCTGATTACAATGATCTGCCTGGTAACTTTAAAATGTAAAATTAAATTCATTACGCTCTCATGTGGAACATGTGATCGAGTTTCTACGGCCCTGATGTATTTTCCATCATTTCAGTGAGCCCAAAAGTGAACTCCTTTGTGTACCTTTACCGGGAGGGTGTCTTTAGCCATAATGGAAAAGAGAACATTGTGGACACAGGTTGTTGACCAAAAGCAATCCTTTCCATTGTGCCAAAACAGCCCACAGAGATGTAAACATTACATGGAAGAATGGTTCCTTGATCGGCCAGGGAGATTGGAAAGTGAAGGTCAATGATTTCTCCGGCCCCTACAAGTAGGGCCAAAATTGAACTAACAGCATTGGAGGCGCCTTAAAAGTACCTGTCAGACAAGATATTGTTGATCTCTTTACTCTCTTACCTGTGGACAGAAGCACAATTTCCACAATGGCCTCAGCTGTTAGCAGCAGGAAGATCTTGACTGATTGTATTCACTGACATTCTGTCATGCACCGAGCGGCATAGTGTGGAGGAAGCCATAAGCTGAGTCTTGTAATCCGTTCAAACCAGGTTTATTGCAGTCGAAACTCAAAACAGACCGTGAACGGTGGAAAACGCTAAACTGTGTAAATGAAAAAAATAGGGCGCATATCGCGTCTTAATCAAACTCCTCAAATAACAACAGTTGTAGCTAAACAGGTACATATACACACACTCACCTCCAATACCGTGTGACATAAATCAATGCTGAACAAGGAGTGACTTGTCCGCTCACCTTTTATAGCCCACTAATTACAACAAGGAACAGCTGTGAGAATCGTAACCGGGAAGTGATTCACTCCCCAGAAATAAGTGGCGGCGGCCATCGTGAGCGTCTTGTGGCGGCGGCCATCGTGAGCGTCGTGGCGGCGGCCATCGTGAGCGTCGTGGCGGCGGCCATGGTGAGCGTCGTGGCGGCGGCCATGGTGACCGTCGTGGCGCAGGCCATCGTGAGCGTTGTAGTGTAGCGGCGGCCATCTCGGGCGCTGGTTTGGCGACTGCCATCACGGCCACTGGCGTAGCTGCGACCATCTCGGGCGTCGGCGTGGCTGCGGCCATCTCGGGCGTCGGCGTGGCTGTGGCCATCTCGGGCGTCGGCGTAGCCATCTCGGGCGTCGGCGTAGCCATATCGAGCGTCGGCGTAGCTGTGGCCATCTCGAGCATCGGCGTCGCTGCGGGCATCTTGGGCGTAGCCGTGGCCATCTCGGGCGTCGGCGTAGCTGTGGCCATCTCGGGCGTACGCGTAGCTGTGGCCATATCGAGCGTCTGCGTAGCTGCGACCAACTTGGGCGTCTGCGTAGCTGCGGCCATCTCGGGCGCTGGCGTGGCAACGGCAGCCATCTCGGGCGCTGGCCTGGCAACGGCGGCCATCTCGGGCGCTGGCCTGGCAACGGCGGCCATCTCGGGCGCTGGCGTGGCAACGGCGGCCATCTCGGGCGCTGGCGTGGCAACGGCGGCCATCTCGGGCGCCGGCGTGGCGGTTGCCATCTTGGGCATAGGCGCAAGTCCAGCCATGCCCCCACCACCTCCTAATCACCTCCGGGGGCTGTTTATGCAAACCCTCCGGGATTTCACTGTCCCCGAGGTAGGAGGCCGAAATGGGTCATGTGGCTGTAGCTCCAGGGCATTAGGTGTCCCTGGCTGCAGCCCCGGAACAGTGGGCGGCGTCTTTTGAGGCTCCAGGACCGTGGGTGGCGCTGGTCCCACAGGTGGCTCCACCTGGCGCCTCTCCGCTCACCTTTTATAGCCCACTAATTACAACAAGGAACAGCTGTGAGAATCGTAACCAGGAAGTGATTCACCGAAATAAGTCTGTGTAGCAACGCCACCACATTATGTTGATGTTTCTCCTCGGGCTTAATCTCTATGTGTACTGTGCTTGATATATTTTATATTTTAAATGCACATTTAATACTGACCATTATAGTAGTGTGGAGGAAGCCATAAGCTGAGTCTTGTAATCCGTTCAAACCAGGTTTATTGCAGTCAACTCAAAACAGACCGTGAACGGTGTAAAACGCTAAACTGTCTAAATGAAAAAATAGGGCGCATATCGCATCTTAATCAAACTCCACAAATAACAACAGTTGTAGCTAAACAGATACATATACACACACTCACCTCCAATAATACCGTGTGACATAAATCAATGCTGAACAAGGAGTGACTTGTCCGCTCACCTTTTATAGCCCACTAATTACAACAAGGAACAGCTGTGAGAATCGTAACCGGAAGTGATTCACCGAAATAAGTCCACCATTCACAAATTCCGACCCCAAAGAAATAAGTGGCGGGCGCCATCGTGAGCGACATCGTGGCGGCGGCCATCGTGAGCGTCGTGGCGTCGTGGCGGCGGCCATCGTGTGGCGCGTCGTGATCGTGGCGGCGGCCATCGTGAGCGGCGGCCATGGTGAGCGTGGCGGCGGCCATGGTGACCGTCGTGGCGCAGGCCATCGTGAGCGTTGTAGTGTAGCGGCGGCCATCTCGGGCGCTGGTTTGGCGACTGCCATCACGGCCACTGGCGTAGCTGCGACCATCTCGGGCGTCGGCGTGGCTGCGGCCATCTCGGGCGTCGGCGTGGCTGTGGCCATCTCGGGCGTCGGCGTAGCCATCTCGGGCGTCGGCGTAGCCATATCGAGCGTCGGCGTAGCTGTGGCCATCTCGAGCATCGGCGTCGCTGCGGGCATCTTGGGCGTAGCCGTGGCCATCTCGGGCGTCGGCGTAGCTGTGGCCATCTCGGGCGTACGCGTAGCTGTGGCCATATCGAGCGTCTGCGTAGCTGCGACCAACTTGGGCGTCTGCGTAGCTGCGGCCATCTCGGGCGCTGGCGTGGCAACGGCAGCCATCTCGGGCGCTGGCCTGGCAACGGCGGCCATCTCGGGCGCTGGCCTGGCAACGGCGGCCATCTCGGGCGCTGGCGTGGCAACGGCGGCCATCTCGGGCGCTGGCGTGGCAACGGCGGCCATCTCGGGCGCCGGCGTGGCGGTTGCCATCTTGGGCATAGGCGTTTGCAAGTCCAGCCATGCCCCCCACCACCTCCTAATCACCTCCGGGGGCTGTTTATGCAAACCCTCCGGGGATTTCACTGTCCCCGAGGTAGGAGGCCGAAATGGGTCATGTGGCTGTAGCTCCAGGGCATTAGGTGTCCCTGGCTGCAGCCCCGGAACAGTGGGCGGCGTCTTTTGAGGCTCCAGGACCGTGGGTGGCGCTGGTCCCACAGGTGGCTCCACCTGGCGCCTCTCCGCTCACCTTTTATAGCCCACTAATTACAACAAGGAACAGCTGTGAGAATCGTAACCAGGAAGTGATTCACCGAAATAAGTCTGTGTAGCAACGCCACCACATTATGTTGATGTTTCTCCTCGGGCTTAATCTCTATGTGTACTGTGCTTGATATATTTTATATTTTAAATGCACATTTAATACTGACCATTATAGTAGTGTGAGGAAGCCATAAGCAGAGTCTTGTAATCCGTTCAAACCAGGTTTATTGCAGTCAACTCAAAACAGACCGTGAACGGTGTAAAACGCTAAACTGTCTAAATGAAAATAATAGGGCGCATATCGCATCTTAATCAAACTCCACAAATAACAACAGTTGTAGCTAAACAGATACATATACACACACTCACCTCTAATACCGTGTGACATAAATCAATGCTGAACAAGGAGTGACTTGTCCGCTCACCTTTTATAGCCCACTAATTACAACAAGGAACAGCTGTGAGAATCGTAACCAGGAAGTGATTCACCGAAATAAGTCTGTGTAGCAACGCCACCACACCATATCGTGACACAATCACATTATGTTGATGTTTCTCCTCGGGCTTAATCTCTATGTGTACTGTGCTTGATATATTTTATATTTTAAATGCACATTTAATACTGACCATTATAGAACGGGTTATTGCATTACAATTCATGCGTTATAAATACATTCACATGGGTATGCCTGATTCAAAATAGCTATGTAACGTTTGAAGGAGGAAAGAAACAGTCAAACAGATTCAGGGAGAGCGAGGAACTAAAATGTGAAAACCAAGAAACACTTACAAACATTCCAGTTGAAACTAAATCCAAAACAGAAAACTGACAACGTGTCAGTCACATGACACATGAAACGAAACTTCAGCGGGAGCACAAAAACAGGTGATGATGGTGAACAAAATGGGCAGGTGCTCCAAATGAGGGGGAGGAGTCATTGAATCTCACTTCATCTGATGTTACGTCGCTTAATCGGAAACTGTGATAGCAATGATATCGGACAGAGTCATTTTGCAGTCTAAGACTGTATTTTGCTGAAAACCCTAGAGTAGTAGAGTAGTGAGTGCATTCATTTTTAGAGTTCCTCTATGGGAATCAATATATAAAAACTTTGGGCTTACCTAGAAATGTCTTGTTTTACATAAAAAAACGAGATAAAACGAGTCTGAATAGGAAATTGGTCAAAAATATTTATTTTTAAATCAGATTTAATTGTGTCCTTTGAATGTTGCTTTGGTCAAAGAATCCTCCATTTGCAGCAATTATAGCCTTGCAGACCTTTAGCATTCTAGTTGAAAATTTGTTGAGGTAATTTGTAAGGATTTCACCTTATGTTTCTAAGTTGGATTGGCTTGATGGGCACTTCTTACCATACGGTCACGGTGCTCCCATAACAGCTGAATGTGGACAAAATCCGAGGTGACAGCGCTGGCGACTCCATTATAGACAGAATGCCAGCTGAGTGCTTCGTTCCTAAATAGTTCTGTCACATTGACTCCACCTTACTTGACAGATGGAATAAAGCACTCCTCCAGCACATTTTCATTTCGTCTGCGTCTCGTGAATGTTTTTCCGTGATCCGACACCTCAAACCTAGATTTGTCTGTCCATAACACTTTTTCCAATCTTCTTCTGTCAAGAATCTTCGTGCTTTTGTCCGTCTTTTGTCCGTCTTAATCGTTTTTTAATGGCCCGTCTGAGATATGGCTTTTGTTTTGCAACTCTGCCTAGATGGCCAGCATCTTTGAGTGACTTCTTCACTGTTGATGTTGTGACTGGTGTTTTGCGGGTACCATTTACTGAAGCTGCCAGAACTAATGTATTTGTCTTCTTGCTAATTTGTGCACCACTTTTCTTTCTGTTCTGGTTAGAGACACTTCGCACTCTTCTGTGAAAGGAATAGTGCACCAGTGTTGTAAGGGACTTTCAGTTTTGGGCGATTTCTCACATAGAATAGCCTTTATTTTTCAGAACAATAATCATAGTTTCAGAAGTAAATTAATTGTTTCTGGCCATTTTGAGACTCTAATCGAACCCACAATTGCTGACGATCCAGATTCTATAGATAACTACTCTATTGAAGGCCAGTTGTATTGCTTTTTTAATCAACAGTTTTCAGCTGGATTTGCAAACACAATGTGCCATTGGACACAAGACTGATGGTTACTAATAATGGGCCTTTGTATGCTTATGTAGATATTTCAACAAAAAAGTTTCCTGCTAAATTACATCTACACTGTATTTTAGTTAAATTTGATGACAAACACTTTCAAAGTCATTTCTAAATGACACCAAAGGTTTCAAAGGTAAAGTAATTTCCATTCATTATTTTGCAAGTTTGTTTATATCTTCTACGGGGGAATTGATTTGATTTGCATAACTGTGTAATGCTTTGCAAGAATGCCGCTTGCTAGAAACTTGTCAGGTCCTGAATAAAAGTCAGAATAAGTATTATTTAGGAATTCTATTAATTCAAACTCTATATTCCCAACAGCATGTATTCCCTGTATGTTCTATGCACATTTCAATACAAACAGCGCTATTTCAATGAATTAGTTTAATCATATCCATTCCCCACATTAATTTAAAAGGACATTTCAGTATTTAACTATATATAACTATTAATGGTATGGTATTATCATTTGCTATGTCCCATCAACAATGCATGCCCTTACACAACGTAGAAACAAGCATTTCAAGATTGTACTGATCAAAATGTGCTCGCCTTCCCTGGCTTGCTTTTCTTGTAATGAAGTACCATAGGAAGTGGAGATCGTTTCGCAATTCTACCTATTGCCAAAATCGCGGGTGTTTAAAAAAACCTGATTTGCATTACATTTGAAGACGGTAACAAGACTTTGACAATAGAATCCAATAGCTCTAATGAACCTGACCAACGAAGAAGACAATAATTACTTCAAAACCTAAGTCATAGGATGACTGATTGTTCGACTGCAGCTAGTTGAACTCTCTCAGAGCTCAATAAAAAACTGTCTTGGTGCATAACTATGTTCAAAACACCCCCAATCACATATGTGTATGTAGGGACACTGACAAACCATCCAAAACAGTATCTGCTGGTGTATTATCCATTTTTACCTTGTATTTATGGTTAAACCGTGCACACAGATAGCTAGCTTGCTGCTGTACCAGCTTTATTTCACCTTTCACACTTCCTGATATTTTGAGAAAACCATTTCAGAGGTTGACTGAAGCGTGAACGGTATTGGAGACAGCAGCACTGGGGAAAAGCGTATGCACATGTAGACTAGAGGAACTTCAAAATAAAATAACTGAAACGTAATACCAGGTGAAACAAAAAGACCTCCAAGATTCACAGGGAAACTACAAGCAAAACCTCCCCTTCTGACACGCAGCTCCGTTGTGTGATCCACGATATTACTCATTACAATATATTGCCGTCTCCACATTCCCAGATAGGCTTCGTAATGGCGTGGCGGATAATTGTCTCATTTATTGGGATCGGAAGAGAGGATAGGGAGCACGCTGACAGAAACGTAAGAGCAGGCTAGCGGATGGAAGCGAATGCTTGGCCGTTCGCTCGACTAGATCGTGATCTCCTAACGACGCATGGACCAGGGTTACCCCATTGAAGGTTCGGGCCTCAAGTAGAGAGACGATTCGCTGTGATGAATGAACCTGTGATGCTGCCGAGGAGTAATGGCGCGTGTGCTTCCGGATGAATGTTCATGGCTCTGTTGTCTATTGAAAGGCGGAGCTCTGTTATCCATCAAGAAGCACCGGCGATGAAGCAGACCTCACTTTGATGCCGCGGCTTGTCTGGTGTGCATTTTACCCGAGCACCCTGTGGCCTCGATACGCCGCTCTCCTCCGTTGGGGTTAGGGATGAGTGTCTATTAGCTCGCCCCCTATCTTCTCTGTTCGGAGTTCTCCAAATAGCACAGGAGCTGAGGATAATCACTCTGCGGAACAGGTGTCGTGCCCTCGGACCTGACCCTCCAGCCGGGGTCATTTTTTACTTTTGGTTTGCGGGGCTTTTTTGTTACAGGGCACGCGCCGGTGAAAAATAAAAACCCCTGCTGATGTTAGAAGCCAGATTATATACAATTCGATTTCTGGTTGTGCAGACTGTACATGCGTGCGTGCGTGTGTGTGTGCGCGTATGAATTTGTGCATTGCTGCAGGGTCAAAAGGTCAGAGGCGATGGTGAGCTCCCAAACATTCGTGAATTGATTGGTCTCGATGGGGGGAAATAGATTCACACTCTGGCTTTGTAATAACTGTGTGAGTTAACCATTTCCTGTGTTATGTATGTAATTATTTTAGAAACATAGTTGACAAACAAATCTGTGATTTTTGTTAACAAGTTCTATTTTGCATTTCAATTTCCACATCACACTTTTATATGTGGAGTGCCTTATGGAGTCAGTGGACCGCTTGATAAAAATGAGCGAAAAAGGCCTTGAAAGTGTTTTTTGTCTATTATCTCATTTAACTGTCACTAACTACTTAGGTGTGGTGCAGGATAAAGCCATACACAGAGCCTGGATGTCACGTTTTGCTATTTGTTACCATAAAGAAAACAACCATATAGCACAAACGTAAAGAGCATACATTGTGTTGAAAGTAAATTGCGCTGCAGAATGACTTACAAAAAAACATTCAAAACAGCTATGATACAAATACACTCTCACCTCTAATACCGTGACATCGAAATATTACTCAGCAACTAGTGATCTTACTCAGTTACCTAAATATCCCCGCTAATAGCTAACTAACACCAGCCGTGCTCAATCAAAACAGACACACTGTAAAAACAGGAAGTGCACCCCACAAATTATCCTGAGTGGGAACTTCAAATGTAACATGGATTTTGATATGTATATGTATATATCAACTTGCGTTAAAGGAAACACAGATATGATGAGACAAAAGGTTGCTGTACATCATACATTTGCCAGTGGATACAAAAGAGGATGGTTCTATAGGTTAAACAAATTTATTTTCCAAAAGTTTCATGCAGAAAAAAGCCTTACATCTTTTATGCCGAGGGATATCTGACATCTTTCCAGAACATCTCCACCCTTACCTCTTCTTTCCCGCATCTCCCTGTCTTAGGACTTGGGAACAACAGCAGGTGCTTATGCATGACAACAATCACTTCATTTTAACAGCATTCACCTCAGTAGGTTTCCACCTGATCTAACATAACAGAGCAAAATGACACCTAGTAATTTTCCAACTTGTCGGCACATGTAAACAGTTGCAACAGTAAATCAGGACATTTTCATAACACTGCCTTTTTAAATTTTAACGATCATTTGATTTTACACAATCACATTAGAATACTCATTAGCAGTTCCTCAGAAGGTCGTTTTCCTCCTCGAAATAGTCTGGAAAAGGAAAAAAGACCGAGATAATTGGAAGAGTAACATGCTCTGTAGCTAGGCTTGAATTTTAACCTTGGTCGTGCTCGCTGTTATTAAACACGATAAGAGCATACAGCCAACTAGCAGACAGGCAATAATAGCAACAACAGCAAGAATCACTTGAAACATGTGCATTACTCAATGGCTGAACAACAAGCTTTATAGCTTTATACTAATAAATCTATCACATTATCAGATGCGTCGGAAATAAATGTACAGCGATCAGACAGGACCACCATGCAGATGCCACCTTGAGAAGCCAGAATCCTATCTAGTAAGTAAGCAGGTTTACTTTTGGTGTGGTCAGGACGTCTGCAAAGGGTGTTGCCATCGCTGCTGTTTAACTAACAACCATTAGTTACATCATATTCTTTTGAATCACGGTACAATATTCATTATAAACACTGCCATTAAAGCCATTTTCACGGTGTACTCTCTAGTCTTCGCATTATATGCACCGTATAAAATTTCACCATAACCATCATAGTGTGTGTGCCTGTCTGTGTGGGTGACTGTGTGTGTGTGTGTAACCACATTACTGTGTGTGTGTGTGTCACATTGTGTTTTGAGGGCTGTTATTGCTCAATACACAATAACCCTCTTGCGCTTTAGCGTGGTTTCTCACAGGACAATTGAATGTGCCCTTTCATTGGTTTAACCCAGGGGCACAGAGAAAGTGCAGAGAAAACGCAGAGAAAGCACAGAGATAGCACAGAGAAAGCACAGCAATAGCACAGAGACAGTGCGGCAGTCTGGTTCCATCCAGGCTCTGGCTGCACACCTTTACTATTTTTGAACTGTGGATAACTTCCCGTTTGTCTTCCTTCTATCCGTGTTCTCTGGCTCATATGATGCCTGTGCCGTGGGCTCATTCACCAGGTAGAAGAGGAGGTTGCATTATTAATGATGTTTGAGGTATGTTAGGCAAAGCAAGGGACCCCTTTGATCTTGGACAGGCTGAGTGTCGTCTGTAATATTTCTCAGAAAGCAGGCCCATAAAAGACAAACAAGACCTTCCCGGTTGATCATAAAGCCTTTCATCTTTTCCATTCAACAAATATGTAGACATTAGTTAAATATTTGCTAATATTTTAATGGTGGAGGGGGCAATTGAAACATGCTGCTTAATTTTCAGCTCATGTTCAGGCTGTTGTGTCGGACGTACTTTTCACAAGTTTATTGGGCGTCAAAATCTTGTGCAAGGATTAATAATGTGCCTGACTTGTATCAGCCTTCTACCTTTCATAAAGGAGACAGGGAAAACATGGGGTTTGTCCTTAACACCAGCAAGGCCTTTTTTGGACCCACCTTCCTGCCCAGATGAGTCATTGGCAGACATCATCAGCAAACGTGATCCAAATGGCAGCGCTGGCATTGTACAGCGGCAATGCAGCCTTAATTATGTGAACCTGTGTGAACCTGCAGCCCTGATTGACAGATCTCCCTGGCTGCCCAGTCGCTAGGCTAGTGGAGCAAATACCAGATTGACAGATTTCAGGCATCCACCCTGCCACCTGCTGCTCGGATGTTTCCACGTGTTTATTTCCTTCTACACACAACGCTGGCAGAAATCAATTTCTACCTAAATAGCATTGGATTGCAGATGGAATGCTGGAGTACGGGAGCTCTGAATACCAGCATTGATATCTCTGCGTCGGCGCAAGCCAGCGAGTTTCCTCTGTGACTCTGTGTACAATTTCTATTAGCTTTTCTTTTGCTGTATTTGATGTGCTGCGCAATAAGGAATGCACTGCAAATAATTAACTAAATGCATTACCACACAACTACTCCCAGATGCTCAGCTGAGCAAGCCTGTCTCTTTCTACCTATATCAGGGGCAGGCAATGTCTGTCCCGGAGGAACAAAACCTTCCCCCTGTATTATGTTTCTTACAGCTAGTTAGTTGCTTTCGCCTGGTGTCTCGTGTCGCAATCAGCACACATTCAAAGGATATTGAAATCAGAAATATTTCTGCCCTATTGTACCGAAGTTGTGTATTCCTTCAGAGTTTCCATGGTCCATTTTATTGTGCTTGTCTCATTACGGCCGAGAGGTAAGCATCGGCCACACGGTGTGGAACCATGTCCCATTGTCTATCTGGAACTGGGCCAGCACGCATGATGCTTCTCCACACTTCACACCCACATCGCAACCATCCATCGACTTCTTTAATTTCCTGTCCATTAAATATGCATTAGGATTTTGTGTGAATAATGAATGAGGAACAGTACAGAAAAGCGCTGAAAGAACCCGGTGGGAAAACTTCTGTGCCCCCAGAGACGTGGCACCTTACCTGTGCGTGCCCCGATCTGCCTGAGAGGAAACAAAGGACGCTGGGAAAACATCTGCAGGTTGGTGCCCATGCATCGGCTCTGACACTGCAGCCAATTCAACATTCGTGGGTCAAGTTGGGTCAATCCGATCTCCATATAAGGCACACTGGGAAGGGTTTGCCCTGCATTCACTGATAAACAGCTCAAGAATTCTGCGTAATTCAATAAAAACACACGTTTTGCCGAACATGATATTTTCACTGAGCCTGTCCATTCTGTTATTGAAAATATGTACCTGGAAGACAGGCGTTTTGAACCGGATTGTGGAAATCCAACGGTACAGAGGGTAAGAACACGTTTGATTTGCCCGGGCCTCATTCATCATCCCATCAACGTTTGCCTGATGTTGCCGGTAAGAAAAAGATTATAAAGTGACCCAACTGACTTGCAATAAGGATTTTCTGAAAGAAAAAAAGATCACGTGTCTTTATTAGATCTTGGGCTGTTGATTTCACACGGACCAGTATTCAAAACAATCTGGAAAATGGGTTCCTTCAAAAGGGACCTTCTTTGACACACTTAAATTTGTCATGCAGGTGTGGCAAAACGTAGTCATATTTCCCGAACAAAACAAAAAAGCATCCCATGCAAGCCGTTTCACTTTATTCAATGATTCATTTTTCTTAGGCATCAGATTGTAAACACCTGTCACGTGGTTCTTTTTAGGGTTGACGGCAGAATGAATATGGCCTCACTGGCAAACGGTTCCCCAGTAATAATTGCCTGTGAAGCATGCCATTGGCACATTAGCTTCTCATGGTGCTACTTATTCTGCTGTTCGTAATACAGGCGATACTAGCGCCTCGTTTATTCACTCAACGTCTCATACAACAGTCCTGGTCTGAAAGGCACATAATTAGCGCTGTTAGATGAGATCACTAACCATTTTATCGCTGGCAAACAATGATCATTTTGACTGCTCTCGAAAACACCTTGTTCTTCCAGTTTTCTAGAGTGACCGTCTACTGTAGTATAGGGCAAGATGTGAGTTTATTTCTCATAATATCAACAAATAAAAGCTATTCGTATGTTCCAGGTAGGGAAACGATCCCTAGGATTTAACCAGCAGATTGAGAAGAGAGTTGGGTGGAGAGAAATTTTCCCCACAACTTTGAAGACTTTTTGTCTCACTGCCATTTGATGAAGATAAAGCAATGTGTTAAAAATCAATAGTGTGCTTCATCAAACCCAAAAGGGGTTGCCCACGCAATCCCCTTTCCAGCGGGATTGTTTTAAGACTGATTGAACGGTGTGCCTCAGCTAACATTCAATGTGATTTAACTAAGAAACAATAGTGTACAAATGAACACAAGGTGAAAGGTTTCAACACAAAACGAGAGCATGTGTCAGAACTGAACAGGATGAGAACAAAATGCAATTTCTGTCATTCTGGAAGATGAGTTACAGAAATTTGTTGCGAAGAGAGAGGGTGGAGCTCTAGCAGTCGTCAGAGTATTGTTTTCATGATCTAGCAGAGGAGCAAATCCAGAGCATTATTCAGTAGTTAGTGCATCTAACAGAGGAGCTTATCCAGAGCAACAGTAGTTAGTGCATCTAACAGAGGAGCTTATCCAGAGCAACATTCAGTAGTTAGTGCATCTAACAGAGGAGCTTATCCAGAGCAACATTCAATAGTTAGTGCATCTAACAGAGGAGCTTATCCAGAGCAACAGTAGTTAGCGCATCTAACAGAGGAGCTTATCCAGAGCAACATTCAGTAGTTAGTGCATCTAACAGAGGAGCTTATCCAGAGCAACATTCAATAGTTAGTGCATCTAACAGAGGAGCTTATCCAGAGCAACATTCAGTAGTTAGTGCATCTAACAGAGGAGCTTATCCAGAGCAACATTCAATAGTTAGTGCATCTAACAGAGGAGCTTATCCAGAGCAACATTCAGTAGTTAGTGCATCTAACAGAGGAGCTTATCCAGAGCAACATTCAGTAGTTAGTGCATCTAACAGAGGAGCTTATCCAGAGCAACATTCAGTAGTTAGTGCATCTAACAGAGGAGCTTATCCAGAGCAACATTCAATAGTTAGTGCATCTAACAGAGGAGCTTATCCAGAGCAACAGTAGTTAGTGCATCTAACAGAGGAGCTTATCCAGAGCAACATTCAGTAGTTAGTGCATCTAACAGAGGAGCTTATCCAGAGCAACATTCAGTAGTTAGTGCATCTAACAGAGGAGCTTATCCAGAGCAACATTCAGTAGTTAGTGCATCTAACAGAGGAGCTTATCCAGAGCAACATTCAGTAGTTAGTGCATCTAACAGAGGAGCTTATCCAGAGCAACATTCAGTAGTTAGTGCATCTAACAGAGGAGCTTATCCAGAGCAACATTCAGTAGTTAGTGCATCTAACAGAGGAGCTTATCCAGAGCAACATTCAGTAGTTAGTGCATAACCTTCCTCCCATCCCCCACGGGAACCAAACTGAGTTATACGGGTTCTTGTTTGGAGCTAAAATGTAATCAAGCAAGCAGACCAATTTCATTATACTTTAGTTCTAGGTCAATCAAGATGATTGTAAAATGAATTAAACATATTGTAATTATTTCTGAATCATTATCAGAAAGTGGTTGTCTGAACACAAATGGCTGGCATTATGGTATCCACTGACATGGAACAAAGAGATATCGGAGGTATTCTGTATTTAGTTACATGAAAGTCTGTCATTTTCCATCGAACAAGGTATGTATAGATGTTGTTTGTTCTTTATGAAAAGAAACGCCAAAGGGAAATGGGCATCTAAAGCAGGTCTCTGTCCTAAGGATGGTAAAGTATCTAACTGACCCAGTGCACTGTATCCATGCAATCTCATTGATTGATTCAGGAAGCAGTGACTGCATGTGAGTTTAAAATGGCATCGCTTAGCGCAACGCTATAAAACACAGGAACATCAACCAGGCATTACCTTGGAGAGGGTCAGAATATTTTAGAATAGGTCTTGGCTTATGGGAAACAACTTTAATATAATTCAAATCAGACAGATTAGAGTAGACTGTCCTAAGTCTGTTGGTAGTTGTGGCAATAAAACAGGGCTTCAATTAAGAAATGCCATGAAAAAGAAACCAGTAAGTTTAAAATGGAAGGTACATCTTGATTATAATAATTTATTTATAAACATATCATTCAGAGTACTTTACATTTCAGTTGAAGACATTAGCCTGCTGTATAAACAAAGACTGACACAATTTACACATAGTAGTAATACATTTACAGAGAATAGGCTTACTTTTTACAGTAAGAAGTACGGTCAAACTATAAAGTTACTTTTAGTTGAGATTACAATTTACTTCAATACCAGAATATGATGTTCAACAGATGATCTATGAATCCAGCAGAACCTTCAATTGAAATGTTATTTGCCAAGCGATGTGGAGGTGCACTGAAGCTAACACAATTCCAAATGTACAAAACCAGTTAATAAAATACAATAATGGACTCTTATAAACGCCCTCTGTAGACACCAGTATTGTACGTACCAGCTACTGGTTTTTACTGTACAATATTGATTGTACCATCAACTCCCACAAGGGTCAATTTTAAAGGGGTTTAAGTGCTGCTATTGACATTTTCTCCAATCGTCTGTATAAAACACCCAGATAATAAAAGAGTTATTTACTGGAATTGAAAAACAAGATGAACGTTGAGTAATTTATTTTAATTTAATTGACACCCACATTTTTTATATATATTGCCAGGTATGGCCCTCTAATCAAATATTCTTCAATTTGGCTTCAATCAAGTAAAAATAGCCTTCAAGCCATCCAGAATTAATTTCCCCTGGAGCGGAGCGTATTGTATTGAGTAAATCAATGACTGTCACCTTCCCTGGGTTTATAGAGCTGGGGAGGGCCACGAGTCCCTACGGATGACAGCGGACAGGACGTTAATGTGTTGTCCTTGGTCCCCAGCATGGTCCCGAAATGGCTCAAATGTTTGGCGCTATTGGAGGAGGTCCATAAGTCCCTTTTTAAAACACAGCCATATTTATTATTATTATTATTATTAAGTCAATTAAATCATTGCATTAATCTGGTATATGGTAGAGTGACATACAAAACAATTTTATGGTTGAGTGTGCTTACAGGGCTCAAGAACTTACTGAGACACTTGATTTATTTAACTTAAATGATAATAAAAAAGGGAATACATTAGCCCATGCATATTCAACCTCTTTGGTATGACACATGAATGTGCGGTGATTGAAGTCACACCATTAGTTGAAAGAAGTTCCATGGGAGGGTAATTTGAGTGGTTTCACATGATTTTAGGTGAAATACATTTGCCTCTGCAGGCATGGGTGTTGGTATCCATTGGCCAACACATACTCCTCTCCAATGTGCAGTGGTGTACTACAGCCTTCTGCACTGTATTGGCACTGCTATCCTAAAGTTCTATACATTTGAGCTAAGCTTATGTACGCTAAGACATTAACGTTGTCATGGTCTCAACTTGCTGGTTCTGGATTTAGGACCGTTGTCCGGGTACTATGCTTAGTCTTTAATTGCACCACAGGTTCACGTGAAGCTAGTGAGTAACACGTTATTTAGCAAAGACTCCGGCCTAGGAGCAGCCTTTGGTTGAAAATAGCAGGGGGCCCTTGGCAATGACTGGTTGAGGCCCCTACATCATCTGTTTTTTAGCTATTGTCCTTACCAAGGCTATACAGGCAACATTGTGAACATAACTCCATACTTTATAGTTGAACGCCACTTCCAAAGACACTTTTGATGCAGCACTGTTCAGTGGAGGGTTTTAATTGGTTTAACATAACTGAAAGGTACATATGACTTCCATATAAACTAAAACTACAGTGAAGCATGAAGCACACAATCATTTTGTTCAAGTGTACCATTTCTTAATCATGACCAGACATCACATCCTGTGTACACTGTCAGCCTCAGAGCTTTTTTGTTGTCCAGGGGAGAGTAAAGATCGATCATTGTGACTGGTGAAAATGTGCGATATATTAGAACTACATGATTTAATTTAATTAAAGTTTTCTTAAACTTTGTCTGGTGGCCGTTGATGGTCCAGGTCAGGGATAGCACTTTCTCTAATAACCACAGCCGGAAGGCTATACACTAATGATGCTAGTAGCAGCCGCTAAACTACTACTGGTATGGACAGCCACGCTATTTTCTTATTCCTTCTTTTGCTGACCCACTTAGTTGCATTTCATACTTTTTAAAGTTTGCTGTCTATCTCTTGTGTAGTGTATCAGGCAGAGCAAGCTACCTAACATTTTTTCCTGCGTGAGAAACAATATGGGACAGACCATTTGAGTAAGATAGGTGTTCGGTCTCAGACACGAGTAATGTATTAGAAGGCATGATTTAATTTGAGGACTATTTTGAGGAGACCAAAAGATACATATAACAAGATAATGCTTTAGGCTTTGTTAATTTTTTATTTCAGTTTGAAGTTTCAATTAGAGTTTTCCATATGAGGCTGCCTAAGTTGTCTAATGGAACCACACAGTGCTCCTGCAGTAACCATTGAAGGGGCGACCATTGAACAAATTTAGCTCACAGAACTTTTCGGGACTTGGTTGAAAACAAAAACACACTTCTATCTCTTTGTCTATTAAGTATTGTTTCTTGGTCTGTTCCTTCCAATACTGCGACTGGATTCAGCACCCCAATAGAATGACAAAAAACAAGGATGGTAAGAAATTTTCCTAGCACTGATACCTCACAGAAATTAATATAAATGTAGATTATTTACATGCCGTTAACATTCAAATGTTCCTGTGGGGTCTAGTGTTTGACATGAAGTCCCACTGCTCCACTCACCTCACTCCTGCTCGCCTCTGCTTAAAGCCCAAACATTAGTTTCACGGGAAATATGCCATGCATGTGTTATCTTCTGAGGACCCAATAGGTGTTCAGCAATCTGCCAGAGTTATTGGAAATCAGGCCTGCTATGCTCCAACCACCGTTACAGTGCATGATTCACATGGAATGGAAAATGCACTCTGTTGAAGACTCGTGTCTTGAATACTCTGATACACCAACAGGCACATTCATTATCTTTCGGATCTAACAAATACCCAGCAGATACAATCAGTGAACGTGTACTAAGGTACATCAAAAACCAGTAGATTCATTACTTGCCAAAGGCAGCTGTCAATTGGAACTTCACATTGTGCAGTTCACTTTGCTTGCTTCGTCTTAATCTAACATGAACCAAGCAGGGTCTGTGTGGAGTATTTATTATGTTTATAGCATAATCCCGACACCAGATATAGCCTCGGACGAAACAAGCCTGCCCAGCCAAGTGCACGCGGTTACCTAGCAACGCATGCCTCGAAGGAAGACAACGTCAACGTTACACAACAAATTCCCTTTAGTTTTGAACGAACAGCTGCGAAGCAGGACGCAAGTGCAGAGGTGCAGTTAAACATAAAAGGTATTTAATTGAAAACTACCGTGGGACATGACACATCCGACGGGAACAGCAATGACTCACGCCAAACACTAAGAAGGGAGGACATAAATAGGGACCTGATTAGATTCCAACCGCTTCGGGAGAGATGGCAGGAACTTGTGCCCTCTGGCCCGTTGCTTCCACTCAAGGTCCCTTGGGAGGCCCATAGCCCCCCACAAAAGAATTTATTGTCTATGAGCACCTGTCTGACGGGTTTGACACCGCGCTGGTTTCAGGGCTGGCAACAAGGTCTGTCACTGGGCTAGCCACTAGCCACAGGGCTGGCCACAGGTCTTGTACGTGTTTGCCATTTGCCTGGTGAGGTCATGGCGCCAGGATGCAATGTGGGAAGACAACCGGACGGTGAACGGAGTCTGATGCTCTGGGCAATGTTCTGGTGGGACACCCTGGGTTCTGGGCATTCATGTGGATGTCAATTTGACACGTGCCGTCTACCTAAACATTGTTGCAGACCAGATGCACCCCTACTTGGTATTCCCGAATTTCTCAGAATACGATTCGATTGAGCGTCTGTGTGGGATTTGCCGAACCGCCGAGTCCAATCCACGACGGCCCCACCTCACAACAACAAGATCTTCTGCTAATTTCTTGGTGCCAGACCCTGCATTACACTTTCCGGTGGTCTTGCGGAGTCCATGCCTCTTCAGAGTCTGCCCTGTTTTGGCGACACTTAGAGGACCAACAGCATCTTAGGCAGATGGTCCTAATGCTTTAGATGAGGAGTGGAGTATGATGGATTTCGCTATGTCATTATGGTGTATTTCGTGTATATGTATGAGGAAAACGTTGAAATGGTAAGTAATACTAATACATTTGATAAAAGTTTCAGAAAAATCTAAAAAATGAAGTGAAAGGGTCTGAATACTTTCCAAATGCACTGTGCCATTATTTGTCATGTCCTAGCATATTGCTGTGCCGGTGACATCCAACTGCCCTTCCTCCCTTATTTGGGACACGGACACCTGCTTGTTGTTATTGCTCTGACCTGTGTTCACTGTCTGTGTTTAATTTCCTCCTCCTGCAGTGTGTGTCGTCTGACGTTATTCGTTTTTTGTGCCAGTGTAACGCCGGTTCTGTTTTCGTGTTGCTGTTTTTCTCAGCTATCTTAGTTTTTTATTAAAAGTCCTCTGTTCCTCGGCAACCTGTCCACATTGTTACTGTAGCACAACACAATGCTGAAGCCTTTCAATATTTCCCTTTTCTATTTTCCTCTACTGAACAACAAATGTTACACAATGAACACATCGTTTTTTGGAACACTTGTTTGCCCTAAAAAGCACGTCATGCAAGTTGAATTAAGATTGCTATTAATTAGTCACCCAAATAACACATTTCCGATGACAATCACTCATGCTGATATCATGACTTAGCAATGTCTGAATTGTCACATTGTGTTAAATTCTTCTGTCATTTCGGGTCATCTCTCCCAGCTGAGTGCTGTAAGGCAAAAACGCAACGCTTTAAACAAAGCATGACGCTTCAAATCGCTTGTTTCCAGAATCCCAGTCAGGAACTGTGCAGTACATAATGACACAGTTAAAAAGACTCTCTCTGGACATATCTCATCTGAACCAGGGGACGATTTTACCATGAATGCAAGCCATTGAACAACTCAAACTAATCACATTCAATCTCCATGACAACAGAGTAGGTATGGCAACCGGGCCATGCTGTGCCCAGATGGACCCGTTCCTGAATCTTCAAACTTGGTCCATTTCCCCATCTTTGTCAGTGTGAACCGTCTACGAGAAAAACGGATTGATGGAAGCCAGGCCCGTTCTCTCAATCCTGCATATCAACTACAGAGGTGTTCGTACAGAGACATTTGCTAGGTGAATGATATGTAGCCTGCTCTGCTACCCCTGGAGTTTTCACAAATGAATGCCATACCCTCCTCCAGTCTCTGTCCATGCTAAATCAAAGGTAACAGAGGACAGGGAAATGCTCTTGTATTATTATGACAGACACGTTTCTTTATCTGTACACCACGGATCGGAGGTTTGGAGTCACTTAGAAAGAAAAGGAAAAAAAATGTAGCCCATTAAAATAATCTCAAATCGATCCGGAATAGAGTGTAGATTCATGTTGTTCAAGTTATTATTGCAGCTGGAAACTACTGATTTGTATTAGATAATCTACATATGTGTGCACAGGCCCATTATCATCAACCATAAGTCATGTGTTCCAATAACACATTTTGTTTGCGAAATCCAAGTTCATATTTTTAATAGGAAAATGTATAGTTTTATCAGTACGTTAGCCCAACTGAAAACTGTTGTGCTGAACAAAGAAGCAATGCAACTGGCCTTTTTTGGACTAGTTGAGTACATATGCCGATTTGAACGGCGATTGATTGGAGACCATGGCTTTCTAGCCCAGGACAATGACCCAAAGCACAGCTTCAAACTATGCAACCGCTATTTAAGGAAGAAATGGTCAGCTGGTATTTGGTCTTTGATGGAGTGGTCAGCGCAATGACAAGTTCTCAAACCTTACCTGGGATAAGGTGAGTACTCAATCCATATGTAAAGCACATATAGGGCAAGGTCTGATGCACATTATTGTGCCAAGTGTGCTGCCTTAGGATTTTATTGGTATGTGGATGCATGCCACAAATCTGGATATTCTGGTATAAAACATTAGGTTAAATTAATTTGTCAAATATGTGCACTTTGCCATTAAAACTAGACTGTTTTCATGTGATAGAAGAAAAGTGGATTTGCTATCTTAGTTAAAATCAAACCTTGCAGTAACCCATGCACAAAGCATAAATGTTTCTATACCTTTTTTAAGCTATTCATTAACGGCATATCTATTGCTTAAAATGCACACTTCACTGTAGGAGCTTGAAGATCTTATGTATTGAGAAAATTTTGAAACAACCAATGCTTGTAATGCCTACTCCGATCAATTTTAAAAGCCCTTTTAATTCCTCAAAAATGTATCAAATACAGAAAAACAACCCCCAGAAATGAAGATCAACTGGTGTTTTTGCAAACGATATTAGTGATAAATGTCCACTCGCTGGTGTTAGAAGTACTATACAACAACATGCTAATGCTCGCCGAATTTAGAAGACAATTGATATTGATTTCTTGCAGGATATATTTTATCTTCAGTATTCAGGAAATTCAGTAATTCTCTGCGGCTGGACCACTGTTTATCAGTTTATTTCCCTGTGTCAGTAGACACGCCCCTTTAAAATATTACAGAGTCTGAGGTTGTGCAAATTCTTGGATCAAAGAGCTATCACAACTCCTTAGGCAGAGAAAATTAGGCCTAGAAAATAGCTAGATAGGATAACTGGTATTGGATTGGCAACTCCTCAGGCAACTTAAGAATAGATGTACTGTAGCAATTAATAATAGAATCCAGTTTGACTTGCAGTGAGTAGAGGGACATAGACAGAGATTGATAGGATATAATGTGTGAAACAAGTTCTAACTGCGAGTAAGGATTGTCAGTTAACAACTCTTATTCTTTACTCTATTTCAACTCTGTGAAGAGGCTCTCAGATGATTTGCTACTGCACGTTTCGTTATGTTGACACATAACCGCAGATTTACGGAATTGCATTTTGCATCTTCAAGCATAGCACATGCATTACCCCGTACCAATCTCGGCCCTGACACCTACAGCGATGCATCAACATGTTTACACAATGTCTGTCACACGGAATGAGCTCACATCTCACAATGTGCACGTGGCCAACTCGTCTGTTATCCAATGTTAACTCGCTTTCTTCCTCGCTTGGTAATTGACAACGTGCTAATATCATGGAAACAGAGTGTGACAAGTTGACGACTTGAGCAAAAAGTTGAGCAAATATCCTTAGGAATGTCATCCACTATTGAGACACACAGAGACACACTATATCCCGATCAACTGAGCGACGAGACTGATTCTTTAAAAGTTTTCTCTATAGATATTTGTTTATCCCAGTGGGTCTACTTTCTCTCCACTTCACACCCTAATGTAAGCCTCAGCTCACCTGTCCTGTCATTATGCACAGTTTCACTCTCTATTCCGTCTGAAATTATCAGAGGTCCTGCACACAGCTGGCCATGCATCCGTTTTGCAGTTGGGTAAATTGTACATGCACATCTAAATGACTGGTCCAATGCAATACTATTGGATTATGGGTGATAACGTCTGACGATTGCAACATTGCCTCGATCTCGTTGAGTAATAAATATATAGCAATGGGGCTTTGGAGTTCTCTCTCTTTCTATTTACCACCTCTCTCCTTACTCTCTCTCTCTCCATAATGATCCAAAACAACTTTGGTTATAGACGTTTTATATTATCCAATGAAAGATGTAACCCATGTTAAAATATGACATAAAAATAAATAGTTTATAAAGCTGCATAAATAATTTAGAAGTTAAGGTATTAATTTAATGTAAGTTAATTAAAAATGTTAATACAACAATTTGATGTTTAATATTAAAAGTATGCCGACGGAAAATTCATGTCACTGCCCCTTTAAGGGACCAGTGACGCTAGACGGCGTGTCTCTGTGACATTGCAGCAGAAGACCGAAGGAGAGAACAAGTGTGTTAGTAAGCAGAAAAGAGTGAGAAAGTTGATTCTTATTTTGAAAAACATAAATTACCTGGTCGAGAACTGACAAGGATTTTATGTTTACTAAGCCACACCGGTTTTGGTCAGGTTTTTTGCTTTGTTTGAAGCTCGGTCGGAGCAAGGATTGGTCTGCACGTGTGGGTGTGCACGTGCTCAGACGGGATCAAGATGGCGAGCCAGACCCAGACTGTCAACTAACCTTCCACATCGCATCAGTGAGAACCTCGTGCGCATGGTGACTCCCTACCAGAGTGGTAGGAGTATCAGGAACTGGTTTTGAATAGATTCTGAACTGGAAATTGATTGACATTCTTTTTGGACTGAATCAAACTGAATCTTTTTATTTAATTGAATAATTGAACTCATACTTGAACGTGAACTTGAATTTAAGTTGTTATACTTTTATTTTCATATTAAGTTCATATAGTTGAATGTGTTTTAAAATACTTGTGTTCCACATTGGTTGATTTGGTGTGAATTGAGGGTATTTTCTTGCCGTAAACGAAAGGAAAAGAGTTACCTCAGAATGGAAAATAGCAATTCTAAAATAGGTCCAAATTAGGTAAAAAGACTGGTCTAACTTAGATTAGCCTTGCTAAAATTACTTAAGTGAACTAAAGAATAAATAGAGTGAAATACCTTTTCATTCATTACTTAAACATTCAGAACCTGCAGTGTATGTTTGCGTACTGTATATTCTATGTTTGTTTTGCATTCAGTAAATTGCCGGCCTTTTGTATTTAAAGAACGGTCTCTGGTGTAATTATTTTGCTCCCCACTCCTTAGAACCTAGAACTGGTCCAGTGGCGCAGTAAGTGGTGTGACACCGGTGCTACAAAGAGCTATGTCCACAAACATTTTTCCTGAGCCAACAACATGAGTAATCAACCGCAAAACCAGCCAACCGAGTCACAATAGAGTTAAGCTAGGCTATTAAATTGATCCACTTGTCGCATTTAATGCAAAAACAGACATTCTTCATGAGGCACTTTTAATTCGCCCGTCCCACAGGGAGGGAAACGGAGATGCCACTTTACAGTGCACTTTCCATAATGCAGTAAACCACACCTATAAAAGGGTCATTGTAGAACGGAGGGCTTTCCTCTGGCTTTAACTCAACACAAAGAAAAAAGGGCGGTTCACCAATGTATCACTGTAGTTAAGTTATTAGGAGCAGAAACAAGGTGCTGCATTAGGACTTGGCAAGACAATGTTGTGTACTGGGGAAAAATGAGGTCAATTGTAGAATGCGCTAATGCTAACAGGAAGGCGTGAAAAACTCCCAAGTCAACTGCCCTGTCTGCAATTATGTTATAAAGGCTATGGTGTTACTGTAAAAGACCTTGGGTTAATGACTCAGTGAGACATTACAGCATTGCATTGCATACTGTGCCGGGTTTGAAGTGTTTAATTAAAATTCCACACCTTCTAATACGACTTGCCCCACACCTGAACCATTTTGATTGGGATTGTTAATTGTGTGGATATTTGTTAGACCAGTGATTCTCTTGAGGCCTAAAACACAAAGCAAATTCAACAGGATATCTGTTTGCTGGCCTCGCTTAGCCTTACAACTAAATTCCTGCGTAAGCGGTTTAACAACGATGGTTATGAATTCGTTAAAATCAACACATGATTTCCTGATATTACGACGAGCGTGTTCACATAAAAAGGGCATTGTTGGCACTATGTGACCAATCCCAAAACATATTTCACTTAGAGTCAGGTGATCATTTTAGAGAAATTTGTAGAATATAAAAATAAATCCCAGGCTAAAAAACACACAGTTGCTGCTGCAAAAAGCAGAAAGGAAAGCTGTACAGTTATTGCCCAGTGTGTAACTTACAAGGATTATCGATATCACTGCCCCTTCATTAACGCACAATTAGTTCTGACTATTATTAAAATTGTATATTCCTTAAAATTAATAGGTTCCTTAGATGAATTATCTTAGCATATAAGACACTTTTTGACATATTCTTTCAGTTGCAACCCTGGCAAATAAAAAACTAAAAAAAGCTAAAAACTAATTCGAACTGGTTAGTATATATTTTTTCCACCTGAACAGGGCCTTCGTGCTTGAGTCAGTCCTTGCCTTACAATGACATAGGGATAACAAAGGCCTAGGCGACAACAGGGGACCAAAATAACCATGTAAGACTGGAGGAGGCCCTCCTCCACAGGACAACCCCCCTACTGACGAGCTGGCCCTCTCTAATAACCAGGGTCTTCTTCAAATGTCCAGCCTACTGCTTTTATCTAAAAGGACTTGTGTCCCTGCAGGCAATGTACTAACCTGTACTGACCAAACGAGTATGCTTATTTTTACTTTACCTTCATGTTGATGTTGTGGAATCTCTTGGGATGAACAAAATTGCCCAAATTGGATTTAAGAAATTGCCGAAACGCTGATGAGAGCTGTGACTATCTGTCGTGCTTCCTTAAACCGGGCGGCCTTCTGCCTCGATGAACACAGGTTTCCCACTTAATTATCCACTGTACTAAACAGCCATATTCCCACACCTGGAATATATTTAACATCACCAACCACTGTGCCTGCCAGACACAATAAACCAAAGGACTGTGCTCAAGGAAATTATATTCACAAACTGGAGTAGTGAACAGCCCTCCCAATTCAGCTGATGACAACAAGTAAGTGTCTGCATGTTGAGGAAAACACATTAAGTACAGTGACAGGACTTGCACAGGGGAGAGATCAATCAACCCATGGCATGGTGAAGGTGGCATCGTCCCATGGCTTCGCAAAGCGATGGCACATAGACCATTACAAAATATCAATCCATCATTGAACAAAACAGGTGGCTTCCCTAGAACGTCTGCAAGCGAAAAGGAATACTACAGAGGCTGCTTTAATTGTTTTTTCAGCAGCTTGGGTTTAGACCATGACAGTGTTTCGTTTGCCTGCCATATTTCACCGTGCAGAAAGAGAAAAAGACGTAATGAGAGAAAACTGTGAGGAAAACAGCATCGGTACTCAAGCCAGTTCACTTTTACTTCACAATGAGATACTTTTAAATGTCACTACTTTGTGCAAACTTCTGTGCCAATTGGCAATACCGGCTGTTTTGTCATCAGTGATTAACTTAAATTATGGTTTAGCTGGATGGTGGTAGGTAGTCAACTTTATTTAAAAACAGATGACTCAGGCTTTTGGCACACATGCTTGGTCTATTGACAAGCAAACATTTATCTTCATTGGCTGTTCTCCTCTAAAGCGTCTCTTCCATAAAATCGATCTGAAAATACATTTTAATTCAAGCTCCTACAGACTTTCAACATCCTATCAAGATGACCTGACCTTTCATGCCTTTCAAAAAAAGTAGTTGCCTTTATTTAATATTTCGGAAATTCGCCCTACAGACCAACATGACCTTGTCAGTGTCTGAAATCTGACATGGCAACTATTTATTGAACTGCATATAGTTTGCAAATCAATGGTATACAAGCTTGATCCATTGAACTTTAGACCAGCCTGGTTAGGGATTTTGAAACAATTATAAAAAATCGAACAATTTAAATTGACATCTTTAAAAATTAATGTATTTGTGTAATATTGGTTTCACCATTTAGAAATTACAACACATACATAATGAAATTAGTTTAAATGGAAAATATAGCACACTGAATAGGAAATAGTCATTGACAAGGTTTGAAATATTGGATATATACCCACTCAAACCTTTCTTCTCCGTTAAAATATTGACAAACTGATCAGAATGAAAGTGTAGACATTGTGATTATAGATATTCCATTTCAAATCACCCCTTTCTAGCTACAATAGTAATTTGTCTATACATAATTCTGAACAATTTAATGAAATGTCAATGGACAAAAAAATGACCCAAAGAAGGGCAAAATGACCCAAAGATTTTGAACAATATTCATTCAGAAAACGTCACGTTTTGGTTTAACCAATTCTAAAGAACATGCACGTGAGTTATTTTATGCAGGTTTCGGTCTCTACCGACTATTGTTAATTGTAAGGTTTTGCTCCTCTGGGGTAACTCGCTGCCATTACATGACCGTGGTTACGATACTACAAATAAAGACATCATTAGTAACAATCTCAATAGGCAATAAGGTCCGATACGGCCCATGTAAAAGATACACAGAACCAAACAGGTGGAGGCGGGTCTAGTAGCTGGGTTTTCACCTGCACCCCAATAAGACTAGCGAACATCAAAATGTAGTAACTTTTTAATTTTTTTATTTAACCAGGTAGGCCGATTGAGAACAAATTGTCATTTTAAAGGTGACCTGGCCAAGATAAGGCTAAATAAAATGTGCAGGACAACAGTTTAAGAGTTCTGTGTAATTTCTTCCAGTCGTTGGTGGCTGGAAACTGGAAGGATTGGCGGCCAAATGATGTGCAGGCTTTCGGGGGGTGACTAAGGCAATGTACCTACTTGAGTGTAGACTGCGGTGGGTAGAGCTATGGTGACTAGAGAGATTATGTATAGCGGAACATCGCCTAGCAGCGGCTTGTAAATGAGTTGGTACCAATGAGTTAAACGCTGGCTCTTTCTATTTAACCTGATGGTTAAGTAGAAGTATAATTGGAGTGATCCCAGGTGTCAGCTGATATGTCTCTGACCAATGACAACTCAGGTTTCCATTCTGAACTGGCCATGCCAATTTTGGATCTGGACAACAAGTCCTGGCAGTATAATCAGGATTATATTAGTATACTCAATATCTTCGATTCCATATGCTATAAAACACATACCATACACAAACAAACACATACTCTCGACACACAAATATCTACGTTTAAGGGCCGAAGAACGCGTCTTCCGTTTTAGTTAAAGAATAATAACCAAGTTTGTGAGTCACAAACTTAGACAATGACCTTGCTGGGTGTAGACAGTGGGTGGTGTAATGGGTCATCTTTCAAGACATCATTAGCCAGGCATTACCATTTCTCATCGCAATGGGTTGCCCTTGTAAATGTTGCCCACCCTGGAGAGACAGATACAGCCGAGATAAAGCGACCATTTGTCTGGGGACAAAATTAATAAAGAATCCAGACATTAGACATTAGACAAGTATTATTTAGATGAAACCTATACAGTGTTTGTGTGTTCCAATCTGCAGCTCAGAGATTTATGGAAGGCGGATACCTTATTCTGCTCTTGTCCCTAAAAAGTGATTACAGTGTAGGAACTTTGAATTACTTCTTCAATAAATACAACACCATTAGATTGTCTTTTCTGTTGAGAGATTGCAATCATGCAGTAGCTACTTGACACATTGTACCTCCCAAAATCAGTCAGTTCTTGTGTTTGATAAATACAGTACAATGTAGTTCATTTGGTATTTACACACAAGACAGAAGTGCTGTTGTTTGGCCTCTGTGGTACAACACTTATATAAAAAAATTAAAATAAAAACAGGTACAGACTGGCAGCATACATTTTTAAGCGAACTAACATCCATTTGGTTGAACCGTTTAGAGATTGGAGCATGTGTGAATGTAAACTAAGTCAAGAAGAGTGAATAGAACTGAGTGAAAAGTTTTGACTGACCTTTGTGCCCTTCAGCATTGGTGAAAAGACCATGTGAGCAGAGTTTAAAGTTCATGGATGGATGTAGGGTTCAAACATCCACAGAATTTATTGGTTGTAGGGTTCAAACATCCACAGACTTTAATGGTTGTAGGGTTCACACATCCACAGACTTTATTTGGGGAAGTTCCTCTTTCATCTCCATAGACCACAACTATTGTTTCGTGGTACATCAACTAGAAGCCAGTCGGGTAAACTTGACGATTTCAACTCTAACGTTCTAGTGTATTAACCAGGAGTAGGTCATCCCCATGATGTTTGTGGCAAACCACAGGGTGTTGTTTAGGGTCACCCCAAGGTTGTTGATAGCTGAGGGCGGGGTCACTGGCGATATCCATCATCACGGAGAACTATTGGACAGCCAAGTGATTTCCCTGGAGGACGAGCAGCTCTGTCTTGTCAACCTTCAGGATGTCAGTCAGGCACACATTTGTGTGGCCCCAGAAGTGTTCGAATAGTTTTTATTTGATCGATGGACGAGACCATGTGATTACTTCGATGGACCTAAAAATACCTTTCCATACAAGGTAATTGGTTGCTTAGTAAGACTATAAAGATCTTTCCCAGAACATCAGAATCAACAGAATCAACTGAATCTTTTTTCAGAGACCTGGGATCCTCTTTGGTTGTCAGGGCAAAGATTTTGAAGTTGCCTCACGTTGTGACACATTATTTAATCGACACCTCTCTCCTCTGTCTCACGCGCCAAGGCTCCACGAGGCGAGCTGAAACATCTGCCACGGCCGGTCTCCAGCACACCACGACCTGTCGCTTCGTCACTAGTCTCTTGGAGAGAGATGGAGGTCCCTGCGGCTGTGGCGTCACTGGAGGCGACGCGTGTTGGTACCAGCTTCCTGCCTCTTAACGCCACGCTGTCAGTCGAAATGTAATTGGGTGTGGTGTCGTCTGTAGGACAAATCAATCTCATGGCCACGATGTGCCGCGCGCTCTATTTCCTCTCCCTGTGTTTTAATCTCGAACTCAAGTGCGACATGACGTCTCGTAGTGACAGAAGACGATGAAAACACGACTCTGAGCTCACAACCAGCCAGAGGCAACCGGGGCCTGTTTCAAGGCAGACTGCAGTGTGTTGGTGGGAGGAAGACCCATGTGATTGAGCCGATCTGACACCCCGAAGGTCATTTTTAATTATTCCCTGCCATCCCAACATTCTCAGCACCACCTAGGAGAGGAGACCCTTCACATCTAAATTTAAGCCTGAGACTGGCCAGCTAGCCTGGCGGCAGTCTTCTTAACTGCCACGGCAGAGCATTTCATCGGTGTCCATATGCATAGGCTTGGCTGGGGGAAGGTTTGGGAGGGAGAAGTGGGGCTCGCAACCTGGTTCTGGATTTCCTGTGGATTTTGCACGTTGGGAATTGGCTACCTTCCACGCAGAAGTGGTTTACCTATATTTAGACACAAACAGACACCTTAGATACTTCCTCTTGAAAAACTTGTATAAGGTTTGGGAAAATGACTATGGTTAGAGTAAAAGTTGAGGTTGAAGTTATTGCTTAAGATGACGGTGCCATTCAATGTATCTGTGGCGACCGTTTTAGGAGTCATAAATGCATTTTGTATAAAATTGTTGTAGAAAGGTAAGACACATGCTGTTCTGTTAAACTACATAGAGCTTACTGTCAATACATTTATTAGAGCACAAGAACAAATAATTGGTTAATTCCAGGGGTAGTTTTTGGACTGGGTTACATTTTTTAATTTAAATAATAGCAGCTGATGATACCTGACTGTTCTGGCTTCCAATCTATCTTTCCCTCAACCCTGGAGGTCGTTCCTTTCAGACTGGTCATGCATTTGACCTGGACTATTTTATAAGATTCTCTGCGTTTCAAAAAAATGCCAGGAGAGGACTGGCCACTCATATCCTGGTTCCTCTCTAGGTTTCTTCCTAAATTCGACCCATCAGGAATTATTTCCTAGCCGTGTGTATCAACTCGTTGATGCATGTTGGGTTTGAGGCTGGGTGTTTGTGTCACAAAACTGAGTAATGCAGGGAAGAACCAGGCGCAGAGCGGGTATCTCACGTTTGGGTTTTATTAAATAAATAAACCAAAAGACAAAGACACACGCTGATAGAAAACAAAATGTGCTTACACGAAAGCGACTAATACTATACAAAACAGCAATGTCCCGAAATACAAAATACACTTACGAACGCCACTTTGCAGCAATATCCAGCTACTAGCTACTAGTGACAATACCCAAGACACTTAAATAACCCAGCTAATTGCTAATGCCCCCAGCTGTATACTACCAAACAACCTAGCCACCCAAATTACTTGTGTGTTCTTGTTTGATTGTTTTCCTAAATTGTTCATGGTAGTTCATATCTAGAGAAAGACTCCCACACACGTCCTAATGGAAAAACAGGAATTGAATTCAGACTGCTAGCTTATACATTTCCCTTGTAATCAAATAAATCTCGAGGCGATCATAATGACTTAATCAGATTTTGTCATATAGCGTGTGTCATGATTTAATTCACAACATAAGAAGAAGAAGTGGAGACAAGCAAAAAAAGCAAGACAGCAAGCAAAAACTTTAATGTAAGACACTATATGTGTCTCTTCTACTTATGCCTCATCTATGTGCTTACACACACACATTAATTTATTCAACTATAACCCACTTTTGTTAAATGTTCTTCAATCCCCATTCTGGGCCAAAAACCTGTTCCCACAGCTGTAAGTCAAGCATGTGAGATAGGTACCCAATATTAGAAATGTCGTACCAGATTCCAGGACGGCTCACACATCTCCTTTCCGCTTTTGTGGATCCGAGACATGTAGGAGTTTTAATCAAGAAATCGCTTCACAGACATCACTAAAATTGTAACGTGTGGTGATTGTTGGGTACTGCACCGTCTGGTTTCGGGTGTTCCACTTCCTGGTTTCTAGTTCACAGCTGGGTGTAATGTTGTCATTAGTTCGGGCTATAAAGGTTTTCTAGGAAGTCACCTCGGTGCTTATCATTGTTTGTTCTACGTCACGTTGGTTTAGAGGTGAGTGTGAGGTTACACGGTTATACTGTTTTAGTTGTGATTGAGAGGGTTTTGTTTAAAGTCGCTATATGCGCACCTTTCTTTTATACAGTATTGTGTTTTCGCCGTTACGGTTTGTTTTGTGTTTGGATTGCGCAATAAACCTGATTTAAACGGTTCCCACGACTCTGCAATGGCTTTCACCGCACTACGCCGCTCCATTCGTGACAAAAATGCCATTTATTTTTTTATTTTTTTTATTTCCCTCCCTGTCTTCCTGCAGAAAGCGACTTTATGACTTCGGTATTAAGGAGAACATTAGAATGCAGCCATAAAAGGTCTATCGATTGTTTCAATCCAGCTACTTTGGGCGTGTCACCGAATTAACACATTATCAAACAAAAACGCCAAAATGGAGTCTGGCCACGCATGGGACCGACAGATTAATCACTGTTGAAAATGAAGGGAAATGGCCAATAACTTTCTCCCCATTAGGCTGATCAAACTTGAGAGAGGATGAATTATGAGCGTACATTCAGTCATCTCTAATCTGATTTCTGCACTTCGTGCTGATTCATCACGATTAGCCCGCTCTGGCCAGCACCGATGGAAATACATTGGCAACATTACTACGGAAAATGTGTTGATGTATGGGTGCTCTCAATCTCTCAACGCGTGGCATTTCATATTTAATTAGACTGTTCTTACATCATTGGGTCGCTGTACACTAAGTTACAAATCACTCAGGATGGAATGTCTGGGGCGCTGTGCGGCATCTACAAAATGTTGGCATCGAGGCTTTTTGGGAGCCCTGAGTGCGATTCAGTCACTTACATCATACAGAGCAATTAAAATGATATTTTTGTGAACACCAATTTTCATCAAAGGTATGACATCAAAGCGTTAACCGTTGAAATTGTGCAGAAATATTAAATGACCCTCAATACATCATTTGAAATAAATATATATTGCAGGTCAAGATCAATTTCACAAGGTGGTAGAAAAAAGTACATTGAAATAGAAATAAAATAGATACCAATGTACATACTGTTAATGATTAAGATGTATTGAGATGTAACTTTTTCTCAGATCTACATTTGAAAGTTCATGAAAAGAGTTAACCCTAACTTTTTGTGCAAACATTGATTGCTTTTGACCACTCAACTGAAGAAATTAAATAATATTTGCATAGCCAGTTAAACAACAGAGGGGACACTATTAACGCAGTGACAGATATTAACACAAAAAGTTGTTGAAAGTATTCAAAATGTCTCATCGTAATGTGAGAACAGGCTGATGTGTATCATGTTAGGACATCATAGAAGGTCTCTGTCAAAGACACAAACGCTGTCTACATCGTTGTAAAAAATGTCTGACCTTAGAAGAGCACTCGCAGATGTTTCCCTTTCACACCACCTGTGGTGTTCTCACCAGGAAGTGCGAGTTTCATTGCAATGGGAGGTGTTAAGACCCGGGGTCATGACCTTCGGAACGAGCTTAGAGGCCACAATAGTGTTGCATGCTGAGCTGTGGTCCACAGTTAGCCTTTTACAGGTGGAAGAGGGCAGGTTCTGCCAAATATGATGGAGTTCATGGTGGTAGTCATTCAAACAGGTGATCTTTGGTACAGATGATCTCTTTGAATCAGATGAGGACTGCAGACTGTAGTGAGGTTGAATATAGAGGCGATTACCTCCGCCAACTGGTCGACGCACCCCCCTGAGGACTTGGCCTGAAACGCCCTCTGGGCCTGGCGACTTTCGAGGGTCCGCTCGTTAAAAAGCTGCCTTCACGTCAGCCGTGGTTAGGTACAGTGTGAGGTCTTCTCGTACTTCGGCTGTCCTCTCGGATGGAACGCTGTTGGTCGACCGAAAGCGCGCGTAGAAGGCGTGGAGCTCGTCAGGGAGAAAGGCGGCAGGCTGGACACCACTGCTGTTCTTCCCTTTATAGTCGGCGATGTGTCGCAGCCCACACCACATGAGGCCAGGGTCACAGCTGGAACTCAGCTTATCCCTGTAACTTCTTCTTGCATCTCTGATGGTCACCCGTCGTTCCCATCTGAACCTCCTCAAAGCCTCCAGAAATGTCTGTAGGCAGGGAGGGAAAAGTGGTGTGATCTGCCTTACCAAAGGCAGGGCGTGGGAGGGGCGTGGGAGGGGTTTGAGAATAACAATGGTCGAGAGTCTGATCCCGACGGGTAGGATGGTTAATGTGCCGGTGGTGTTTCGGCAAAACATCGAAGTCCCCACTAACAATAAAGTCGCCCTATGGTGAGCGTCCTCTAGTCCCTTAATTACTCCGAATTGGTGCTCTAACTCACACTTTTATCCTATCTTCCAAGGAAGGTAGAAGGGACAAATCATTATGGTTAGAAATTCTAGGTCTGGTGAACAGCAAGACGAAAGTACTGTCCCAACGAGAGTTAACCATAAAGCCGACCCCTCCACCTCCAAGTTTATTCCTAGTCTGAGTTCTGTCCTACTAGGTTGCGTCCGGTACCATAGGGTCTAGCCAGGTTTCAGTAAACGCTAACACGCAGCAGTTTGCAATTTTACAGCTGAAACACAATCAGTAGTTTGTCCACTTTATTGTCCAGTGATAGGACATTTGCAAGTGAAATTAACTAAGGTTTCAGGCACGTTTGCCTCTTTTCTTTCTCCTCAGTTGATGTGGTAGTACACACGTTAGCGGCAGGACAGAGGAGTTACTGCAAGTAACTTGAGATCAACAAACCCATGAACTAATTTAAATATATTCTAGAAATGCTGATTACATTTTTACTGAACTAACATGAATTGTAAGTAATTATTTCTCTGGCAAAATGTATTTTATTACTGTGAATTTGTAAGAATAATTCCAGTTGTGAACACCGGGCAAATCGTAGTCAGACTGGCGGTTTATATTGTCCATATACAGTCACTGAGTTATGTAACCACTCAAGGTAGAGAGGCAGTCAAAGAACATTGAGATGGATAGAAAAAAAGCCAATGTTAGAGCACCAGTTTTGGCTCAGTGAATCCTGTCCAGCAGACAGCACACCGTCCATGACAGAGGAATAAATTAAAACGTCAAGGGGTGTAGAGTCCATTTTGATCTATGAAACAGCGATTGTGGTGACCTCGTGGTGACCAGGTTCTTCAAAGTTCTCAAACTAGGGCATTGGAATAAGCTGAATGTATAATCATATGATGAGTATGCAAATAGATCTGCTTTACAGCTGAATCTGTCCGAACTGGAGCACGGGTGTGTATATATTGTGGGCTGTAGTGACTTCCTGTCCTGAAAACTTGAATGGCCGCAATACATGTCAGTAGAGTGGATTGGGGACTGATTGGAAGTAACGTAATCAGGCGAAGTGGGGATCTCATTATGCATCACTTAGCTGACCCAGCAAGGCCATGTGTCTATTAGATCTCTTTCTGTTTCAGCTCTGGTGGCAATATAAGAGAACAATGTGAGGCCTTGGCAAAGAGAAAAAACACTAATTGAAATGCAGATCTGGTTTTTCTTTGTCTATTGAAATGTGTTTTCTGAAATAATTTAGAACCTCAACTCAGACCTCAAATAAATACGGTTTGATGAGTCATGTTTGTACAAATTTGCAACCATACGCGATACCCTGATTGGCTGGTAATATGGTCTCAAGGCCATTTCCTAAAAGATGCTGTCTGTGACTTTGGGCTGAATGTATAATATGCTGTTTAAATGTGCATAATATATCAGTGAAATCATTATAATACCTCAGTTAGTCATTTCCATTCTATATTATACCATTCAAAAGTTTGGGGTAATTCAGAAATGTCCTTTCCATGAAAACATACATGAAATGTGTTTGAATAAACAGAATAGCAAAATTTATAGAAAATATAGTCATGTGATTAGAAAAAAATATTATTAATTTAAATAACAGTTGTGTCCTTCAAATATTGCTTTCATCAAAGAATCCTCAATTTGCAGACCTTTAGCTTTATAGTTGTCAATTTGTTGAGGTAATCTGAAGAGATTACTCTCCATGCTTCTTGAAGCACCTCCCACTAGTTGGATTGGCTTGATGGGCACTTTTTAGCTATCGTCTGGATCATTGTCCTGATGTAGGAGAAAATTGGCTGCAATCAAAGCACCACTCACAGGGTATGGCATGGGTTGGCTAAATAGGGTGATCGTGATTGCTTTCCTTCTTCAAGATTCCTTTTATCATGTACAAATCTCTCACCCCCAAGAGCACACGTACACTTCTGGTCCTCAGTCTGCCAGCAAAACAGTGGCAACCCATCAAGGCATGAGCTCTAAAAGACCCGTGAACGTGTCCTGTAGTATTTGCATTAACACATTAGCAACAGATCCACCAGGTCCTGTGTGAGGTGTCTTTGTAGAAGTTTTTTACCTTATGCTTCAAATTAAACGACACAATGCTCTGCGTTTGGTTCCTGCCCCTGTCCCAGAGTGTTCCTTACAATCTGTATGTTGAGAGGTGGAGCCGTCGTGGATCAGACTCGTTGGTCCAGCACATCCCACAGATGCTCAATTGAATTAGATATCTGGGGAATTTGGAGGGCAGGGCAGCACCTTGAACTCTTCATGATGCACTCAAGCCATTACGGAACAATGTGCGCAGTGTGGCAGGGCATATTATCCTGCTGAATGAGGCCACTGTCATAAGGGAACATCGTGCCCATGAAGGGGTGTACCTGGTCTGCAACAATGGTTATGTAGTTGGCTGGCACCAGCATAGAATACTACCAAAGCAACTTCTGCTAAATTATGGTGATGTACTTTATTTGCATTCCTCAATCAACCAATCAATCAAATATGGTGATGTACTTTATTTGCATTCCTCAATCAACCAATCAATCAATTATGGTGATGTACTTTATTTGCATTCCTCAATCAACCAATCAATCAATTATGGTGATGTACTTTATTTGCATTCCTCAATCAGCCAATCAATCAATTATTGTGATGTACTTTATTTGCATTCCTCAATCAACCAATCAATCAATTATGATGATGTACTTTATTTGCATTCCTCAATCAACCAATCAATCAATCAATTATTGTGATGTACTTTATTTGCATTCCTCAATCAACCAATCAATCAGTTATGGTGATGTACTTTATTTGCATTCCTCAATCAATCAATTATGGTGATGTACTTTATTTGCATTCCTCAATCAACCAATCAATCAATTATGGTGATGTACTTTATTTGCATTCTTCAATCAACCTATCAATCAATTATGGGGATGTACTTTATTTGCATTCTACAGGTTCTCTACTGAAATCTCTAGATTCAGTCTATAAATCAGCCTTGCGATTTATCACATATGTGAATAGATCATTGTCATTTATACTTCACCTGGCAAGGACACTGGCCTCGAGAATGGCCAGATGCTGGTTGACATTTCTTGATAAGTCTGTCATGCAGAAACGACATGGCTTTTTGACCTCGAAAAAGGTAAAATTCTCTCTGAAGACAGGAGCGTCTTGTAGATACTGTGGCTTATTTTGAACTGGGTACAACTACTTACACATACTTTGTGAGATGATATTGTGGGACAAAATATCGGACAAACTGTGCATTCATAAAAGGGAATTTACATCATTGACTCTGTAATTAATTCTGTAGGTATTCACTCTTAAGTCGCGCCAATGCTTTAATTTGTAAAAGTGAATGTTTTGCAATTGTAATGAGAAGATTTGTGCCAGATTTGGTATTGTTAACTTTTGGTCAAAAGCTGCTGCGTCAACCTCTGCTTGGACTGGCATTGATTCCCCTCCCACAGACCACGGCTCTTTGCTCTCACCACTCTAGTGTTCAATTATACCCGGAGCCATTTCCACTAGTATCTACTGAAAGATAACTTAATTTGTACATCGATGATTCACTTTCACCACTGGCCAACTACTATGTCTAAAACGTTTTTGTAATTCTGTTAAAATGCATAATAGAATTTCCCCATTGCGTACATGCACGTTGTAGAATAATGTTTACGGTTAGTAAAACACAGAACATTGCAGCAATTTGCAAAACAATAAAACATTCATCAAAATGCATCTAAATGTATTGATTAAAGGATCATAACTGTGTATAACAATAGCCCAGGCCAAGTTTATGTATTCAGTGCAAAGGCCGGTCTGCTCAAAGGTTTTAAGGCTTTCCATTGTTAAGCAGAAACACAATCCCCAATAGAGAGGAGGAAAGGTGAATACAACAGAGGATCAAGTGATATGAATACTAAGCCCTCAGCCCACACAAACAAAAGCTCAGTGAAGGAAGTATTCACTGATAAGCCGAAACGTTATAACTGGTAAACCAAACTACATTGATCATTTCCTAACAATGGCACATGTCAAATCCTTTAGATGTTAAGTAAAATATCAGTCCTCTAAGTTAACACGTTGGATGCAGGCGAAATAGGAGGGGGAAGAACATGAGAAACTTTGACATGGTTCAAATTATGACGCCCAGACAACTGGTTTGAAGCATCTCTGAAACTACAGAGCACCCCCCGAAACACCGGGGCGCTCGAATGTGTCTAGGCCTTATTAAAATGAGTATGTCTAATTCAATACGTATTGTTGCTTTCCATTAGACAGGTGTGAATGGCAGGAAGCGAACAACCTGGCTCTCTTTCTAATGCCTCTGATGCAATACAATAGGCAGGTGCAGACAGGAGCCAACTCTATATGCCTCTAAAAGTACAACCCATTTCGCAGCCTGAGTCCGCATCTCCGGGAAGGGATTTGACGCTTTATGAGATCAAGTTGCTTTTAACCAAGACTCCCTCCTCGCAAACTCTGAGGGTTTTTTGTGTTGGATGCCGTGTTGAAAGTTGCATCAGTGAAAAGGACGCTCGTCGCCGCTGAATCATCCGTGAAGGACAGCGGAGTTACCAATAGAGAGTGAAAGTGGAAAAGGATTTAGAAAAATATGAGCGAGAAAGAGATAGAGAAAGATAGAGAGGGAATGAGAGAAAGAGAGAGAGACAATATGTAGAGACAGGAAAATATGCCAAGAGAAAAAGAAAAGAGAAGAGATAGAGAATGTATAGGGAAAGGAAACATCACTGACAGGTTGTTAACTATATTGACAAACTAAGTTCTTGAAAACAGCCTGCATATGGCATCAATATCAATCAGACAAAAACAGTTATAGTATTAAAATGTGATACGAGATGTGAATAATGTCTAATACGTTATGATAACGGTCAGCGGAGGAGTCATGTCTGTGGGGCATACAGAAGCTACAGCACACCGAGATAAACATCACATTTTATTCCCACATTTAATTAACGAAGCACATCTGTGAGCTATGTTTTCAGGGGCACACTGACTGAACCAGTAAGAGGTTTTTTCCGAGACACACGGACCTTGCAGTTATAGATTGCGAAGCAAAGACACACGAGGAGCCAAGACCTCCAGCATCCTAATTTTGTCTGTTTAAAATAAATGAGCTTACGGTAGTTTTTTTGTGCAGCCTTAAATAGAATCGACTGAGTTGACTTTCTTCACAGAGTGCTCACAAAATATCATGTGTATATCGAGACCAATTTGTCAATCTCAACCAATGACGTGTTAATATTTAATGCAAGGAGTGAACAAAAATGCCTGCACAGTTGTTTTATTATATCTCGGACCTACTCAGCAAAATGATTTGACAAACGTTCTTCAAATTGCTCGATTTGGTCTGATTTTGGTCTGACCACAACACTTTCACCCAGTTCTCCCCTGAATCCTTCAGATGTTCATCGGCAAACTTCAGACGGGCCTGTACATTTGCTTTCTTGAGAAGGACCTTGCGGGCTCTGCTGAATTTCAGTTCTTCACGGCGTTGTGTGATACCAATTGTCTTCTTGGTGACTATGGTCCCAGCTTCCCTGAGATCATTGACAAGATCCTCCCTTGTAGTTCTGGTCTGATTCCTTTCCGTTCTCATGGTCATTAAAACTCCACGAGGTGAGATCTTGTATGGATCTCCAGACCGAGGGAGATTCAGAGTTATATTGCGTTTCGTCCATTTGCGAATTATCGCACCAACTATTATCCCCCTTTCACCAAGCTGCTTGGCGATGGTCCTGTAGCCCATTCCAGCCTTGTGTAGGTCTGCAATCTTGTCCCTGAAATCTTTAGAAAGCTCTTTGTTCTTGGCCATGGTGAAGAGTTTGGAATCTGACTGATTGATTGCTTCTGTGGACGGTGTCTTTCATACAGGTAACAAACTGAGATTAGGAGCACTTCCTTTAAGAGAGTGGCTATCAAATAACTTCTTACTTCACTGTATATCAACAGACATTTATGTAATTGATGACTCCTTATATTTGGTATTGTACTTCTCCACGACACCTGGTACAAAGCCCCCTCTAGATAATTCCCTATCAATATTTAAACTGTTTCACCTCGGATTTTCTCCTAAATGTCAACAACATCGAAAACGGACTTCTCAAATCAGTTATTCTTTTGTACATTTGTACATTTTCACACATTGTTTGCTACATATAAGCAATTGCACCAAACAGAAGACCTGTGAATTTGTATTTTATACAATTTAAAACAAGTATTACCTCAAAAACATCAAACACACAAATTAGATGAGCGATTGTGACAAAAATAGCTTAAGCCCTAACTAAAATATATAATACCTCTCGAGTTCTCATATTCATGATGTTTATTTTGAGGATACAATACTGAATTCATACATGTAATGTCTCATGGGAGACAAAAATCTGTATCTGCCACTTTAAATCACATCACTGACCTGGCAATCATTTTTTTCTTAATTAGCCAGAGAAGCACTTGCAGAATCAGTGCGTTCAGATGTTCTGCTGAAGGGCCCAGCAGACTACAGACCTGTATTGGGCCGTGTACACACAGATTCCTTTGAGTTACACTGTAGAATAACATAAACCATTAAAAATGAAAAATGTCTCTAACTGTAGGTCGGTTAGCAGTTCATACTAATTATATTGCAGGTCAGAAGTCGTTATAGTTAATTAAGGCAGACACATTTATCTTCGTTCTCTTCTTTCTGCAGCTCTCCAGTACTGCAGTCAGAGATAGACAAGATTCTCATGTCTTCGGCGGCTGGCGACCGGCTTAATTTTTCTTAGGCCAAAAGAAACACATTGATCTTATTCTGAAGAGATTTTAGGTGGAGTTCACCACCACCAAAGATAATTTGCTCTCTTGTTGAATTCACTGTGGTTTTATATTACATTATATTAACATTTAGTGTTATATTAACATTGTTACTCATTAACACCTGCAGTCACACACGATAACAGGAGGCAGATTATTTAAGTAGACAGTGGCAATTCAAATGTTACAATTTTACAAAAAGTGCAAATTAGGCCATGGGTGGCTACTTTGCATAATGTGTGTCATGTGACATTTGTCATTGACGGCAACCAATGACGCACAGCAATAAATCACACCAGTGGATGGAAAATGGTCACCTAAATTGGCTCCCCAATTAGAGGCATTGCAGGGCAGCTGCCTCTAATTGGGGACAACACAAATTGCTGTCCTGTCCTGACACCACAGAGATGCTTCCATAATGTCAGGTGCTGACAATATAAATGTTAATGGCAAGTAATGGGTCAGCTTTCTATACGGGTTGGCTGTGAGAAAAATGTGTCCTGATATCAGGTTTTGAGTGGGTATCAGAATGGATATATGGCCAGTGCAGCGCTGGTGCAGCAAGATTTGAACAGGACTCTACAGCAGACTTTGAAAGAGCTAGATATGGACAGTGATGGAACCTGCCTCCAGGGGAGACGAGGTAGGACCCATCTGCTGTCTTCACACCAGAAAAAGTGTATTCAAATGAACAAACGTGTAACAAAACAGCACGCCCCACTGACCTTACAGTGGTTGAAATATTGTATTTGGTCTGCTCATAAGCATTGTTGAAGCAAGCTTTCCTCTGTAGTGAGAGAACGGGTATACCAAAATGTATACTGATTATGTGTCTATAAGGGATTTTCACATGCAAATGTTATGTCAAAGTACAAATACTATCTGGGGGATGTTTATTTTGTGTCTGTTGTTTTTCTGTAACCTGATGAGTTCGTGGAAACACTGTCATTTTGGCTAGTTGTTCATGCGAAGCAATACCAATCTATTCTAAGAGGCTGACCACGATAATCACGTTATTGTGTGCATGTAAACCGCACGATGTCAGTAATATGGGTGTATTTTAAGTGAGAGGCTTACAAGATGAGCAGGTCGGCACGCTAAATAATGTCAACATCCTTTCATCTGAACAATAACACACAGGTGCATTATTCCAGCAGCGCTAAACTAATTGATACGATTTTAATTAAAATGGAAGGGTTGAGGGCAAAAGCCCAGACACATTATGTTTTCAATCCAACCATAAACATACGAAATACCTCAGTATTGTTATCATAATCCTCCCTGGCAACTATTTTCTCTGTCACTTTATCTAAGAATCCTAAGCAAGCCTGTTCCTAATCTTTTAACTGGATGAAAGATGTGTGTTCTGACTATTTGTATGACAGAGATTAGATCACAACTCACATGTATGGTTGAGAATAACTTCGAGATACACCTCCGTTTGGCCTTGTAAGGTCCAACTGATAACGGTAATTGGTAAATGATAGTAATACTTTCTCTCAACGGAACGCAGAATTTAATTTAGAAAATGTTCCAATAGTATTGTAGAACTTGGTGTGTAGGTGCCATACAATGATGATCCACTGCTGTTCTGAAGATAAGAAATGCTAATACGCAAATCAGGAACTGTTCGAAGTTTTAGCATAAAGTGACACTTAGCAGGGAACAGGTTTAGTTTAACATGTGAATACAGAAAGCTCAGATGATCCACTGTGCAATGTGATTTGCGTTTGCAGGAAGAAGCCGATGCTTCGATATAAAGCATGGATGAAGATAACCATTTGTGGAACTTTGCCATTACTCACAATACTGAGACAGTTATGCACATGCTGGAAAACATATTATCTCTATGTTCAGCTTCTCTCTATATTTATATATACAGTATACATACAGACTATGTTTTAATAAGTTTAACTACGCCGTATTGCTTCTCCCCACTATAGCAATTTTTTTCGACTTCTATTAGAAAGTGAAAGAATCTATTTTACATTTTTTACAAAACCCTATATATCAACTATATATCTAGTATGTATTTAAAATGTTACCTTATGTATTTAAAATGTTACCTTTATGCTGACTTATAGAAGTTAAACGCATCCCGTTATATGTTTAAAATCAAATCAAATGTACATAATAATTTTCAACCCAATGTTAACGTCAATTAAAAACTGTAATTTTGTGTTTCTGCAGTAGATCCAATACAGACAAAAGTTCACAGAATTCTCTGGTTTGATACAAACAGACTCTTTCAAAACTATTTGCATCCAATGATATCTCCAGCAAAATTACATTTGCTGTGTTTTGAGTAGTTCCTTATGGAAGTCTATTAGTGATATCATATGCAATTGAAAATGAAAATCTGCCTTACAGTTCATGCTTTTTTTAATTAATATACCATTTTCTGGCAAATATCATTATTCATTTCATGTTTGAGTATTTATAGAACCCACAAAACATTTTAAATAGCAATACCAAAGTGTTTGAGAAATACTAATGAGTCTTAGTAGCCATAGGGACATAACATACAAAAACACATGAATAAAAAAAAACTGCAAATACACAAACCACAAATCATAATTTTTCTTCTAGATTTCTTAATTGTCATTTTATTAGATTTCCACCGCCTCTGACTGAGCTTTAAGGGCAAAGCAGCGGTGAGCACAGACGCTGTTTCTTCCTGTGATCCATCAAAACCTCCTGCCAGCCTGGGGGATTTGTCAGTTGTCTTTCACTGCTGATCTGTCAGTCATCCATCCCCTCTACTCTTCACACTCTGGCGCTAAACCCATTCCATGCCCATGCCGTGATAGCTAGGAGCATCACTGAGCAGAGTTTCCTTTAGGTGTCCAAGAAGAAAAATAAAGTTTGTTGACCAGATCCTACTTTCTTCCAGCTGTGTTATCAGGGACACAGGGCTGTATATTTACAGGGCTGTAGCGCACAGTATTGAGTAATTGCGCCTCTCATTCAAAAGATGTAGAAGGCTAAAAGAGAGGCTTGACAGATACTGAATATTTGTCTTTGTCCTAGTTCCCCTCCCATCACCCCGGATGATGCAAAATTGCACTTTTTCAGTGCATTGCGGCCTTGCTACTTGTCAAGTTGTTTATAAATGAGTGTAAGAACATGATCGAACATTCATACAGGTGAATGCCGTCGGATGTGGCCATGGTGGGGTCATTGAGAATCCTGAGGGGGTGGATAGAGATACGAGGTGAGGGTCGTTTCACAGAAAGGGTTTGATATGGGGGACATTACCAAACATCCGAGGGACATCTTCTGAGGTCAGATACACAGTGCATTTTATACCCTGACTGGCATGCTTTTGGTACTAACATGAATTCCTTTCACTTACAAAACGTTGCAGAAACACATGCTTTATAGAAAGAACCACGCAGGGGGGATTTTATTTGTCTTATGAAATTAACAAAAAAGCTAATCTGTAAATGGGCAATCCAGTATGTCGGACGTTTACATACACCACAGCCAAATGCATTTATACTCCATTATTCACAATTTCTGACATTTATTCCTAGTATATATATTCCCCGTATTAGGTCAATTAGGACTTTCATGACATTTAATCCTAGTATATATTCCCTGTATTAGGTCAATTAGGACTTTCATGACATTTAATCCTAGCAAATATTCCCTGTATTAGGTCAATAAGGACTTCCATGACATTTAATCCTAGCAAATATTCCCTGTATTAGGTCAATTAGGACTTTCATGACATTTAATCCTAGTATATATTCCCTGTATTAGGTCAATTAGGACTTTCATGACATTTAATCCTAGCAAATATTCCCTGTATTAGGTCAATAAGGACTTTCATGACATTTAATCCTAGCAAATATTCCCTGTATTAGGTCAATTAGGACTTTCATGACATTTAATCCTAGTATATATTCCCTGTATTAGGTAAATTATGACTTTCATGGCATTTAATCCTAGTATATATTCCCTGTATTTGGTCAATTAGGACTTTCATGACATTTATTAATCTGTCATTGTTTTGGGTGCACACAAAAAGACATTCTAAAATGCAGAAATTCAATTTCTATTTAATAACTGGTGAGCTAGTCGATCAAAAGTGGCATGACAACGTGTAAGCGAGGAGTGCCTCAGACGTGACGCCGGCATCAAGGCCAAAAAGATTAATCAAGTCCGGATTCTCAGTTTGGCCAGATGGACAGGTCTAATAAGACAGATACAGGTCCCAAACATCTTCCTTTTAAGAACGATGGAGTGATTGTTTTCTTTGGGCCCTTTAATGGTGCAGACAATGTGGTACCTTTTCCCTGAAGAAAATAACTTCATAACATTTTTATGGGAGGTTATGGTAATATCCGTTTCCGCCTTAGTTTAGGTTTAGACAATTTGGGCTTAACTTGAACTTTAGAGAATTTGCATTGATTAGTACGTATTGAGTATGTCCCATTCCTTATGTCCATGTAAAACCAACATATCTTCCAAAACCATATGTAATTTATTTATACTTTAGCTTTGTTTTGTAGTGACACCAATTTAAGAACACATAAAGGGATAAATAGTGCCACGTTCATTCTCACAATAATGTTTGCAGCGAGCATTCTCATCCCATGACAACGCTGGAGAAAAGAAATGCATTCCACCTCTAGGTGATGCTCTGAGACCTGGCTAATGGGTGATAATCTGTGATCCAGATTGGAGATCTGTGATCCAGCCAATGGGTGGGAGATCTGTGATCCAGCCAATGGGTGGGAGATCTGTGATCCAGCCAATGGGTGGGAGATCTGTGATCCAGCCAATGGGTGGGAGATCTGTGATCCAGCCAATGGGTGGGAGATCTGTGATCCAGCCAATGGGTGGGAGATCTGTGATCCAGCCAATGGGTGGGAGATCTGTGATCCATCCATCGCTCATCTCATCTCATCTTCAACCGCTTATCCGGGGTCGGGTCGCAGGGGTAGCAGCTCTAGCAGGGGACCCCAAACCTCCCTTTCCCGGGCAACATTAGCCAGCTCTGACTGGGGAATCCCGAGGCGTTCCCAGGCCAGTGTGGAGATATAATCTCTCCACCTAGTCCTGGGTCTTCCCCGAGGTCTCCTCCCAGCTGGATGTGCCTGGAACACCTTTCTAGGGATCTGTGATCCAGCCAATGGGTGGGAGATCTGTGATCCAGCCAATGGGTGGGAGATCTGTGATCCAGCCAATGGGTGGGAGATCTGTGATCCAGCCAATGGGTGGGAGATCTGTGATCCAGCCAATGGGTGGGAGATCTGTGATCCAGCCAATGGGTGGGAGATCTGTGATCCAGCCAATGGGTGGGAGATCTGTGATCCAGCCAATGGGTGGGAGATCTGTGATCCAGCCAATGGGTGGGAGATCTGTGATACAGCCAATGGGTGGGAGATCTGTGTTACAGCCAATGGGTGGGAGATCTGTGTTACAGCCAATGGGTGGGAGATCTGTGTTACAGCCAATGGGTGGGAGATCTGTGTTACAGCCAATGGGTGGGAGATCTGTGTTACAGCCAATGGGTGGGAGATCTGTGTTACAGCCAATGGGTGGGAGATCTGTGTTACAGCCAATGGGTGGGAGATCTGTGTTAAAGCCAATGGGTGATGATCTGAACAGGTTCACAAAGAAATCAAATTGCAAATCTTAATACAATGTTTAATTACATTTTCTGGAGATACACATGATTTTAACTTTTGTCAATGTTTCTAGTTGAAATATGACCCTGGTTTCTCTCCCAATAGGCTCGACAATGGCATGAGGTTGCAGAATCTCAACTGATTTATTGCATATATATATGACAACTTTTTATTTCATATGATTTAGAGTGTTTTGAAAAGTACTGCCCTAATTGGAGCCTAGGATCTATGCAGTTTCCACACAGAGTCGATGTAACTACTCTGTTGAGGGCGATTAAAGGTACTATTCTGCACATTACAAAAGAGGATAAGGGTGAAGTTGGATAGGTTTCGGCAGATGGCTTTAGAGTTTCAATTTGCATGATTCCATTAACCTGAAATCAATCTGTGTATTATAATTCTGCAGGAGTGTGCATGGTTCCCAGACAAACCATTTTTATCATTATGTATTATTTATCTGAACGGGCACTTCAAATGCTACTGTCACGTGATACAGGAGTGGACCCTAATGCAGTTTGCACTGCCTTGACTTTATTTGAATGTACCCTGAATCCAGAATGGTATGTAGAATGGTATGTAGAATGGTATGTAGAATGGTATGTAGAATGGTATGTAGAATGGTATGTAGAATGGTATGTAGAATGGTATGTAGAATGGTATGTACAATGTGTATGTAGAATGGTATGGTATGTAGAATGGTATGTAGAATGGTATGTAGAATGGTATGTATAATGATATCGAAAATTGGTTTGTAGAATGGTATGTATAATGGTATGTTGGTTTGTAGAATGGTATGTAGAATGGTATGTAGAATGGTATGTAGAATGGTATGTAGAATGGTATGTAGAATGGTATGTAGAATGGTATGTAGAATGGTATGTAGAATGGTATGTAGAATGGTATGTAGAATGGTATGTACAATTTGTATGTAGAATGGTATGTATAATGATATGGAAAATTGGTTTGTAGAATGGTATGTAGAATGGTATGTAGAATGGTATGTAGAATGGTATGTAGAATGGTATGTAGAATTGGTATGTAGAATTGGTATGTAGAATGGTATGTAGAATGGTATGTAGAATTGGTATGTAGAATTGGTATGTAGAATGGTATGTAGAATGGTAGACGGTATCTGCAGCGGCTAACAAATGTATGTCGATCAAACAAAGATTGAACACAAAAGAACCAAAAGCTCAAATGGAGCTGTCAAAAACACCCAACGTGTAACACAAAAAATGGGACAATAGCACACGAAGACCAGAAACCAGGAGGTGTAGATAGAGCCAGTATAGATGAAGGGATGGAAACCAGGTGTGTTGGTTGACAAGAAAGGATGAGACCAAACAGATGGACTGATAAATGCACGGAGCGGGCTGGCTAGAAGGCCGGTGACGAGGACCGCCGAAGTCCGCAGCTACAGCTAGAGCTGTGACAGTTACAACTATTTTCTACCCAAAACCAAATTATATTTACCAGTTGACAAATATAACAGCAGTGACACAATAGCTAAGTGTATATGTTATACCCAAGCAGATTAAAAAAAGTATCCATTTTCATTTCAATTGTACATAAAGCCCATGCCAAGAAAAACAAAGCATGGCTTTAACTATGCTGTAATTTTGGATGGTCAGTCATTAGCTGTCTTTGCATTTCAGACTGATTCTATTTGCCCAACCAATGTTCTCAGGTTTTTATCAAAGCAGGGTTTGGGAGAACTGTCTCACACTGTCATAACTCCCATGTTCTGATTTAACGTCCCTGTGTGGTACATTCAAGACGAGTCCATGGGTGACGTAGTGCAGTTAAACCCGCGTTCACTCTACCTATTTCGGCCCCATGCTGCGGGTGTAAATGGGACTGCTCTCCATGGTCCCTGGCAACGTAATGCATTGGTCTTCGCTGTCAAGAGCATGCAGGTGCAACTGTAGATATGGGTAGAAGTTTTAATACGGTTTGCATGCACGAATCTATCAACTCTTACAGAAGCAGAAAAGACGGGGAGAAAAAGAGCCGAGGCACGTCGAAATGAAGCACGAGGACTGAGATATTTCCCACAGCTATGAAGTCATGAGTCCTTTTCAAAAATGTTCTCTATGTTTTCGCATCATTAAAAAGAGAAAAACGCGCCGATGTAGTTTTTCCTCTCACAAATCCCCTAAAGTCTTCTGAATCGTATGAGGTGAGTTTACGTTTCATCTTCCGCGAGGCAGAGTTTGTCTGACGCTAGCAAAAAAAAAAACTCTGAAATGTTGTGAAATTGCACTGATCTGAAAGATGAATGCCCTTATCGCTTTGACTGAACACAGCCTTGAGGCGTTCATATTATTAGCTTGTAGGCCCCAGATTATAATGTCAGACGTGCTGAAATGATTTCTAGACCAGACAAACACTTTGCAATATCTTGCCTGGCTTTCCTAGCTGACTTTTAGACTCCACGTCTTTGCAAAACACATTAATCAAAAATATATTGTTAGGTAAGGCAGCTGTTAGCAAAGGATGAATGAAATGATTTCTTCTCTCTTTGTTTGGCACTCCGCTGTCGGGATCAATTATCCGGGAGTTTATTTTGATGAGCAGTCCATGGCCCAGTCCCCTCTCTGTTTTAATAGAAATACTTAAGAAATTGGGTTAGCTCTGATCTTACTCTAGTATATTCTTTAGAGGGCAGTAACATGTTCCAGTAAACGAAACACTGCCCACAAGAAAAAGAAACTCAACCTCCGTGCAAAAAAGATGCCTTCTAAAATATTTCTGCTCTAAACCATCCAAAGGCTGTAAAAATAACAAACATTGCATTTGCTGACAATGTCTAAAATGTGCAACCGGAAGCGGATTGTGAAAATGAATTGGGTAATCTGCTAGTTTGTTCATGGAAGAGAGGTTTCTAGTTGAGAAATAGCTCTTAACCTCTCCTTGCCCTGTTTGTAAGTATTGTAGGCTTTTAGCAAACAGTTTTTACTCCTCTGCATGGTTCACTGATATGGTCAAACAAACAAGACAGAATGTGTACACAGTGAAAAACTGGGAGAATGTCATTGAGTTATTAAAAGTATTGCTCTGAAAAATAAAGCCAGAATCCCTTTTTGAAATGGATACTGTAATTTAGCAAAGTATAGTCATTGGTTTGGCCTTGAAGATCTACAACAAGTCTGTGTTCATTGCTGTGGGTAAAAGTCCAAGGTTGTATGTTAAAACACACATATGAGTCATTGTTAGAAAATAACTGAACCATTTCCAAAAAAATAAATCAAATGTATGATAATAATATAAACAGTCCAAATTTGTTTCATATATTCGGTTACAAATTATTCTCTGGTTGGTGTGTGATTACATTCAGGAAATAACAAAATGGTAAATATGCATATTTCGAGGCAGTGTGAAGGTGTGTGTCCTGTCCTCGCATCCACCAAAACGTGTCATTGACCTCAAAGGGGTATATAGAGCCAGATAATTAATACAAAGCTACATACAACCGCCATCACATAAGCCCACTCTCCCGTTCTTCTGTTCTCCCAGCAAATTACACTTAAACTTAATTTGTGAACATGCACTGCTCTCTTTTATAAAGTTCCTATCATCAGAGAGAAGTTCATTAGTGGTAATGGGCAAAATAAATGAACATTTAAATAATACTAATCAGTTTCTCAGAGAGTGCCGTGGTGAACATCTCGGGAGGTGCAGGACGAGTCATCTCCCAAATAACCCCATTACATTTGATGTGCTGGGAACAGTCAAATCTCCTATCAAATATGCAGCCACCTAAGCAATAAGCCCCCTGCCTAACTGAAACGAGAACTCGAGGCCGATTTTGGTGGCAACAGCATGGAGCATTTATTGTCACCTGACATTTCAAATGGCTGTACGTATTCGACGACGAATGGTGTTCAATTACAATCATTTCTACTCCGATGGCGGAGTATAAAATCAAAACCCAACATGTGGACAGTAATCGGTTTTTAATACAGCCATTAGCTATGAAGCTTATTGTGAACGTTCCGTCTGCACGCTGCATGTTAATAAATAACGGTACAGCTTGAGCGAGAACACGGTCATTTAAGTAAGTTAAAGCGCACCTCTCTTTACAGCGGCACCTGTTTATGGCGAACGGTCCTCAGTAAATTAAAATCGCCACACTCCATTATCTCCACATGGTGCTTTTATCTAGAGAACCAGCTCTGACAAGACCCGGTAGGGAGGATATAGTGGTATAGTGGCTCTGCTCCTAGGGACCTCTAGGTCTCAGTAATCAGCCCAATCTCCTGTGACATTACGGGTGACCCATCCGCCGGTCTCTGGCAAGTCATCCCACCTAACTCCGCCCGTTTACGCAGCCAGCCACCAGCATTCCCCTTACGAAAAAAAAGTATATTAAAGTATACTATAAGTATACTACAAAATGGATAATACACTTTTAGTTCACTTTTGATATACTTTTAAGAAGTATGCTTAGAAAAAAGTATATTCAAGTATACTATAAGTATACTACAAAATGGGTAGTACACTTTTAGTTTACTTATGATATACTTTCAAAAAGTACATTTAGAAAATAGTACTTGAACTTTTAAGTACACTACCAAATAGAAAAACGTTTTTACACATTTCTTCTGGAGATGTACGTTTTCTTTTATTATACAGCAAAAACAGTCTAAATATTTTTTAAGTAGATTACAAGTAATTTTTTTAGATCCATCTTGTATATTCTAATACTCATGTCTATGAAATGCATTGCACATTAAATCTTTTTGTTACTGAAGCTGAAATCATAATTACTGCCAAACATTTTGAAGCCCTATTCATATACTAATAATAATCAATTGGAGTATTAATAAAAATGTCTATGAACTAATTCCGCCTTTGCTGTATGTATTGTGAGGAACATTTATAATTCTGATATGAATGAAAGCCCCGGACAGACAGGACATTAACATATATTTGAACATATTTTACATGCATTAACTGAGAAAAATGTCCAATGAAGCATCAGAAGAAGGCGGATGTAGGCGGAGCTGATTAGCGACGTCACTTCCTGTTCCTTGCGCGCGAGCAAAACATCATATGTTCAACCGGAGATATTTCAGCATGTTTCGGTCGCCATAAACTACGCTTTAAACTCGAGCACCCAGGTGTAAGGATTCCAAAAAGGACAAAGTACAGATGGAATGAACAGGTGAGTTTGAGCTAAATTCTAACTATCTATGCCTATATGAGATAACAGCTAACTAGCTACTTGGCTATGGTTAATGCTCACATCAACATTAGCTAGATAGCTATTTACGTCTGAGCCATGTAAGAAGACAACACGTAACTAGCGCTTGTTAACAATTACTTATCTTTTATCTGCATCTTTTGTTTTTCAGGTAACTGGTAGCTATAGTTACTAATTAGGCAAGGTTGCTAGGTAGCTTGTTTGTTAGAGGCAGGGAACAAAAATCACCCTGTACTTTATCCTAATAAGCCATGTAGCCACTAGTTTGCTGATAATTATTTTTTTTCTTGATGCTGTGTGTTATAAATTGTAACACGCTGGGTGTTTATAAGATGTTGCTATTAACTGGCTATAGTATAAATTAAACGATGTACCTTACCCTTTCTCATTTCTTCAGGCTTCAGAGGAAGTTAATGTCAATGCAGAATACTCTGTATCTGATCCCAACAGCAAAGAGGGAGACATACCCAATCTCAGTAATGAAGAGGATGATGACATACACAACCCCAACAGCATGGAGGACAATGTACCCGGTCCCAGCAGTGAAGAGGAAGACGTAACTGATCCCAGCAGTGAAGAGGAAGACGTACACAATCCGAACAGTGAATGGGGCGACAATTCATCTGCTTGGTATGTTTCACGCAAGTGTGTATTTGGAATCCTAATTTAATATTGCGCAATTTCACAAATTCCGATTAAAGGTTAAATATATTAATCATGTTTGCTTGTTGTCTTGTGTTTTTTTACAGGGCATGCTAGGGAGAAATTTGGAGAAATAACAGTGCAAGATGTCCGGAGAATCTTGCGCAAGAAGTGCAACAATGAATGCTTCAAACAAGTAAAGGCAGAAAAGATGTGAGCATGCATTTCATGTACAAAAAAGAAGCATATTGTTAAATAAAATAACCATGTTTATTTTAACGTTTAGAGTTCAAAATAGTTCTACAATTAAAAAAAAATATATGTATATATCAACATTTTAAGTGTTCATAACTGGTTTATCCCCCTTTAATGTAGCTTTGACAATATTATCTCATGAAAATATTTATAAAAAATATTTATCTGTTTCGCAATAAATGTGTCTAAGTCACATATTGTGTCTTGCCTCTCAGATTTATTTAGGTATTTTGAATATGTACTGTATTTCCTTTATTTTAAAGATGTTAATTACACTTGAGGACAAAAGTATATTTATTCTAAAGTTTCAAGTGGAACTCCTACCAGACACATGGCACTGATTGTTAGAGTATTGTTTAAGGTTCACTTGACAAACATGGCTTGTACAGTTATACTATGTGTTTAAATCTATTAGTAAATCATAGTAAATTAACATTTATTAGGTTTACTTCTTGAAGTACTTACATGAGTTGAAAGTGCACATGAAAGTATTCAAATGTATACTTAAGTACTTCAAGAAGTGTACTTCATGAACTGAAAGTGCACTACACAGGTTACTTTTAAGTATACAAAAGTATACTTTTAAGTACTTTAAGAAGTCTACTTCATAAACTAAAAGTACACTACACGGGTTACTTTAAAGTATACAAAAGTATACTTTTAAGTACTTTAAGAAGTCTACTTCATGAACTAAAAGTACACTACACGGGTTACTTTAAAGTATTTAAAATTATACTTAAAATAAACTATAAGTGTACTCTAAAGTGTACTAAATAAACTAAAAAGTGGGCCAATTTAGTCTACTTAGTATAAAAATAGTATATAAATAAGTACACTTCTAGTATACTTTAATTACCTTAATAATAGTATACTTTTTAAACTTAAGTATACTCACAAAAATAAACTTAAAGTATACTTTTTTTTCGTAAGGGTCAGCGGGTCTCCTTGGGGCCCGGGTGACCTTTCGGAGCGAGGAACACGTCCACATCCCTCACCAGTGTCAGCGGCACGTCCGTTTGACACTGGAGTAATGGAGGAATCCAATCAGTCATTCCACCTGCACAATGAAACCAACGGGCCGCTCTTAAAGTGATATTCAGCCGCGGAAAGAGAGACGAAAAGGAGGACTAGAGAGAAATTGATTTCTGGGTCCAGAGTAAAATAGGACCTCGACGGGCGTAATCTCCGCAAGTGGTGGTTCGAGGTCGAGTCAGTGGCGCAGAGAATTACTGACACCCGGTGAATAGGACTGACCCATTTGTTGCGGATTGTGCTGTTGGCAGCTATTTCGAACATCTTTATTCTAACAAACTTCCCGGAAACCCACGACTTGCCTCTCTAACTAATTATCATGACGAACAGTTATTGCTTTCAGAGGGCTTATGCAGGAGCTGTCACCGGTTTGTTGTCAATTTCGCCAATCCTCCAGGTCTCTCAAGTTCATAAATCAGCACTTTACCTCATTTTTAAAACAGTCCTGGGTCTTTTTTCGCTTTCTCATTTTCCCGCAATAAATTATTGATATGACACCAGGGGGAATGCCTGTTCACTTCAAGTCAGTAAAGCTGCTTCAGTGAGCCAAAATCTCAGATTTCACCAGGCACCAAGCCCCTAAAGATCTCTCGTGTCCATCGCTTCACTTGTTTCCTTAAGTCCAGAAAAAACATCTTTCTTATCACAGGCAAGGCTGTAATGGTTCTATCGAAATCTTGAATTCCAATTCAACATAGATTTTGTGAGAGGTCAAAATGGCTAAATCAATGTGGTAAAAACAATTTGTGACTATGGCATTATCACAGACGGCTATTTTCCTGACAATTAGCCCGACAATTATTCCCGTCATTTTGGTTGGGTTGGCACAAACATAATTATCTATCCGTTTTTTTTGTACTTAACCACAACTACATTATCTCAGGATTAGATATAAACTCTATTATGACTACAACAAACACAATGTATAGTTTTGTCTGGGCCAAGTGGATTTTTTAACTGTTATGAATCCTCTCAATCATTTCCTCTGTCGATCATATTCATTAACGGTTTAGTTGAGCTAAGAGATTACTTTGTATCATTAGTATGTTTAAAAAAGTAATAATATCAAAGATACAATCTCCCCCTTTCTAGATACTATCTTGCGCCACTGTCTCTCATTTAAACAATATACATTACTTAGTCCTTCTTCTGGCCTTCAAAAGGCACATATAGCCAATTACACCATTATAGAAATTACATTTAAATGTTACCTAGAATGGGAAAAATATATGTTTATTATCACTTGGGGAGAGTGTACAGACCAAAAACGGACACTTCGAAATATTGGCATATTGGAGAAAAATTGTTAATTACGGTAGATGTGTTAGATGTTTTTTGAACTGAGAAAAAGTCTGGAAGATTCAAAACATGGATAGTCAATTTGAAGAACATGTGTCTGCTACATGAAGACCAAAGACATAGCAAAGCCAAGGTCAAGCTGGCCATCATGAGGCAGCTACATCAAAACATACTGATCCAACAGAACAAAAACTATAGACATGTTCAAATATTTAAGAAATAGAAGTATTGGACAGTGATTTGACTGCACTGCTGATTTGATTTGATTGCACTGTTACCATCGATTTCTTTATGGCAAAAGTTAATTGACTGGTCAAGTCACTTACCAAACCTGAATACAGTTTTGCAAGTCGTTCATACGTTGAAAGAAAAACTGAACTTGTTCACATTACAGTCCTGACTTTTACAGCAATCATTGCCAAAGAAACCAGTCAAAAAAATGTGACTTTGTTTTACATTATGTTAAAAATGTTAACTGTGAGTCAGCAAACATTAAAAACGTGTGACTCTACATAAAATACTTCTACAATCTATATGACATTGTAAATATCCAGTACAGCTGTCGCAATGTCGATAATCTCTGTGTATGTGAATGGCCAAATTCATTTAAAAAGACAAATGTTTACGGATGAACAGTCAAACGGTGGAGCTATCCAAGATGCAATTATTGACTTATCATACAGACAATAAAACCAGACAAAAAAAGATTGAGACGAGTGTCTTCCGGAACATTTAGTTTCTTCAGATTTAAACATGGCCTGTTATGTGAAACAGAACTAAAAGAGGGATTTTTTTGTGGCCACTAGCACATTGGAGAGAAAGCAATGTCTAAAGAAGTGCATAGCTTCTTTTGTTGCATCTCACAGTATTGTGCTACCCAGAGGAGAATCGGAATGAGTCCTGTCCTATTTCCATAAGGACAATGGGAGGTTGAGTAAGGCCTGTAATAAAGAGGAAAGTCTGACACAAAGGGTACATTGGTTACTGAAAGATATGCCTCATACTATGTGGATCAGTTGAACCATTCAGAAATGCACAATACTCTTCTGTGTCGTCAGTGTGAACATTCACAATGCCGTGTTATAGGTTCAGATGAACATTAACTGCTCCCAGTTTGCTAGCACGTTATGAAGACCGTATTATGAACATTTAGCTAATGCCAACATGTAATATGACGTTTCTAGTAATGCGTACTGTGATTTGGAGTTATATGGGTTTATTGTTGGGCCGTTGTAAATGACACTCATCTTTAAAGTTAGGATGTTAATTTTTCTTTTTAATATTGACATGATACCAGTGAAATGTAGCGAGTATTTGGGACATAATTTTCTGGAGCTCAAGATTTGGGGCTTAACATTAAGAGACTTAGAGCAGACTAACGATAAGTAAAATCACCCGAGTTACTGTGATAAACAGTGTAAAAAGCCAAAATGCGCTAAAACAAAACATTTATACAATGATACGTTTGTGCTGGTTTTTCACAAATTGCATTGTTAGTGTTGTAAATGACTATTGTTGCAGGAAATCAATATTTTTTTGTTGAATATCTACATAGTCATACAAAGGCCCATTTTTAGCAAAGATCTGTGCTGTGTTTCATGGGTTTTCTAATATAGTTTTTTTTTATTTAACCAAGTAGGCTGATTAAGAACAAATTCTCATTTGCAACGGTGACCTGGGGAGAAGCTGGGGATTGAACCCAGGACACCATACATTGAACCCAGGACACTATACATTGAACCCAGGACACTATACATTGAACCCAGGACACTATACATTGAACCCAGGACACTATACATTGAACCCAGGACACTATACATTGAACCCAGGACACCATACATTGAACCCAGGACACTATACATTGAACCCAGGACACTATACATTGAACCCAGGACACTATACATTGAACCCAGGACACTATACATTGAACCCAGGACACTATACATTGAACCCAGGACACCATACATTGAACACAGGACACTATACATTGAACCCAGGACACCATGAACCCAGGACACTATACATTGAACCCAGGACACTATACATTGAACCCAGGACACTATACATTGAACCCAGGACACTATACATTGAACCCAGGACACCATACATTGAACCCAGGACACCATACATTGAACCCAGGACACCATACATTGAACCCAGGACACCATACATTGAACCCAGGACACCATACATTGAACCCAGGACACCATACATTGAACCCAGGACACTATACATTGAACCCAGGACACTATACATTGAACCCAGGACACTATACATTGAACCCAGGACACTATACATTGAACCCAGGACACCATACATTGAACCCAGGACACCATACATTGAACCCAGGACACCATACATTGAACCCAGGACACCATACATTGAACCCAGGACACCATACATTGAACCCAGGACACCATACATTGAACCCAGGACACTATACATTGAACCCAGGACACCATACATTGAACCCAGGACACCATACATTGAACCCAGGACACTATACATTGAACCCAGGACACTATACATTGAACCCAGGACACTATACATTGAACCCAGGACACTATACATTGAACCCAGGACACTATACATTGAACCCAGGACACTATACATTGAACCCAGGACACCATACATTGAACCCAGGACACCATACATTGAACCCAGGACACTATACATTGAACCCAGGACACCATACATTGAACCCAGGACACTATACATTGAACCCAGGACACTATACATTGAACCCAGGACACTATACATTGAACCCAGGACACCATACATTGAACCCAGGACACTATACATTGAACCCAGGACACTATACATTGAACCCAGGACACTATACATTGAACCCAGGACACTATACATTGAACCCAGGGCACTATACATTGAACCCAGGACACTATACATTGAACTCAGGACACTTGTTCTTAACAGTCATCTGCATTGTCTAGACGAACAAAAACAAGGTCACAATGTGACATCTAGCAACAATGACCAGAGTTGCCAACTAAATGTGGCAATTTCTTTTGCCCTGGAGAGTCAGGTCAAATGCACTTAGTTTCAAACTAGCTGCAGGTATTTAGTATGGAGAATTAGCATGCCGGCCTTGTGCAGAGAAACAGCCCGGAAGAGAAGGTGCTTGATTTGTCATGTCTGTCCGGATACTGTAAATGGGGGACCGTTTGAACAGATACAGTAACACAGTTCCTGGGAACAGCTATGAATCCAATGCAGTCCTGCTGACAGGGAACTATTGAATAATCATCTTGAGCACGCCCAGGCCAGACCCAGCACAGGAATAACACCTGACCAAATTTCCCCTGCACTCTGCATTTTCCTGGGAGGTCTGAAGGAGTTTTTCATGAAAAGTAATTGGCATCTTGGCCTTGAAGATGCCTGCACAATGGACTTGACACATACAAATATACACACATGCTATATTTTCACAACTTTCACCCGTATTTTGACATGTGCAGAAATAGATGCAATTTTGGCTTAGGGAAGACCAGAAGTTCAGCAACATTACGTATTTATTTTGCCTTGTCATTAAGTTTGAGAAATATAGATTTTGAACACAAGTTCAACACAAGTCTAATACAAGTTTAAAACAACTTTACCAAAACGTTAACACAACTGTAATACAATTGTAACACAAAATCGTTTTTCCTTTGCATAAGCCTGTTAAACCTCACCATGGCCTGTTATAAAATACACGTTTGCTAAGCAAACACAAATTGTTCTCGTGTGTGTGCTGAGTGTGAACATGCAAAACAGATTTTGTAGGAATTATACACTCAAGCTAAGCTAAATCAGGATATTCAGTACATACATTGATACAGTGAGAAATGTCCAAAGTCTAAAGTTGGTGTTACTTTTACATAACAAGGTTTTAAGTCATCTGGCTGGTTATTGTTTAGTACTTCAAGGCCATATATTTCAGGAAAACTTTGCACTGTAGAATTAGTAGTACAAAAAAGCACTGTGGAAAAGTAGAGATTTTACATCATGAGTTGTGAGCTAAATAAAAAGTGAAGGTTTGACCTCTATTTCTTCAATCTCCACTTGGAACAAGTAGCTAAAGCTGAAATACACACTTGCTAAGTCCACAGCAGGAGATCAGAGTGAATTCATCAATGTATGCAGGTTCGGCTTCAGCGCCATGGAAAATAGCTTAGTTTATTAACAAAATGTGACTATCTATGCAATATAGAGGACACTGTACCAAACACAAGCTGAGCAGGCTGCTAGCCCGGCTGAAAGTCACATTATTAGAAGCCACCCAAAGTAAAACATCACATTTTTTTCCCCAGCAGGAGAAATCATTCCCTCTGAATGGATTTGGTCGACTGTGGCGTCTGTGCACTCCCTATACAACCGTTCAGACAGCTGCACGATACAACCTAGTCTCCCACTGTCAACAACTGGGCCGTGTTTTAGCGTCACGTTCAAATTGACTTTTTGCCAGTACATTGATAACCAGTTTCGTGGGGAGAGCTTGTAGCTACAGACGGGTGCGATGATGACAAAACTAACGAGACTCCAGAGGGAAAGGCCTTTCCGCGGGACCAAGAGAAGAGTGACTCCCCATGGTGAGAACGAGTGTGAAAGCCGCAACGTGCTGACAATGCTGATGCCAAAAGGCCAACTGGTTTGGGGAGGAGTTTGCTGGTGTTCCACTTCCAGTGTGTTTAATGAATGCACTACGATCTGCGATTCTCAAACAGCATTAGCAGTTTCCCCTAGTATCTGGAAGATGTTGCTGCCGCAGCTTCCTGATCGTCAGTTCCGCTGTTCAAGTGTGTTTCTGTTCAGGGATCTAAAACATTGGGGACAGCCTATCGCTACCTTCTGTGGAAGATTTCGCTGTCCATGGTTTTGATACAGTACGTTGTTCTCACTGAAACAATACTGCTGGTGCACGAGTTGCTGTCCAAGGTCCTGAAACGTCACTGCATGATGGGGCCCAGTGCTGGTGTCTGTTTTCCTGGTGAAATAACTAAAAGCCCCAGCAACTAGCAATTCACAAGATGAATGATCCAGTTCTGTGTGACGATGCTGTTTTCAGCACTCATCCCACCATACTTTGCAGGTCCTATGAAACCACCTCTGTGACCACACACAGTTAACTCAGTCATTACTGGCAGATCAAATAGTACAAATCAAAAGGAAGGGAACAGCGCCAGGGGAACAAGACGCCATCCACTGTTCGACGCATGGTGATGACATCATCGAACAAGGCCGCGGCCAATGCCCATGACAGCCGGATCGACAGTAAATCTGCGCACTATAACAACTGCAAACCCAGTCAACACCTTGATGACAATGGCAACATAAGGGTCAAAGTAAATCAATCATGATGGCTGCACGGCACTCGGTGGGCTGGTTACTTGCACCTCGGAGACGAAGGCAGCGTAGAAAAGGGTGACAAGGAGCCCTAACTGGCGGCATGCAGCCCCAATCTCTCTGTGTGGTGGGGATGTTGTGAACAAAGAAACCTCCTAACTAACCTCACTGCTCCTCTGTCAACCGTGACCAATGACAACCGGTCATAGACAGTGGCATGTTTCATGAGGTAATCGATGGGAGAGAAATTCATCACTGTTTTGTGTGGGCTCATTGGTGTGGTGTGTTTCCCTGAGGGCCTACCGTCATTCAAATGTTTTTTCAAAAAATATTTTGAGAAAAAACAGGAGACAACATAGAGGCGGAGACGGTGGCAAACTGGCAGCAGCTTTCACCAGTAAAAAAGCAAAGGAAATTAACGATTTTTGAAACGGATCACAGACATGATTGGTTGGTTTCCTAACTTATCCTCCTTCCTCTCTGGCTTCCTGTCAACTCTATCAGTATTTCTGTCTCTCTGTCTTTGCCTCCCTACCCAGCCTCCCTCAGTGCCTCTCTTTACTCTGTTCGACACACCTGTTTATCATAAAGCTCTCCTCCAGAGGTGTAAACACGACAACGCTTTAAATAGAGAGTGTTTGTGAAGCCCTGGTGATATACCAGTGCCGGAACTGCTGAGCCTTTAGTCATCGACGTGACGCGGCTGTCTTTTCAGAAAGACGACATTGTTGTCGATATGCTAATGTGACCGGATCAGCTCCCCCCCCTACCCCCCGCAGCATAGCTGCTCAAATTGTGTTCCATTGTGTTAGTTGGACTACTTTAGTGACGTAAGGGCCACTGATAACGTTAGAAAACCACAAAGAGAAGTTAGACTTAAATACATGCTTCTAGTATTTAAAAGAAGTAGTACATTCCCCTTAAATATTGATGTGTGTGTGTGTGTGCGTGCCTAAAAAGCATTCAGATTCATTTGGTGAGGGATCATTCTGATTCAGTCATTTGGGGAAAACGGATTTTGTTGATTGGATGTAATTTTTCTGCCTAAACGGCAAATAAAGATTGCCGACATTTCATTACCATATTTACCACCAACTCTAAAAATGTTTTAAGAGCTTGTGTACACGTGTATGTTTTTGTGTGTGTGTGTGTGTGTGTGTGTGTGTGTGTGTGTGTGTTCGTATACAAGCTATTGCATGCATGTTTCATAACCCCTCTCCACTTTGAAGCATCAGCCTTTAAGTCCCTTTAATCTGTCAGGGTAATGAATTGAGTATCTTGAACAGGAATGTTGATTGGCCTCTTTGACTTTTTCCCTGCACTGACTGGAGGCTGGATAGTCTCCCAGAATTCACTGTTAGATACACTATGAGTCTTCTCATCTAAAGAAAAATAAACCGTTGCTACTCCATGCATTTCAGCGTTGCAGTCCACAGAAGTAAAAAAAATGTCAGATTATTGTAGTGCAACATAAAGTGTGAGCGTCTGGGCACGTTTCTCAACTCTTTTCAGCCTTACTCTGTTCTGCTTCACCTCGCTTTGGAATATACCAGCTCTACAAACCCTGATCAATGACATTTCTATATGAAACGCAAAGAGAAAATCCATAGAGAAGCGATCAACTCGAAGCGTTCAGCGTTAAACAGGTTGTGTAGGTGCTGCGGTGTCGGTCGCACAGTCGAAGCCCAAAGCCGTCTCACTGACTCAAAGCAATCAGGATCCAAGCCCTGGCTCCTTGGCCGCTGTCGTCTCCTTACAGACAGGAAGGGTTTGTTTTTCCGTTTTAATTATGCATCCCAATTATGCCATCAGTGAGCTGAAGACAAATTAAAAGTGATTGTGTTCATTAGGCTTTCCTTAATTTGGCAAAGGGACAGGCACATTCTCAAGCACCTCCCTAGGTGTAAAGTATTTATCGTGTGCCTTCACTCATTTCCTGTGTACATCTTCAGTATAACTTTAGTGTCTGTTCCGACGTAGACTCTCAGAGGAAGCAGTCACGTGCGCTGTTCGAATGGATTTTTATTCCATTATCGTATACAGTATACACCACCAGAGGTTATTGGAATCTCTGCATGTGTGGATCTCGCTCAGATCAAATCCATAGACGGCAGCAGGCCTTGATGTGATGTTGCTTGTGTGTCGTAAACAGAAAAGGACTGGTCTCTGTTGGCTTGGTTCAAAGTGATCTGCGGAGCCCTGTTTTAACCCCACACAGGGGTGCAGTCAATACCAGGTATACTGTCCCCCAATTATCCACCCTGCTGTTTCACTATTCCACACATACAAATTGTTCTATTGTAGACTGGTCACACAAGACATATTGTATACACTGGCAGATACATGGGACCAAGTAACATTTCTGTAAGTCCTAAGCAAATCTCAACCTATTTCAAGTCAACGGTTAATAGATATGCTGATATACAATATCGACGATGAAATTAGTTTTTGTTTAACAGTTGAATTAGCTTAACGGAACATAATGTTACTATGTATGTTGTCTTTATGTTATAAGTTGTCAATTGCCTTCATGTGTTCAGATGAAAAAGATTTTGTTTTAATACGTAAAGTGACGACTTCCTAAAAGTTCTTAAAAGATTAAGATGGGCAAAAGAAGAAGGAATGAAAAGATGGTATGAAATAGTGGTATGTGCTGACAAATCAAAAGGTGTTTGGAAAACAAAGAAAAATGGTTGTTAGACGCGGTCTGAATGAAAAGATGCTGGAAGAGTGCTTGAGGTCATCTGATTTGTACAGGATAGAAGGGATCTTGAAGGAGAAAGGCTCTCACTCCATTTTGTCACGCCTTGCACTGTGGAAGGCACTTAATTGGAGACCATTTCTTACTACAACAAGACAATGACCCAAAGCACAGCTGCAGACTAGACAAATAAACGATTTAGGGAAGAAGCTGTCCGCTGATATTCTGTATATATTGGAGTGGCCAGAACAGCCACCTGATCTAAACCTATTGAGCTGTTCTCGGAGCAGTTTGACCGTATGGTACATATGAAGTACCCATCAAGCCGATCCAACTTGTGGAAGGTGCTACAGGAAGCATGGGGCGAAATCGATTCAGATTACCTCAGAAAAAATGCACAACTAGAATGCCAAAAGGAATGATCCAAAGGGAGAAGTGTTTTACGAATCCAAAGTTTGACAGACACAATTATTAATCTAGTTAAAAATAATTATTTATATAATTGTTCAATAACTATATTTCCTATTTATGTTGCTATATTTACTGTGTATCTTCCCATTTCTAAATGACCCCAAACCTTTGAACGGCATTGTACATCATATGTAATAGGCTGCAGCCTGCTTGAGGCTGTATCCTCACATCGAAGTCCAGTGACGCTGCAGTTTGAAGAAATGTCTGATATATTGCAGGTTGGGATTTCGTACATTGAAATTGTTGCATAATTTATTTCAGCTGCCATCATGACATTGAGAATAAAGCTCTGAGTTTTTTCAAGGGCCTCGTCTTCTGGGAGAGAAGAGAGAGATGGGGTGCGGGAAAACTGCAGTTAATTGAACACTGTGTGTCGGCACTGGCTGTATATTTAGCATCCATAAATGGAAGTGTTATTTATGTGCCAAAGAAGTGTTATTCCACCTTTGGTTTTTCAGTGGTGCTATCAAGATTTGAAGCATGAGGACTTCCCAAGTTAGACAAACATCTAATTACATCCTCACTGCATTACACTTTCATTAAACTCCAGGCCGGCTCTAATGGTGTCAAGGTTTCTCACAGGAGTTTTTGTGCTTTTTTTGTACTTTTGCCTTTTTGAAATATACTCTAGACTTAGATGATTTTTTTTCTTGAAGTTCGAAGTGAGACATGAGACAACACTGCCCCCTTGAGACGGAGGGTGGAATGATCTCATAGGAGGCACTGGGAGGTGGTTATGTAAGAGAGCAGGAGGAATCACAACAGAATGCATATGAGACCAGGCACTAATGCAGTCATGTCATGCATAATGATTTGATGCTGTGTGAAAGTTCCCTCCCTCCCTGGAAATAATGCCTAGCATTTATTGTGACTCAAAAATATCTTGTCCGATACATTAAAGAGACATTTTAATAAATGCACATACCATCAAAGAAAGGTGTAGTCTAACATAGAAACTGACAAGTCTAATGATTAAAGGGAAATGGGAAGTCATTTAAAACGTTTGCAATTTTTCCAGACATTGTATCATACCTGATGATTCTATTTTGTGTGTGTGTGTTAAAACTGTGAAACTGATCAAGCTTTCTATATTTGCAAGCCAATGTGACAAGGTAAGAGTGATGTCAAGGTCTGGGTATTTTAGATGGTAAGCGAACAATCACTTCTCATGGTCATTGAGTTCGATGCAGGAGAAATGGGTCTGCAAAATGAAGACCTGAGCAACTTTGACAAGGGCTAAAATTGTTATGGCTCGGCGACCAAGTCAGAGGATCTTTGGAATGACACTGCTTCTGTGGTGAGTACATACCTACAGTGGTCTGAACCGAGAAAAGGTCTAGCGCGGCACAAGTCACAGAACAATTTAATGATAGTTACGATGAAATGTATTTGTCACAATTCAATTCCCACCAGGGACATCAAGATTGTCCCAGCTGTTTTACATTTGGTTTAAATAAAGTGTCACAGCTTTATGCGATTGGTGATTACGTGTGTATTTAGGTAACTGTATCTGGGTGCACGGTGTCGGTTATTGTTTCTATGCCACGTCGATTTCTTGGGTGAGTGTTAGTGTTACGTACTGTTTGTCTGAGTGTTATAAGTCGCAACTGAGCAATGGCATAGTTTTGTGTTGCCGTTTACGGTTTGTTTTATTTTTGAATGGAAGATACACGTTTTGCACCTGGCTTTCCTCTACACTACAGTGTCACAACAACACAGTGTCGTGACAACATGGTGTCGTACAGTGTCATAATTAGAACCGTAGTAATTGCTGTAATTACAGAAAAAAAACAGATTATCTTTGTTGCCAAGCTTGTTAGAGGCAAAGAGTTGCCGACACACTGCTAGCCTATTTATTCTATTTGCCATTTGCACAATGCTCACTCTTAGATATGTTCTTGCAGATATGTTCTCCGCTTGTATTGCCCACATTTGAAATCTGCTACATTGTTGAACTGAATAACTGTATCTTTATCTATCCATGTCAACTGCACATCCGTACACTGTTCTCCATCTCACTTCACTCGTACATTGGGATTTTGGTTGGCCATTTTTTTCAGTTTCAGGGTGTAATGATGCACACCAGTTTTCAATTTGGGATTAGTAGAGTATTTAAGTTGGGTCATTTGTATGTCACTTTGCTTCGCATTGTTTCAAGTTACGTTCTGTGTGAGTGTTTATTGTTATTTAGTCATATAGACATATAGTCCTTTGCGTTTTGTATTAAAATGTCTCCGTTTCAGCGCACTTTATTCAAAGTCTAAATGTTTTCTGTGTGTTGTTCTGTGTTTGATTTCATAAATCAATACCACAAACGTTTTTCCGGCCCCTGCATTTGGCCATTCCTGCACTTCACATTAAGTGGTTTGTGAAATGAGGCTTAGCAAAGGGCAATGCATATCAAATAATAAATAGAAGAGACATCCAGTGTACACTGGATACACACTGTGGATACACAAAACATTATGATCTAATATGCTGTTGGTCCCCCGGTTGCCACCAAAACAGCCCCAGCCCGCTGTAGCACAGACTTAACCTGAGGTCTCCTGTGGTATCTGGCACCAAGACATTAGACAGCAGACCCTTCAACTACTTTATGCTCTGAGGTGGAGACTTCCTGGATATAACTCACTGTACCAGCACATTCCACACATTCTCAATTGGCTTGAGATTTGGGAAATTTGGAAGCCAGGTCAACACTTTAAAATCTTCACCAGGTTCCTTAAACCATTCACGAACAATGTGTGGCAGGGTGCATTGTCTTGATGAAAGAGGGCGATGTCATTAGGGACTACCATTGCCATGACGGAGTGTACCGGGCCTGGAACAGTGTTTTGGTTGGTGTCTTCCGAACAAGGGTTTCCCAGCGACACACTCCGTCTACCAGCTTGAGGTCATTCCACAGTGCATGCGTTACAACTGGACTTTGGACCAGTGGAAGAAGATCATCTGGACGGATGAGTTCCGTTTTCGTGGACGGACGGGTTTTTGTGCTCTGATTACTTGGGGAAGTGATGGCACCAGCGTGGACAGGGTTCACCATAGGCAATCTGACCACTCTGCGGGTGCGCAGTCCCATACGCAGCTGGACTACGCTGTGTCTTGTGCTACGTTCCTGATCAGGTCTGTTTTACTTCTGCCCATTTCTCATGCATCCAACACGTTGACTATGAGAACTGAGTGTTTGCTCGACATCTAATCTACCCAGACCTTGACATGTGCCCTTGTTCGGAGATGATCAACGTTATTTGCTTCACCAAAGTTTTGGCTCATCAGTGTATTTCCACTGTTACAAGCATAGACGTGCTACATCAAACCGTTTAACTAGAACCTGTCTAAAATCAGTAAACTGTTTATATATCTTGACCCTTGTAGAAAATCAAATATTCCTTTATAGCCCCCGAGCTTTCTGATCACTACCGCCCTCTATAGGCAGATCCTATATACATAGTGTATCCTGCTAGACTATTAAAAATGCAATGTATTTAAGGCACAATTGGGAAGTTTCTGGAAAGCAATTTCTTCTACTTTCGTTTAAGTATTTGATGTGGCTGACATTGTATCAGGGTCTATACTGTGTGGAGAGATTTGAAACGAGCAGTTTCAAAGGAGTGGGTCAATCCGCCCTAAAAGAGGTACAAGAAACTCGTCCAATATGTAGTTAGGACACACTGTGAGGGAACATAGAACGTTTTTCTGTTCGGAACCCATAAAGATCCTCAAGAATCCCTTACTTTCTCGTACAACTGCCCTTTTCAGTTAAAACTAGAGGTTTCAATTAAACGGTCGTTTAACGGTGTTATGGTTTGAAGACTGAGAAGACACTGCATCATGTACTTGAATTGGTTATTTTATTCATTTACCATTTCTTTGTGGATTCCAATTAGTCAGTACATGGGGGTTAGACTGTTGCCCGGAAGATCACATTATTACCTGCTGTTTGAATCTCGGTCGCTGCATAGCGCCAGTTGAGGGCGGCATTAAAATTTGCTCAGTTAGACAAGTGTTAGTCGACATTGCTTTATACATCGATCAACGTGCATTTGATATCCGGGGGTGGACGAAAAACGAGTGGAAAATTACACATGAGACGCATTTCATTTCTTAATGATTACAATAATATCAACATATCCAGAACGAAGAAATGAAGGTTTAAATATGTTAGTGATTGGCACAGACACATTGTGGCCCTGCCTATTGTTTATTGGTAAGTTTTCATCTAAATCAGTACACACAGACACTCTGGTCTAGACAAACCGGTACAAACTGTATTTAGCTCCTGGCCATCTGTCAAACAAATAGGGGGTGGTCAGAACTTGACAGAGGTTTCTGCAGAGAGAAAATACAGTAAATGAAGTGTTTTGCATGGGGAACAAAGAGATACATTCCAATCACCGTTTACACCTCTAGCAAGCAAGAAAGCAAGTTAGTTTTTAGCACAATTCATACATAGAAGCAATTAAATGTGCATTGCAAAGGAAAAAGAAGAACCAATAAAATACATGCATTTTATATTCAAAGCAACCAGTTTATTGGCATCATGTACATTTAAAACATTACATCTCAGTAGTAACTGTGTACTTTTTCAGGTCATTTGACCTCTAGTCTGTAGTGCGCCAGATTGGGAAACAACCAGTTCTCTCTGCCTTTGATCGCTGTCCCTGTTTGATCACTATTAAATTAGACAATAAATGAACATAAATGTTATGTTCCCTCACACTGAAAGAAGTAACATTCATTGTGACCAAAAAACACTTGCCTTACGACACTAAATGCTAAACCTTTGTTGAAAGTGTCAAATAAAATAGCAACAGGAACATATTAAGTCATAAACATAACCGGGGAAAAGATTCATGACTGCATCATTTGGGGCTGTAGGGGAGAACCAATGAAGTAGGAAAGAGTAATGTCACACACCTGGCGTGGTGGAGAGAAAGCACACGCGGGCACGATCACTTTGGATGGCGTTTAAAAAAGAAACGTAGACACTGAACTGAAAAATATAAACCGATTGAAATAAAAGTGCCAACACACTAGTGACAATAAGAACCCAAAACGGCTGTATGGAAACCTCACCAAACAAGAATGACATAAACGGTGACGATGAACCACACCAAGGGGAAGCAGAGGAGAAACATATATATATATATGTATATATAAGGATTAATTAGCTAATGTGGACCTGTGTGATGAATGACAGGACAAGACAGTGGATGGATAAGTCGAAGGAGGAGTTTGTGAATGTCAAGGAAACCAGGAAACTCGGAGTGACGAGTTTACCATATCAATACAGGTAAGGCATTTATGATAGGAGTTCATTGTGGATTGTGGATTAGTGATTTGTTTCTGTAAGGAAGACAAAGACAAAAAGACAGACAGAGAGAGACCAAGATAGAAAGAGAGAAGGCTTTCAGATTGTAAGTCTGCGACATTCACACTAAACTGTGGAACTTTTTCAATCAACGTAGGCATTCAGAAAGGTGGTTTATAACAGTGGACCTGAAAAAGTAGTGCGGTTAATTTCTTATTGGACTTTTGTAAACACTTTGCAAGTTGTTCTGTGAAGCCTCGGTCTCTTCGAACAAAGCTGCAAAGAGATCGAGATTCATTAATATGAACATACGCGTAGTGCCAAGTGATGGAATGAGGCAACTGCTTCCTTAGAAGTAGAATAGTAAATGTGGAAAATATTGAATATTTCAAATAAATGACTCTTTCTGAAATATAATTAAATAACGTGACGATTAAATTGTTTCATTTAATTAGAGCGCGTCTTTAAATGTACAATGACAAGAATCCATATAAAGACAAGAATCCATTGTTAAATAAATGTAACCAACCGAGTTACCGGATAATCAAATGGAAAGCTGATTCTTTGTTTTATTAATGTACCATACGCTGCATATGTAACAGATGGGCCCTACCGTGCATTTTAGAAAGTGTTCAGACACCTTTTCTTTCTCCACATTTTGTTTTGTTAAAGACCTCATTTATAATACATTGAATATCTTTGATTTCCCATGAATTTACATAACACAGCATAACATAACACAGCCCCCAAATATATACAGCATTTCGATACTTTTTTTTCAATGTATTGCTCTGTTATTTAAGTATTCTGGCCCACTCCAATGTTACCTGCATCCATGTGTCCTTTTTCTCATCCTTAAGCTGGTGTAACAGCTTGGTAACAGCGTGCAACATGATTTAGAAATGTCTATATCGAGTCCCACACTTCACAGTGAACGTCAATGCAAAAGCAGAGCCACGAAGTTCAATGACTCTCCATAGTCCATCGAGACAGAGTTTCAGGAAAGAAGGAATTCGGATATTGATTGTATGATCTTATGAGACCAAAATCCAACTATTAGACCTGAATGCCGAGATTCAGCACTACAATGACACAGCCTAGTTTATGACAGAGTGGCTTCTGTTCAATTCCGTTAATGTCTTTGAGCGGCACAGCTAAATCCTGGACATCCTTGTGAACAATGCAGTATTATGGCATTATGGGGTATTGTATGTTTATTCATTCCAATTGAAATAATTGTGTCAATTGAAAACAATCTTTAACACAACAATGTTATGAAATGATGGGGTATGAAATACTTTTTAAAAATAATGGTATTTACAGAAAGTGCTGTGGCTTGGCAGATCTAGTTTGCCGTTTTCCTTCTTTGAACTATAACGTGTTTAATATTTATGGTTTTATAAACGATCAGAGGAATAGACAGAACTCAAATCTACAAAAAAGCGCCGTCTCAAGGATAGTATGTGAACAGAACAGCTTTCCACTCAACAAGTGATCAATAAAAGATGAATGCCAAAGCGACATTTAGTTTTTTAACAGTGAGAATTTATTCATTTCCAATTGAGCCCTTATATAAAAAACATCAACAAAAACATAGATTTCTTCCAGACAACGTACTCAATTCAAAGGGGTTAAAATTGGTAAAGGTTTCGTAACAATGTTTTTCCATCAAACAGGGTTGTATTGTGATGTGCCATCTCATTGCCAGGATGCCTGAAGCATTCCAGGGATCTGTATTTTTCTATCAGCCCTAACGCTCGTTATGTAGCACAGAAGATAGCTCCCCTTAGCGCACTATCCCACTGAAGATTATTAAACACGAAAACATACCAGGAAGACGTTGATCAAAGCAGTAAGATTTCCCAAAAATCACTACCATACTAATTTCTAATAGCGCTGGGAATTTCCTTAAAGGATCTTGAGTTGGCTGGCATATACTCAGCCTCACAGTTGAAACAAAAGTGGTCTGAAATATTTCCCAGCTCTTGAAATACTACCCGGATACTGTACTGCTGCACAGTTTCATATTTCAAGCGGCTTTATCGGGTTTGAACAAATTACGGGCAGCTTCATCGCTTGAGGTAGACATAAGTGGTCTGTTTATTACGGTTTGATGTTTTTTTTCCAGGCAGGTTGATGCGGCGAAGAAGACGGATGACGGAAGCCTTCCTTTCCTCCTCCCCCTGTTATCTTCCCATCCACACGGTCATCTGGGAGAACAGACATGAATGGAGGTGAGCTGCCAGCACTGTCCTCTCCTCATTCTGGCTCCAGAACTCCACAGCGATCAGCTCAGCACTCTCAGAGTCTTATAGTTTCTTTCATTTTATCGAGGACACAGGTTTCACTGGAGACCTCTGTCACAGCCACCACCACACCATCACGACCACACGACCACACCATAACCACCACCATTACACCACCACTACCACAACTCCACCACTACCACACCATAACCACCCCAGCCACCACCACCCCATCATCACCACCATTACACCACCACTACCACAACTCCACCACTACCACACCATACCACCACCACTACCACAATTCCACCACTACCACACCATAACCACCCCAGCCACCACCACCCCATCACCACCACCATTACACCACCACTACCACAACTCCACCACTACCACACCATACCACCACCACTACCACAACTCCACCACCACACCATCACCACACCATCACCACCAGACCATCACCATACCACCGCCACCACCACCCCATCACCACCACCATTACACCACCACTACCACAACTCCACCACTACCACACCATAACCACCCCAGCCACCACCACCCCATCACCACCACCATTACACCACCACTACCACAACTCCACCACTACCACACCATACCACCACCACTACCACAACTCCACCACCACACCATCACCACACCATCACCACCAGACCATCACCATACCACCACCACATCACCACCACCATTACACCACCACTACCACAACTCCACCACTACCACACCATAACCACCCCAGCCACCACCACCCCATCACCACCACCATTACACCACCACTACCACAACTCCAGCACTACCACACCATACCACCACCACTACCACAACTCCACCACCACACCATCACCACACCATCACCACCAGACCATCACCATACCACCACCACCCCATAACCACCACCACTACCACAACTCCACCATTACCACACCATACCACCACCACTGCCACAACTCCCCCACACCATCACCACCAGACCATCACCATACCACCACCACCACAACCCCACCACCGCTACCCCACCACCATCACCTGAGCCCTTGACAAATAATTAATTTCAAGAGTATAAGTTGGTATAATGGCGCAAATACAGCACTAACCATAGTAGCCTACCTCACAGTGTGCAACACACACACACACACACAAAAACACACACAATCACTTCAATCTCCTGTCCTATGTTGTGCAGAAGAGCCATGTACTCAGCCATATTGGCTCTTGCCATGTGTGCTTGTAGAAAGTTGGTAACAATAATGTGAGATTGTGGAGGACAGGAGGACAGGAGGAGGGTACATGACGTTCAATGTATAGAATCTGACATATATAAGATCAGAGATGCTGCATTTTTCCCTTTGGCTGTGTCTGTACACAGAGGCCATTTCTTTCACCCTGGCCATGGAGACACTAATGGAAGAGGACGCTGCACATTTGGCTGCAGTGGAGCATTTTATTCCGGGCCACCTTCCATTACACAGGAGCCACCACGAAGATGTCATCCCTGCTCTGAGATTAGAAAAGGACAGAGCTGTACCGAACACACCCTGCTCTTGTCTCATTCTGAAAATAGAGAAGGACAGAGCTGTGCCGAACACATCCTGCTGCTGTCTCATTCTGAAAATAGAGAAGGACAGAGCTGTGCCAAACACACCCTGCTGCTGTCTCATTCTGAAAATAGAGAAGGACAGAGCTGTACCGAACACATCCTGCTGCTGTCTCATTCTGAAAATAGAGAAGGACAGAGCTGTGCCGAACACACCCTGCTGCTGTCTCATTCTGAAAATAGAGAAGGACAGAGCTGTACCGAACACATCCTGCTGCTGTCTCATTCTGAAAATAGAGAAGGACAGAGCTGGGCCGAACACATCCTGCTGCTGTCTCATTCTGAAAATAGAGAAGGACAGAGCTGTGCCGAACACACCCTGCTGCTGTCTCATTCTGAAAATAGAGAAGGACAGAGCTGTACCGAACACATCCTGCTGCTGTCTCATTCTGAAAATAGAGAAGGACAGAGATGTGCCGAACACACCCTGCTGCTGTCTCATTCTGAAAATAGAGAAGGACAGAGCTGCGCCGAACACACCCTGCTCTTGTCTCATTCTGATAATAGAGAAGGACAGACCTGTACCGAACACATCCTGCTGCTGTCTCACTCTATCAATCTCTCTCTGTGTCTTTCCGTCTGTCACTCTGCACACCAAACTTGTTCAGACCTAGTAGGTGCAGAATTTCACAGAATAGGGAAGTACTTCATCAACTTTGGAGGATTCAGGATGGTTATGTTCATGTGGTTCTATTAAAATAGTGAAGATTTGGCTTTAAAAATGTTGAACGGATCAAAAGTTGTTTAAGAGACTACGTTCTGGACAAAAAGCAGATTATGTAGAACAAATCTAAATGCAAAGAGCAGGTCCTTTCCAACATAATTTAGCATTTTCACTAGGCAGTGTCACTCACTTGTCATTTATTTATTGTATGATTAACCAGTACATTGACATGACCCTTGTATTTGTGGACAGTCTTTTGACTGTGAGTGGTGAACGGCCTTTTGGACTGGGAGTGCTGAACGGTTGCCTAGCGAGCAGCTGAAACTGAAGAGCATTGTGTGCAGGGTGTGTGTACAAGCAAGCGAGCATGCAGCTAAAGCAGTGTGTGTGGCTGGCGTCTAGGTGTGTGAGAGAGTCCGCTGACTCCAAATGAGCGGAGATTCTCCACAGGGGCAACTCTCTCCCTCCCTCTCTCAGTTTCGAGTCTCTCTGTGTGTCTGTCAGGCAGAACCAGCATGTCAAGGCTGTTGCCGCGGCCGACACCAGAGGCACACACATGAATACAAACATGATCGGGCGGAAAAAAGAAATGGCCACAGAAATACAGGCACAAAAGCAGACGGTGAAAAGAACTGAATTTTGTTCCTCTTAAGCCTTGACAACTTCCAAGTAAAGAAAGGGTACAATGACAGATGCTGAGAATCATGTGCGACTATTCAAACTCTTGAGAACAGACACACGTTTTCCTTCAACAGTGAGTCTGGATCTAAGAACCTCCTGGTTGACCTAGAGCCCGACAACATGTCAGTGGAACTACAGTTAGAACATTATTTCCTGGTTTTGACGTCACCACAAAAGATGAGCACCTCAGAGTCCAGCTGGTATCGTTCGCACAGCCACTTCTGTGAGACAGAACCGCGGTTAGTTCAGTCCAACACAATGTATTGTTCTCCGTCCCTACGGGCCCGTGAGACTGTGTCATTATTGAAACAGTGCAGATGGCAGGTCCCAGCACTGGGGAGTCCTCATTGATCCGTTGTCAATTTCGTCTGAAGCTGCAGTGCTACATTGTGATGGATAGCAAAAAAGATACTTCTCCGGTTACCAAGCTACTGTGCCGTTCTACGGCCGCATCGGCTGCTTTCAATTGCCTGTGATTGACAACACCGTGCTCAAACCGACCCAAAACAAAAAATGTGCGACTGTCGCAGACTTGTCACTCGAGAAATGTTACTACTTCGCTTATTTAGTTGGACGAAAGCAGGTAAATGGTCACCTGTTAACGACAAGTTAAATTCAGCAAATTATTAGCCCTTCGTCTCAAAATATTTCCATTGACTCACGGTACTAACCCCAACCCAGGTCCACAGCATGTCTCCCACGTGGTGAAGCTTTCATCCTGGTGAACAACCAAGTCGGTTAACGTTCTCTTGAAGGTCACTCACTCACGGCTCTACAGCTAAAACAGATAAATAAAATAGTCAGAAATACAATTACTATGGCAGTTTGGAGTGGAAAGGTGAGAAGGGTTATTGCACTGCCTGTGTTGGGCAATACCTTTGCATCTGCCTGTCTCAGCTTGTTCTCTGTGTGACACTGTTAAAGTGGTTTGTAGGTTACTGTGCGTTGGGCGAGGAAGACTGTAGATACATCTAGTCTAGTGGCCGACTACAGGGAGCTGTCCATCATCCATCAATCTTGGCAGCAATTACAGCCCAGAGACACCCAGTGCTCGTGCTGCCGGGTGAAGATACAGAAAGCTCCATAGCAGAGTGGAAGACAAAAGAAAGATGAATCTTTGTGGATCTGAAATTATAGGGCATGATGGAGCAGTGCTCTGAGCAATTTAATTTGGACTGACCTCTGGCTAACACTCGGTCTGACCCAAACCTCACGAAGCTCCGAGCCCAGAGCTATAGACCCATTTCGTTCTTGTTCATGTTAATGTACACAATCATTTTATTTATTAAACTCCTGCAAACACTCACCTGCACTTCAAGTTTGTCACGTTACACTTCATTGAACCCATACAGTTCTACTGTGCTGTTTGTGTTTTTAAATTAACAGATAAAAACAACTGTCTTTTCTTCTGCAGCATGTTTATGAGTATGCTATGACTGTTACAGCCAGCTATTTGTTTAGCCAATGAAGAGCCAGCTATTTGTGTAGCCAATGAAGAGCCATTTATTTGTGTAGCCAATGAAGAGCCAGCTATTTGTGTAGGCAATAAAGAGCCAGCTATTTGTGTAGACAATGAAGAGCCAGCTATTTGTGTAGACAATGAAGAGCCAGCTATTTGTGTAGACAATGAAGAGCCAGCTATTTGTGTAGACAATGAAGAGCCAGCTATTTGTGTAGACAATGAAGAGCCAGCTATTTGTGTAGCCAATGAAGAGCCAGCTATTTGTGTAGCCAATGAAGGGCCAGCTCAGCACCAAGAGCTATAAATTCAGTTCGATGTGCAGGCCTGTTTACCCGCAGGCAAGTTCTGAAGCGGCAATGAGAGTTTTCACACCAAAACATCCAACTGACTGTGACCAAAATATCTCACCAGGAAGGTAAAATAGCCTACAACCACAGAGCACATTCACACAGAAGAGGGATTTGCCGAAATAGTGAGTGAATAAAAAAAAAGAAAAAGTTAACGCAATTCATGCAGAGAGAAAATTGACTCAAAGGTTTTGTAAAGAAGTTAGGGAGTAGCCAGTGGCACGGCCTGCTGAGACTTTAGAGGGCTTAGACGAAAAGCATAAAGTTGACAGGGAGCACTTCTCTTTTTCTCACCACCCATTTCTCTCCCTTTTCCTTATTCAGTAAGGAGAGAAGAATATTGGGATTAAAGAACAGAAAGTGCTGATGCTTGTCGTCGATTGATATCTTGCGCGTCATCGATGGGCAAATGCATGCATAATTGCAATTACAGGGGGCCTCTGATCTGTAATCTTCCTGATTTCTTTCTATTGATGCCTTTGATTTATATTCATTAGCCCTTTGAACTTGCGAGAGTACATTTCACTTTCACCTTGGGGGTGAGTGAACGCTCTGTCACATTTCTTTTAAACCTGCTTCTGTCTCCGTGTGGAGTGTGGTTTGTATAACTGTATAAATCTCCTCTTTTTTTTGTGTTCAGAAGTAAATGACAGATAAGGTTTTTAGCAATTCATAGACCCGTGTGTTTAAAGACACGGGGGAAACGATGCTACTCTGGCTGTGCTATCAAAAGACTCCACTATGCTAGCAGGCATGCTAACAGGCTGCCCGATCGGCACTCTATATCGTGGTGAAGATATAGGAGTAAGGTTCTCGTCTACATTCCAAGACAAAAGAGCACCACTCCAGCTAGGAGGGAATCTGTGGCACCTCAGCAGTCTGCGGCTCTATTACTTTGACCGTCCCAAATAGTGGACACATTTTTTCAGTTTCTACACCAGCATAAGTTACTTGCGTTATTTGCGTCTGGAGCCGATAGATCCCCTTCATGTTTGAATTACATCAACGAAGATGAGAAGGCGCAATGATACTTAGCTTCTGGTGTTTAACGGCGAGGAGCTCGGCTTGTCGTCTAAACTGTAAACTGTAAAAGAGAAATTAAGCAAGTTAGTTCATAGTAAGTACGGACAAAAAAGCATGACAGGTGACCAGGTAGGTTGCAGCGAAGCACGACGACAGGGTGCCAACAGGAAACAGGTAAATCTCTTCAATTAACACAAACAAATCGAGGACTAGAATGACAAAGGGCTGAATGGCTGTAATTGCTGTAAACGGGGGATTCTTTGACGAACGCAAAGTTCAAAGAACACAATTATTTCAGCTAAAAATCATCATTATATTTCCTGACCATTTTGATGAAATGTCCCATTAAAACTAATTGCATGTACGTTTTGATTGGAGCCACGCACATATCCAAGTGACATCAAACTTTAGAACAGCAGCACAGGTAAAACAATGTTAGTAGCAGCTCTGGAGTGCCCGTTTACCCATCATTTCTACTTCCTCCATTGTTCTAAGTTGCTGCTGGTGTTCTGTTTCTGAAGTGCAAAGCTGTTTGCTTGTTGGCAGATGTACAGCTTTGTGACCCACAGTGGTGTGTACAGATAAGACAGATAACTACCTCTAGCATCATAAGACACTTCCTATCAAGATCTTCTCAAGTGCCGGGTCCAAAGCCACTGTCCCCGGTGCACAAACCTCTGCTTCGTGTATTTTGGCTTACTGCTATCTTGTACTCTCGTCCATCTTTTTCACAATATTTATCGATATAAGAAGAAACATGCCAAGAAATGTAATAATCCCCTGAAAGGCCAAGAGCACACAGACCCTGCAGTGCTAACTTCTTCAAAACAATGCTGGCCATCTAATGAGCATTTAGAAAGAGCAGCAAAAATGGCAAACCCATCATATCAAACGAACAGACAGTTACAACGAAAGTAAATACGTGCGGGAATGGGTACTGTTTGTTGTGCTGACCAGCGTCACAGCCGACCCACAACATCGTGTAGTTACAGTGCTCACGGCACTCATTGTTTACAGAACCGGTCTGCTCTACTGATCAGAGACGTTGAATCGAGTTCAAGAAGAGCCCTGTGGCCAAGAGACGTACGAACCGATGGGAACAGCCGGGCCAACGCTAAACACAGCGCCTGGACGGCCAGATGCTTGGCTACGTGCCTGGATGGATGGGAGAACGCGTCTGATCGATGACTTCCGCATTAGACCAGCTGTTGTACGTTACATACGTGCCACGAGAAGAACCGGGCCTTCAGGAGACCCCACGCTGAGATCAGATGGCATCTCAGATATGCACACGTGGCAGTGACATTGTAAAGCGCGCCAAGGATCCACACCGCTTTCCTGTGTGAGACATAAACCCATTTGAGGGATCGCACGTAGGCTCGCCTGTCACGTCGGCTCCAAACGGAACATGAGGAACGCGACACAAGAGCGGAATTGTCATCTCGTAAACGTTTCGCTCAAATGTTGTTTGCAAAGGAGACTGTAAAGAACAGATGTTCCGCTCACATCACGTGATGGGAAGATCTGTATTTAGATATCCGCCCGATGAACGGCTTCAGGGAAATGGATGATCCACAAATTAAAGCCGGAACTGTGCGGTGTGATAGCATCGGTAATGTCACAGACCTGTTGTTCATGGTCTAAACTGCTCAGATAAATGATATGGGCTATCGATAGACTTTTCAATTGAACACATAGCAAAAGTGTAAAACAGGCTCACAATTCTTAAAGGACATATCAACATATGGAGGGCAATTTGTGAATTTGGAATGCCGGCTAAATTAATAACGACATCCCGCGTGCCAGACAATGGCCTGCATTTTTCGACGACCCGCCAATGCAGTTCCGGTGAAGAAGCCTAAACGGAATCTAAAATTATATAAATCGTATCCCACAAGTTGACACAGATGCGCCATGTTAAATTGCAATGAATCATCATTAGTCAGATTCATTTGTCACTAGATTAATCCTGATGATGTGCTTTTGACAAAATACTCCTGTATGTGGTTTCATTTAACAGCATTATGGAAAGTGTCTGGAAGAATTCGCCAACAGTATCCAGATTCATCAAGAAAAAGCAACAACATTCCTAGATATATTTTGATGTTCGGGTCACATTTTCTCACGTGTCCGACGCACAGGAACGCTGAATAAAGCGTTAAAGTAGACGTGATTTACAGCAAAGAAATACTTTTTATTTTCCCGCAGCGGTTGTCCGGGAATTCTTTCTTCTTGAGGCAGCGTCGTTTTTATTGCCTTTTCCCCTTCAACCTGCTGTCCTCGTATGTCACTGACCGGGGGGAGTGCAAATTGGCTAGTCACCACCACTGGCGACGATGAACGCCTGCGCTCCTTCATCAGTGTCCGTATGTCACAGGGTGTGAGTGATTGCCTCGTTATCCGCCCGGTACATTATTCCTGTTTAAGCGTGCACCTGGATCGTATTTAAGCCGTGTTTTTATATTGGAGATGCAGTCTGCAGGTGGATGCTGTTCAGTCAGTAGACATAAAGTGACGTCCTGCTGGTATGTCGCGCTAGGGCACAGGATTAACTGGGTACTGTGCCATTGATGCCTGCTACCTGGACTACGTTGCTTGTTTTCCCTTACTATGTATATGTTAATTCTGTGATATGTATATATTTCAATTTAGCATGATTTAGCATCGGGAGGAAGGTGACGTTCACATGTGGCGCTTACAGGTTTTTATAAAGGGAGCCATACCTTAAGGTATGGAAAACTGTTCGGGTAGTTTGCTCTCTTTTTCCGTGCGGTTCACAAGCAGGCCTGCGACACACAGTGGCAGTTTTTACATAACCGAAGTGAAGCACGCACAATAGAATAAACAGCATCCATCCAGCTCGTCCCAAACTCCTCTGGAGCATGTGTCTTTATCCTGGTCTGCCATCTGCTTCTCTTTAACTTGGTCAATTACTCCCCGTAATCGAAAGCATCAGACAGCTTTGGAAAAGCACTCCAGCTCCATTTTAGCTGATAGGATGCATAACCCAATTGACGCTGGGCCCCAGAACCATCATGAAGATAAAGAGCTCTGGCGAATGGTCTCGGATGGGTCTGCGCTGCTCTCCACAGACGCCAGCCAGGGGTAGACGTCATTCAGTGCTCAACCACCACACCGGGATGGAAATGAGTACCAGTCGGTGACTGAAGAGGCCCTCAGAGTCTTTCTAATAGAGGGACATCATGATCAGACAGTTGACTGACAGCCAGGCAACCAGGCATGACGAGTTTCTTTGTCCCGTATTGTAGACGAATAGGTTACTGCAGGTTCCAGTGTGGAAGAGGAGAGTTAATGTGATTGCCATGCACTCGCAATGTTTTCTAAAAACCCATGGCATTGTTGTGCCCGCGAAAATCACTTAGCGATTGGCCTTTTAGAGAGATCGAAAAATTATGTAGATTAAGTGTGCCTCCTTATGTTAAAGGGTTAATGGTCGTTTAGCCAAGCGGATCGATGCTTCCATCCATTCTTACCGAGATGTCGGATGAGTCAGCGGTTCTGGGAATGGATTCGACTCAGTTGATTTTAGGGGAGAAACCGAGCATTCTCACCTTTTGCAGCTTCCTGTTGTATCGCTTTACCACTTCCTCACACGGTTCGTGTTCTACAAAGAAACTACATTTCTGTTCTTCTTCTTTTACAGATGACAGACCTTGAGGTAATGTAGCGACCCTGGTGGGTATCCCTATTTGGTGCAGTGGATAGTGCGCTCGCCTCTGGAGCCATAGGTTGCAGGATCGATTCCCCCCTGGACACTACAGTAAGTTTAAACACAGACTCTACTGTTCGAAGTTATGTGCTGATGATCAGTCGATGCAATGCCCAAACTGACTGGTGTATCATAACTGACTGGTCAGTGTTACCATATTTTATGATGGCTCATAATGTGACACGCATACATAGGACATTTGCTCTACAACACATTCAGTTCATCAAGCGCACGTTCATTGTTGAGCGAAATACGTGTAAAATAGATGTTATTGTAGAAACGCTCACATGACCATTGGGTTGGAGCATCTGAGCATCTCTGAGAGAGACAGACGTGTTTTCTGTCCATTTTCCCCGCTACAAGAAGCTAGCAACTGCTAACGAGATCGGTTGATTTACATTCCCACAAAACGTCTTCCATGTCGTCTCACCATGTTATGGTGATGAGTTATACATTATGCATATTCTGTTGTAGTCAAGCTGTGCCGTCGCTGTGTTCTCACATACCGCCATTGTGCAGATGCGTTATGGGAAATTGCTGTCTGTTTACAGTGTAGGACGAAGTATCCCTTCCGTTAGTTGCGCAGTCACAACTTGTGTCTGCTGTAATTATCTGTCAGCAGAGATCAGAACGAGTACAGTCTGTTTACAATCCTCCACATCGCTTAGACCCAACGCCCCGATCCCTCCCAAATCACCTTGCCGTTTTGTGGCTCATTGCATTTTCATCCTGCTCTCCCTCTCTCTCTCTCTCTCTCTCTTTCTGTCTCTTGTTCGCTCTCTCTCTTCTTAATGTCTCAATTTGGTTCCACCCTCACTTCTCTTTCTCATTCAATTAAATCCATTATTAAATCCAATCTCCTTATCTTCCGCTCAGCTGCCACATCCAGAGGTTAACACTGCCCGTATCTCCAACCTTTGTTACCTTGTAACAAAATCATATTAGTATTTTCATCGGCACGACGAAGGGGGAAATAAGTCAGAGTTGACCTAATATTTTGGCACCAACCCTCAGAGAGCTACAGACTACTTTACAGGGTAAAAAGGGACGATTTGTCTACAACTGTAAATCTGCCACAGATCTTAGTGTAAACGGAGTCATGGTTATAACTAGGTACAGGGTGTAGGGTACCATTTGGTATAGATTCATTTACCTTGTCCATTTTCACCATGCCATTAAGTATTCGCCAACTTGTTTCTTCATCTGAAAGGTATTCAAAAGTTGTGTCGGCAACAAAGTAACTGCATCGGTTTTCAATCTCAGCTGAAGACCACACCAAGTGTCATTTCTGGCAGCTAAGGCTACAATTTGCACTGGCCGACCAAAATTGGACAAAAATGGATGTGAAAACAGCCGTGCGGTAATATATCACAGAGCCTTATGTGTGTGTCTGTGGGCAGCCCCTGCCCTACACACATTATGGGAGCGATGGGCGCTTCATGGGTTTCAATACGTTGATATTACGACGATAGAATGAAATAGAATCAAAGTAATAGCCGGCAGAGAAAAAGATTGTTGGAAATTTGTCAAACGTGATTAGGGACAATGATATGGGACAATATTACTGTGGCCGATATTGTGCTCTGAATGTGATACCGCGTTCTTCTCCAGTAACGAGCGGAATGAGGATAATGCAAGAGGCTTTTTTTGAGATGTACCACATCTTGCTCTCGGAGTAGATTAACTCAAATTTGTGAGTTTAGGCAGCAAGTGTTTAAGTGTTTATTTGCGTGTTTGCATGCACGTGGGTGCAGCGGTTGGGACACTGAACACATTGTAACTAGCCTAGCAAAGACCTCCGCAGTCCTGAGCTTCTCCAGGCCCATGCGACTATCATCTCTGACCTAGGTCTGCAATTGTTTTTAATTAGTCCTGTCATTTTGACAGTAAACATCCAAAGAACTTCTTTAAGTGTTGCTTCAATTTAACAACTTTGGCCGATATTAGAGACAATTGCATACTCGATATGTTGTTTACAAATGAGGTTTTATTGGAGGTCCATGAAGATGCCAGTAACATATAATGAGACGTATGTGTTGGCAAGCAGACATATGTGTTGGCTGTCCGTGTTTGAGTTATCTAATGTGAAAGTAACTCAGACAGACTGGTCGTTTAACGAACAGCAACATTACGCAATAAAATCCACCCATAACAATACTGCTTCGTAGGGTTGTAAATCAAAGGCTTGTAGCTTATGTACCTTCTCCAACTGCAATTCAGTCTACTAGGTACCTATGCTAAACTTAGATAACAGTTAGCCTATCAACTGTTAGCATGTGTCTATTTGCCTTAGGCATTGATTTTACTGATGCTGGCAAGTTATCAAGGAGTTAAAAGAGATAATGACAACAGAGTGCAAATAAATGTGTATATTTTAATTAACTCTTGGAAATGTTTAACATTGTAGTATCGGAAACAAAAGCATTATATTGCAAGTAAAAGGTTCAAAGGTTTTCCTAAAACTCAATTAAAAGAAAGAAATGGCTTGTGTTTGTTGTGGTGGCCATGTTGTAGGGAATTGTTGAGTCACATAGGAAATGGCCTTAATCTTGTCATCAAGCCTTTAATCGTGCGCTATATTTACTGGAATACCGCTGAATTGTCACACATGTAATTTAGAAACAAAACAACAGCATTCTCGTTGTGCCGCTAGGTTTGACGGAGATTGTGACACACTATTTCAGTCAATGACAACAACTCCGCATTTTTCCCAGCCAACCCAGTAGTCATGGTCGGTGGGAATTAACTTGTTTTCTGTACCAAAATAACGTTTCTATCCAATCAGGAAGAAAGTGGCCTCGGGCATGCTAAACAGGACAGACCGGATAAGTTTAAATGGAAACATAATGACACGCTGTAAAGCATCAGCGAAACATGCTGTAAACGTTATGCTTAATGTGAAACCTACAATCAAATTATGGTAAAAATGTATCCATTCTAGTAAAGCCAGAACCACATAACCTGAAAGTCAATCATGTTTAGGCAGCCGCATATCGTTTGTCTATAATTTGTGAGTGGGTGACATATTAAAATGCACAGTATTTTTCTCCTAGGGTGGGGAGGTCCCAAACTGGCTGGTGGTGTACAGCCTGCTCTGACCACATTGGGTATATGAAGACACAATACGGAGGTTACAGCAGGAACAATGTTTCACCAACAAATTAGATGTCTCTTATAGGATTAGTATTGAGAATGGAAACAATCAGTCGTGGGGGGGGGGTCAAGGGTCAGAGGTCAGATGTCAGGTGTCCGAAGGCAATATACCAAACATATAACGTCAGACTGAAGAGACAGACGGGAACGGAGGAGTACGTTTTGTGAAGGTCAACGGACATCTATTGGGTTGCGTCCCTTTTGGGGGCAGGGACATTTTTCGGTCTCCCTCTCCCAATGGCACAATGACATCCGTCACAGTGGAGGGGGGGGGGCATGTGGACATAGAAACGCCACATTCGCACGCCTAGCAACACGACTACGTCGGAGAATCATTAGGAGATGGAGGGGAGGAAACACACACTTGCATTCGTTAAGGGAGGCGACAGAGAGGGAGACCGGCACGACGCAGAGAGACGAGTATGTTCGGGAGATCTGAGTGTGAGAAAGTTATTTGGTGAAACCGGAGCCTTTGTTTGGGTTGCACAATATCATTTTCCGCTTGCAGGCAAGCTTGTTCCCGTACTAACCTGTGCCATGCATACGAACACAGTGAATTAATCAGCAGTATTACTACTCCCAGACCGAACACATGGGCTGGATATTAGTCACATGGTTAATTAATCAGCAGTATTACTACTCCCAGACCAAACACATGGGCTGGATATTAGTCACATGGTGTATTAATCAGCAGTATTACTACTCCCAGACCAAACACATGGGCTGGATATTAGTCACATGGTGTATTAATCAGCAGTATTACTACTCCCAGACCGAACACATGGGCTGGATATTAGTCACATGGTTAATTAATCAGCAGTATTATTACTCCCAGACCAAACACATGGGCTGGATATTAGTCACATGGTTAATTAATCAGCAGTATTACTACTCCCAGACCAAACACATGGGCTGGATATTAGTCACATGGTTAATTAATAAGCAGTATTACTACTCCCAGACCAAACACATGGGCTGGATATTAGTCACATGGTTAATTAATCAGCAGTATTACTACTCCCAGACCAAACACATGGGCTGGATATTAGTCACATGGTGTATTAATCAGCAGTATTACTACTCCCAGACCATACACATGGGCTGGATATTAGTCACATGGTTAACTAATCAGCAGTATTACTACTCCAAGACCAAACACATGGGCTAGAAAAAAGTCCCGAGTGTGAAATGTGACCGACTTGAAGAGAAGTATTAGTATTTTTTCAGTCACCAAACTCACATGCTGTTTCATGTGATGCCACAGGCAGCAGCAGTCTGACTGAGTTACCTTCACATCAGTTAACTCTGCAACTGCCAAACACACAGAGATAGCAAACACTAATGCCTGCTTGAAGTGTTGGCGAGGCACATAATGAATATACAGTATATGAGCAAAATAAAGTGCTAATGTACTGTGCATGGTATGCTTAAAAAAGGGAACCTTTTATTCGAAAAACAACTGGTTGAGAGACAAGTCATTTGACATAAGGTATTTTGCTCTAATGCTTGAAGGGCTCTGTGGCACAGCAGTGTTTGTGCCATCTTTACAATAGAATGGAGAGAGTGAGAGAGGAGGATAGAATGGAGAGAGTGAGAGAGGAGGATAGAATGAGAGAGTGTGAGAGGAGGATAGAATGGAGAGAGTGAGAGAGGAAGATAGAATGGAGAGAGTGAGAGAGGAGGATAGAATGGAGAGAGTGAGAGAGGAGGATAGAATGGAGAGAGTGAGAGAGGAAGATAGATTGGAGAGAGTGAGAGAGGAGGATAGAATGGAGAGAGTGAGAGAGGATTGATAGAATGGAGAGAGTGAGAGAGGAGGATAGAATGAGAGAGTGAGAGAGGAAGATAGAATGGAGAGAGTGAGAGAGAGGAGGATAGAATGGAGAGAGTGAGAGAGGAGGATAGAATGGAGAGAGTGAGAGGGAAGTATAGAATGGAGAGAGTGAGAGGAGGATAGAATGGAGAGAGTGAGAGGGAAGTATAGAATGGAGAGAGTGAGAGAGGAGGATAGAATAGAGAGTGAGAACGAGGACACCCGACGGTTCTGATAAAGTATCTCTGCTACTGAGTCGACTTCCTCTGAGTTGACTCTGGGCCAGAAGTCTGTTCATTACCGTCATCAGAATCTCATTAGCGTCAGAATCTCATCGGCAAAGCCGAAGAGGAGGGAATACGAGGAGGGGGGGGGGACGAGAGGGTAGGGAATGAGAGATGGGGAGAACCGTGAAGCGCTCATGTGAGCTAAAAGCAATCTGGTGCCAGCGAGAATCAGCCCATAAACATATGAACTGAAACAATGCAAATGGACGTGCCGGGTTGTTCGCTTGAAAAACCCCATTCAAACAAACTCAGGACATGCAGGCGGCTTATAACACAAGAACGTCTTCGCAAGGGTCCGCAGTTGTCCGTGTTTTATTTGTCGGCCACATCCATCGCCACACGCGCAGTGGGTTAAACGATTGTACTTTTGTCCTTCGCCAGAAAGCACTAGTTTCACTGTGTCGGTACCACGTTGGGTAAGTCGACGCAGCGAGTGATTACGCCGTGGTTTGTTTTTCCGAAGAGAGTTCGCTTCAAAGATCCGGAGAGGTTCAATGTAAAACACCCGGGAGTTAAAAGCCTTGCAGGGATTTACCTGGGAGCTGACAACTGAGCGCGTCGGTGTCCCCTCTACTCTCCTCGTCCCGTCTACATTTCTCTCACCCTTTAACCTAAGCCAACGCGTTACGCTCGTGCTACTCTTATGTAGGTGTTGCGCAGTGGCCTTGTTTAGCCGGGCATCTGCAGCGCTACATGACCGAGGCAATGGATGGTTGAACCGGGCATCCGTAATCATCTCTACCGTATTACACATCTACCACGCTAACGACGCTCTCGCTTTGACCATTCATCAAAGTGCCGAGCGATAAATCAACAACGTCAGCGCTCCCGTAATGACCGATTATTTGGAAACTCTCCGAACAGCGCGCCTCCTGTGATTGGCTGTTGGCAGGCAGAGGGACGTTGCATTCGCCGGATAACGTGTCCGTATCTGAAGGACACAGCGGTGACCTCCGCTTAAATCCCGCTCTCTCTCTTCCCACAACGCAAGCCAGTGATGGAGCTGCTAAAAAAAGGCAAAAAAAATTACGTATAATCCCGTTTCTACATTTTAGTCAGGAGGCTTTGTTCGGGGAAGTGGGACAAACACCTTCCCAGGTCAATCGCGATCCACTTCACAGCACATCGGCGTCATGGGACACGTTGGCGAAGAGGGAACACTGGGACGATGTCTCAGGAGAATACAGTGCCTCAGTGTGACTCCCTGGGTCTCCTGGGTAAAGGCTCATCAAACAGCCTGTTCGTGTATCAGTATCTATAGTAGCCATTAGAAGCAGGGGCGATCCAGATGGAAGGATACACTGGGGTTACAGCTATAACATCGGAAACTATTAAAGGTAGTCAATTTAAATGTTTGGCTGACTGCGGTTTCAGGGGGGTGTTGGAGCTCATGACGAGACGGGAAACGCACGGGACCTCCCAAATAATGAACCCCTTAGTGTTTTTCTAGGATGTGGGCCATTTTCAATCTGCCTCACATTATTGTATGCACGCTGTACTGTCGTAGCCGGCTTGCCATCTGTCATCTGCACGGAAATAATGCGGCGTGCACAATCATCTCTCAATCACTGTGCGTTTTCACGGTGCTTTATTAAGCGGAGAGAGCAGTGTTTTTACGGTCCAATTAGCCTGGATCGCTAACTCCTCTGTGTTCCGTGTTGACACATTCCGGCAGCGGTCGCGTGTCTGTGTGTGTGGCTCTGCCTCCTGCGCACGTGTTCCACGGCCACGCTCCCACTTTGGAAATCAGGGCATGATTTGCTATCATTTCACCTTCAGTAAGCGATGCAGCTTACATCCATATAGGGCAGGCAATGCCCACACTGTGACTGAAGCTATAGGGTTATCAGAAGAGAGTGACTACAAAGACGTCTCACAGCAACCCGTGGGGAGTTTTTTTTCACACACACATTAATTTGATTACTGACCTTGCTACATTTGACCAGACTTCCCCAAAAATTTAGCAAAATCGGTCCCCACTAGGTTTTTTGCAGGTGCACACTAAGATACTGCAAGGATCAGGATTACTTTAAGATTTAGGCATTATGTTGCAAAAAGTCAAGCTCGGGTTAGGTTCCTGGGGTTAGAGTTAGGTTGTGGGCTAAAGGGTAAAGACAAACAAACACATATGGGTTAGGTTGTGGGCTAAAGGGTGAGGACAAACACATATGGGTTAGGTTGTGGGCTAAAGGGTAAGGACAAACAAACAGGTATGTCTGTTGCATTCTGGTCCGGTGCTAAAGGGGAAGGAAGATGAGGTGCATGATTTTGATTCCGCTCAGGAGCGGGAACATTTATCGATTGCAGGTTGGCCAGAAGTGTAATGACATTATGGAGTGTAATACGTCTGACTCAGCTCTTGTTTCAAGACTCTCACTCACCGTCTCACATCCTGCCTAGTGGCACCACCCTGGGATGGCAAACAACATGTACCCCACCCTAGTATCTATAACATCCACCTATATCAGTCCTCACTGTTAATATATACAACATGTACCCCACCCTAGTATCTATAACATCCACCTATATCAGTCCTCACTGTTAATATATACAACATGTACCCCACCCTAGTATCTATAACATCCACCTATATCAGTCCTCACTGTTAATATATACAACACGTACCCCACCCTAGTATCTATAACATCCACCTATATCAGTCCTCACTGTTAATATATACAACATGTACCCCACCCTAGTATCTATAACATCCACCTATATCAGTCCTCACTGTTAATATATACAACACGTACCCCACCCTAGTATCTATAACCCACCCTAGTTATCTATAACATCCACCTATATCAGTCCTCACTGTTAATATATACAACATGTACCCATCCACCTATATCAGTCCTCACTGTTAATATATACAACATAGTATCTATAACATCCACCTATATCAGTCCTCACTGTTAATATATACAACATGTACCCCACCCTAGTATCTATAACATCCACCTATATCAGTCCTCACTAATATATACAACATGTACCCCACCCTAGTATCTATAACATCCACCTATATCAGTCCTCACTGTTAATATATACAACATGTACCCCACCCTAGTATCTATAACATCCACCTATATCAGTCCTCACTGTTAATATATACAACATGTACCCCACCCTAGTATCTATAACATCCACCTATATCAGTCCTCACTGTTAATATATACAACATGTACCCCACCCTAGTATCTATAACATCCACCTATATCAGTCCTCACTGTTAATATATACAACACGTACCCCACCCTAGTATCTATAACATCCACCTATATCAGTCCTCACTGTTAATACATACAACATGTACCCCACCCTAGTATCTATAACATCCACCTATATCAGTCCTCACTGTTAATATATACAACATGTACCCCACCCTAGTATCTATAACATCCACCTATATCAGTCCTCACTGTTAATATATACAACATGTACCCCACCCTAGTATCTATAACATCCACCTATATCAGTCCTCACTGTTAATACATACAACATGTACCCCACCCTAGTATCTATAACATCCACCTATATAAGTCCTCACTGTTAATATATACAACATGTACCCCACCCTAGTAACATCCACCTATATCCTCATAACATCCACCCCACCCTAGTATAAGTCCTCACTGTTAATACATACAACATGTACCCCACCCTAGTATCTATAACATCCACCTACATACCCACCCTAGTATCTATAACATCCACCTATATAAGTCCTCACTGTTAATATATACAACATGTACCCCACCCTAGTATCTATAACATCCACCTATAACAGTCCTCACTGTTAATACATACATACCCACATATCAGTCATCTTTTACACACTCCCAGCCTACTGTAGACTGTCCTTAACGTGCTTCCTATCAGTCATCTTTTACACACACCCAGCCTACTGTAGACTGTCCTTAAAGGGCAACTACACCGAAAAAACAAATTTTTTTCTCACTTATCGTCGTCACTTATGTAGTAGAAATGTGAAAGCATTTTTGAAATTTGTGCCACCTAGGCAGAGAAAAATATTAAAATGTGTTTTTGGCTCATGTGGATGAAATACACCAAATCCCAGAATTCACTTGTTTCGCTGCTCTACGAGTCCACTCCCAAGCCACGCCTACCGGCTCGAGAGGGCAGGTAGAAGGGAAGGCTAGCTACTAGCTAATTGACTGGAAAACAGAAGACAAAGGTTAACATGAGTCTCCGTGACGAGTGTCTTGATAAAGTAATTTAAATACTAGCCTTGCGTTGTACCGGGATGTACATCTAACACAAGGAAAGGACATGTAGTTAGTTCCATCGTTTTCCCGTTGAACATTTAGAGCGGTGCAAACAGTGGCTGCGGGCTAGTATCAACCACCCCAAGTTCCGAGAATATTTGTAATTAATAAAAGTATATACATTTCTTCATATTTCCCTGTACTCTTTTGTAAATCAAAGTAATACATTATAAACTTTGAACTTTTATTGTTTTTAAACATAATATAAACAATTTCACACTCATAGCTCTTCCAGAGCTTCAGCAGTTTCTTGATAGCCACAGTATTGTCCGTCACTAGCTGGAAATCTCTGTCTGATGTCCTGAACAACACAGGCAGGCAAAACAAGACGATAGCCTTTCCCCAGTCTCTCTCCTTGCAGGACCCATTCCACGAAATGACGGTAGGCTGTTAGGCGATATTGTCTGAAAACAATAAGCACAACGTTAGCAACGCAAGCTATTTGCACCTACAATAGGCTAGCTAGCATATATGTAAATGGTAAATGCTGCGCTCGGTAAATATAACCGATAGCTCAGCTAACTGACGTGAACAACAAATAAATACTCACTTATACTAAAGCGTCGGTTTTTCCCTGCGTGCTTTGGCTTGCGTTTCCCATTGACCTTCGGAATCCTGAAATAAGTTTGAAAAACTCGTGTGGATCAAAGCTGGGGTGCTCTATTAGGCATGCTGGCGGTCCCGTTTCTAATGCAGATTCAGTTATTTCTTCAAGAAGAAAATGGTATCGCTGAAATTCGCAACAGCAGCGGGACTCTATCTGTGTCCATAGGCACACAGCGAGAGCACTGGCACCAGCTGTCCGCCCCAGCTCGACTCTGTACGGGCTCTTCCTCATGACCGCCAGGCAAGCTTCGCTCCTCTGCAGCAGCAGCCTCTTGTTCCTCCGTCAACCGCAACTGTGTTTCGCTGTATTGCGGCTCGTACAGGCAGCCACGAACATCGGATTCGCGCAACAGATCTTCAAAATCCCTTTCTTCCATTTCGTCTTCAAAATTACTTTCTGCCATTGTGTTTAGTCTAAAACTAATTTCTCCAAAAGCCAGATCGGGTTAGCAAGATGGCGGACATTGTTTTGAAAATCTGTGACGAGTAGGGATGGGAATTGATAAGAATTTAACGATTCCGATTCCATTTTCGATATTGCTTATCGATCCGGTTCCTTATCGATTCTCTTATCGATTCTCATTGGGTGAGGAAATAATTACAAATTTGTTTTGTTTGTTTGTAACACGCTTTAATATCTGATAAGAACACCGCACATACTCAGAGTATACACAAATTATGTGTAGCAACCTCAGAACAAACCTAAAAGTAGGTGAGCTACAAAGTCCAGGGACCTATAGATTTTTTCCCATTCATTGGTCCAGCGAAAAAATAAATAAAACTGCCATTTAAGTGCCATAAAAACAAAAACACAGACGGTAAACAGTCAAGGAAGAGCTTGTTCCTTTGGGAATATTCAACCTGAAACTAAATTCAACTCAACTGACATACAAAATAGAAAGAAGTCTTCTGTAAAGACCACAACTATCAACTTGGGCAAATGATTGACAATAGAGATTATTATCCGTATAGTAAAAGTTTACACAATGAAATGGCGCTCACATTAACTAAATAGACAATTCCGCTGCTGCTTGACTCACTTGCTGTTTTGTCGCTGAGTAGTAGAGAATCAAACACACGACAGTCCTGCAAACGGATTGCGTGCTGTGTGGCCAAATGCTTCTGCATATTGGAGGTAGTTCCCCCCATTGCCGAAATTAAACTTTTACAACTGTTGCAAATGACTGCATTGGCGTCTTTTCGAGTGAAATATAACCACACTTTAGATCGCTTCTGCGTAACCAAAATGCGCAGCGCGTGTGTGACGGTCATGATGACACATTTGCAACGAGCCGAACCGTTAAGCGGAATCGTTAAGCAGGTACACTAACGGTTCCAAGGAATCGATTCACTGGGAACCGGTTCTAAAGAAGAACCGGTTCTCGATTCCCATCCCTAGTGACGAGGCCCCACCCCATATGGGCGGGTTGATAAAAATGCGGAAGTAGCATCTACTTCTGTCTGTAGTTCATAGCCTCTTTTAAAAAATCCTCCAATGACGTAAAAATCGTCATTTTACGTCATTGGAGGATTTTTTCCTGACCTAAAATCAAGATATGCCTCTTATCAGATGGAGTTGAGGGGTGGGAGGGGGGGTCATTGGAAAATACTACCATTTGTCTACTGATACAAAGCTAAATGCAAAATCGGTGAAGTGGCTCTTTAACGTGCTTCCTATCAGTCATCTTTTACACACACCTAGCCTACTGTAGACTGTCCTTAACGTGCTTCCTATCAGTCATCTTTTACACACACCCAGCACACTGTAGACTCTCTTAAACAATCGCTGCCATCAGCAACTTCCCATTATCACCAGCGATCCACAGCCAGTCTGTTTCCTGCATCTGTCATCTCTGTCTGCCCGTCCGTGGCTGACTGACTGGCTGGCCGACTGCCTGGCTGACTGAATCTTCTACTGCCTGTCTGTCCTGTCTCCCACAGGGTTCCCTCTGGATCTATTGATCCTGGGAGGAAGAGCGAGGGCTGCCAGGAACAACACACTTACAGTCACCAGTGGTTTTGCCAGTCCATTTCTATTTCAAACGGACCTCCCGTGCATTCGCAATTAAGATAAAAAAGAAGAAAGAGCGCGGATAAGGGAAAATTGGCCTTTGTGAAAGATAAAGGTATCCGCAGTTCAAAGTGAAAGGAAGAGGAAATATATAATTTGTTCAATTTTCTTTCGAGAGGAGAGAAAGAACATAGCTGGAGAAAAAAATATTCATGAGGACATCATTATAGAACTATAGCAGATCATTTTATTTGGAGCATAAAAAATAGCTATACACTGATCGAAACTTCTCACGGTTGCTTTTTCCTAGAAATGTTTTCTCGCACCAGTCCCATTATGACGTTGTGCTCCATGGGAGAAATAAATCCAAGGAGAGCCGAGTACAGAAGGAGAGGTGAAGGAGGACTGAGGGAGATCTGAAAGACTGATGGAGAACTGAAGCGAACACGTAACTGATGAGGCACAAACAGTCTAACTAAAGTTGGGCAATTACACCAGCTATCACTCACTGTGCCAAGGTAGACGAGAGCAGACAGGCCTGCTGTTTAATCTCTCTCCCTCTCTCTCTCTGTCTCTCTCATGTTCCTGATCAAGCCCTGTCTGTGCTCTCTGGTCCCAGAATCGGAGACAGAGACACTCTCTGGTCAATTACGTTACCGATGGAGTTGAGTCTCTTCCTACAGCCTGTATCAACTTGTTTCTCCAACCAGTCATGTGAAAAAGTCAATGGACAGATGAAGATAACCTAATCCAGAGATGGGGACTCGGGTTTGAGACTTGGACTCAAGTCGCACTTAAGTCGCACATACAGTGACTTCAGACTTGAGATGCGGGACTCGAGAACAATCTTTATTTTTAGGAAACGTCTGATGTGCAGAATGTTCTTCGCCTCCCTCCGTAACCTTTAACTTCGACGTATAACGTCACGTGTGTCGCCTGCTCGCAGAGGACAACAAACACGTTAACCACAGCGGCACTTGACGATGCCATTCATCATTAGATAAAAAATGCATACAACAGGCCCAAACAAAAGCAGCGCTGAATGCAAAATATGTGCTATCAAGATAAAATTACATGTGGGTAAAATCGTTTATCAGTCATCTGAAGACGCACTCTGAATGGTTAGCGAACATGTTCAGCTCAGCATTGGTCATCTAACGTTCGCTTGCTTCTTGCTTTAGGGAGATACACTTTGACGGTCACTGGCTGGATATTATGAAAAGATGAATGAGCTTTTGTTTGCTACGTTACAGTTTTATTTAGTTATCTTTACACTGGGTTTGAGAGTACAGGGTATGTGTTGATTTACAGTAGTTTATAAGATGTCATTAGTTGTAGATGCAGTGCACATTACATGGCTGTGTTATACAGCCCAAGGTAAATAAGAAATATTTAATGATTCTCAATCAGTGTGTGAACATTGTAGCATGTGTTGTTTTGCAGTTTGGACTAACTGGAAGGATGTTTATGGCACTGTGAGGTATAACATATTCTGTATTTATCCCCAATTGGAGCCAAAGTCTGTCATTATGATTTAGCAACAGAAAAGCAAGTATTTTCTTCTTCAGTACCTCCATGTCTGTACTGTTTGTTCATGTTACAAAGCAAAATACAGTTTCACTATAAAGTAAAGCGTTCTTGGTGTTTTTTGTTGTATTACAATACCCTGTGTACAGTGATTATATACCACACAACCATACAAAGCTGATACTGTATGCAAATAAATAAAGGATTTATAATAACATGTGACATGGCTTCAATTCCTTACATAGCTATGCAGTGTTCAAAGCAGCCTGGATGAAATGCAGCAGGCTATACAACACTCATTATACCACGAGAGACTTGACTTGGACTCTAGCTCAAATACTTAAGACTTGACTTGGACTCTAGCTCAGAGACTTGTGAACATCTCTGACCTAATCCAACAAAATGCCATCTCCACTACTGTCCACTCTTCTCTGACCCACCGGGTCAAAACCAACACCTATGTGAGGATGCTGACTTCAGCTCAGCATTTAATACAGTCATCCCCTCTAGGCGGGTTACCAGGCAGCAAGGCATTACCAGAACAAAATTCTACCGCGTCCATGCTTTGCGCTGGGAATGAGGTTCTTCTGTTCAAAGGCCAGGTGTGTGCTTCAGTTTCTTTTTCACCAAGCGTGGCGTTTGGCATGACGACCAAACAACTCCACATTTTACTCATTGGTCCAGTGCACATTGTTGCAGTAGTTTTGGTCTGTCTGGCGAATGACAGTCAGGTCTTGGTTATAATTGTAATTGATTAGAGCAAATTCTCTTTAATCCTGAGCCCCCTACATTGTTGCAATCTCTTCATGACAGATGACTCATGCACTTTGAGTTTGGTTAGAACTGCATGTAGGTCCCATTATGCACCCGGGGGGTCGTAGTGACTTCCATTAGCAACCTTCAGTCAGCTCTTGGCCGGAACTTTGTTGGACAACCTATCTTATTTAACTTGCCAGCGTCCTGTAATTTTTTTCATTTGTAAATGATCTGTTTGACAGTGAAATGATGTACTTTGAAATTGCTTTGAAGGGCATGAATGATATTTCTTCTGAGGGCTTTGGAAAGGTCTTTTAATCTTGATCAGGTTTCTAATATTTACTTAATAAATATCCCAAGCATCCCTCCAATACATTTCAGATAGTTTGATTCTAATGCCGTTTTGTGTGATCATAAACGTGTACCTAACTTTTTCTTCATCAGTAAATTGTATTTCTGTTCATTCTAATTTCATTAATGAGGTGATCGTTTTTGAGTGTGTGATTTGTCACTTTTCCAAGGTCTGTTTGGTTAAAGGCTTGACAAATCATTGGCTGTATGATTTAAATAAATGAAGTTAAAGCGGTTGTTAATGGTTAGTGTATGAGTTAGGTATTAGGGCTAGGGAATAGGAAACATGCATTTCTGGTTCAAGGTTAGATCTCATGTCCGCACAAGGATATAAAGACAAATAAGCGAGTATGTATATGGGAGTGAGTACAAGTCCCTTTATTACTTTTTTGAGGGGAGAATGTTTGCCTCTAGTTGGAGTCGAAAGAGACCAGCCTGACATTTTCTGGCTTGGTTTCACATTGCCAACTGTCAAATTAACTAAAATGCCCATTCATGTGTTAATTGTAGAAAAAAATGCTCATGTTACATCCATCACTGATCCATGGCGTAAATATTTGTTCATAAATGACCAATTCATCACACCTGGGGTGGTCCAACTGTGAAAACAAAATGTGGCTCAATCACAACCAACAGTCGATCCTGTAAGGTCTGCCAACATTAGCATATGGCAGCAGACAGGTGGTTGAAACACATGGTGGACAGAACAATACATGTCCCAGCACATCTTGATATCTACGAAAATTGTAAAACAATCAAATGTTCCCTGGGTCAATTTTCTGCGTAAATGTGTTTTTAGACCAAGCTGGTTTTCCAATACAGATGAACCATCTTGCCTTGAGGGGTGATTTGGCAGTTCATGGGTGGCGCTGGGTAGAGATTTGCATTAAAATACAATTTTTATGAAAGGCACTGTGTGGACTTATTGTAAAGCGGCAGCTCTGCTATGTCCCCCATAGGAATGCTGTTGGCAGAGCACTGAGTAAAGTGGGTGGGGCTTGCCCACAGTAGAGTGGGTGGGGCTTGCCCACACCAGAGTGGGGAAGGGCTTGCCCACAGTAGAGTGGGTGGGGCTTGCCCACAGTAGAGTGGGTGGGGCTTGCCCACAGTAGAGTGGGTGGGGCTTGCCCACAGTAGATTCATAGTTCTCACAGAGAGATGACCAGGGCTTTATTCCAGCTGAATCCATCATCTTTACATTGTAATCCAGTACCTATCGTGTCAAGTTAAAGAAATGTTAATTTAAACATTTACAATATTAAAGCAAATCACCTCTAAATGTATTCTACTGCCCACAAAAAAATTATATAGCTTATCAAACAGTGTCAGATATATAGACAATTGATTTCACGCTCGGTTAGCCTTTTAGCCTAAAGGCTGCAACCTTGGTCGAGTTGTCAAAGGCTTAAAGCTGTATAAGTGTTAGAATCCAACCTGCTCTCTCAGCAAATAACATTTCCTCTACTTTCCATCAGGTTGCTGTCTAATATACACAACAAATGTCTGGAGAGAATACCTTAATAAATGGTGTTTAAATCAGTACCACATCACAACATGTCAACCCAGTAAAATGCCTTGCTTGGGAAAACTTCCACAAGGTGCTCATTATATTTCCGTTATGCTCATGGCTAGAAGGGATACAGCTCATGTCAAAGTGATGTCATAAGCTTTCTCTGGACACTCACTCTGGACTCTCACTCTGGACTCTCACTCTGGACTCTCACTCTGGACTCTCACTCTGGACTCTCACTCTGGACTCTCACTCTGGACTCTCACTCTGGACTCTCACTCTGGACTCTCACTCTGGACTCTCACTCTGGACTCTCACTCTGGACTCTCACTCTGGACTCTCACTCTGGACAGATAAAACTAATTCTGCTAACATGGATAGGGTCATATTCACAGGAGGGGTGATGTTTTAGTCCTTGATCAATTCAAATGAATGTATCGAAATTACATGAATGGTCTAGTATTGTTCCTGACTGTACAGAAATAGATGAAATAATCCAAATGACTAGCTAGAGAACCATAGAACCAACTATAATTCAGCCACAGTGTGGCATCTGTGGCTTATTCTTTTCAGCGGGGGATCGTCTCCCAGTCACATCACAGAGAGCAAAACCCCATAAAAGATGTTTTTCCAACACCCTTTCAATCAGAAAAATAGATATGTTCAACACTGTCGTTGTGCTCACAATGGTCACAAATAGAAAGCAGCATATATTTATGTCTGTCAGTGAACCGCAGCCAAAACAGGCAACGTGGGCCATATATGGGAAATATGGGCATATATAAACATCTATGGGCAATATGGGCTTATTTAAAATACAATCAACTAAACAAAATGAATGTATTTTCCTATCGCCTATTAAAAAAAAGAGTCTACAATCATGTACATTTCATAAATCTGATGTGCATTCAATTTCAGATCCACATTTCGACTGTAGGTAGCACATTACCTAGGCACCTCTACTACAAAATATGTGGATAAATGCATAATGTTTTATTATGCGCTATTGGCTTCTTTTCTATTCCTCAGAGTCCCTCAGGTCACCAGTTATCTGACACTCAGTTCATGTTGTGGCACCCCACCATTGACAAATCTGTCAGCGGGGTGATGTCCTGGACCGCCGATCAGTCAGGAGGTCAGTCAATCCCCCCATGCCAGCCCCATCATCGGCCCTCCCTCACAGCAGCACCCATGCACATGTTTGCCTTAACACAATATTATTCACCCCCCTAAACCAGGAAACAACCCACAGCATCCCCTGATAAAAACGCGAGTAACTACTAATTGCTTTTGCATTTTGTGAGCTATTGATTTCTCCGGGCTGATCTGAGCCTCTGATCGCCAGGCATTCATTTGGGAGGGAGAATCAGAGAGCAAGAGGCATGAGAAGACAGGTAGAGAGCATTTAGAAGGATGAGAGGAGAAGTAGAGAGCATTTAGATGGATGAGAGGAGAGGGAGAGAGCATTTAGATGGATGAGAGGAGAGGGAGAGAGCATTTAGATGGATGAGAAATATTCGATCGGATCGAAAAAAGAAGAAAATATCGATCGGATAAGAAGAAAAAAGCTGTCAGATCGAAGGAAAAGAAATATTCGATCGGAATCAGAAAAAAAGAAGAAAAGAAAAAACTAATCAAGATAAAAGGAAAACAATGCGGATAGAAAAGCTGTCAGAGATAAAGAAGAAGAAAAATATTAGATCGATTCGAAGAAGAAAAGAAAAGCTCTATTCGTCGGATAAGAAGGAAAGAAATATTCGAGATAAGAAGAAATAAAACATTGAATGGATAAAAGAAGCTGTCGGATCAGAAGAAGAAAAGCTCTATTCGTCTGGATCGGAGAAGGAAGCTATTCGAGATAAGAAAAGAAGAAATATTCGATCGATCGAAAGGAAGAAGAACTGTTGATCGGATAAGAAGAAAAGCTATTCGAGAGATAAAGAAACAATGAATAGGATGAAGAAATAAAACATTAGAAAGGATAAGAAGGAAAAAAGCAATTAGATATATGGATCAAAGAAAAACAATCGATCGATAAAGAAGAAGAAACATTCGATCGGATCAAGAAAACAATGCGATCAGGATAAAACAATGAAAGGATAAAGAAGAAGAAGAAGAAATATTCGATCGGATAAAAGGAAGCTCTATTCGTGGATAGAAGAAGAGCTGTTCGAGGATCGAAGAAGAAACAATGGATAAGAAGGAAGAAACAATCCAAGATAAGAAGAAGAAAAGCTCAATCGAGATAAAGAAGAAACATTAGATGGATGAAATGAAACATTATAGATGGATAAGAAAGCTGTCGTGGATAAAAGAAAAATATTCGTCGGATAAGAAGGAAACAATGATCGGATGAAGGAGATGGAAAAACAATCGAATAGAAGAAGAAGGAAATATTCGATCGGATCGAAAAGAAAATCGAGATAAGAATATTCGGATAAAAGAAAAACATTCGGATAAGAAGAAAAGAATGTCGAGATCGAAAAATAAAACATTCGATCGATAAAGAAGAAAAGAAAAGAAACAATCAGATAAGAAGAAAAGGAAAAAAACATTAGATGGATCGGAAGAAGAAAAGAAGCTCAATCGAGATAAGAAAAAATATTCGATGGATAAAACTCTGTCGTCGGATCGAGAAAAAGAAAAAAGAAAAATCTCAGAGATAGAATAAGAAGAAAATATTCGTCGGTCGGAAAGAAGAAATATTCAAGATAAGAAGAAGCTGTGTCGATGGATGAAAAGAAGAAAATAATTCAGAATCGGATAAGAACTCAAGAATCAGAAAAAACGCTGTCGATCGATCGAAGAATATTCGTCGATCGAAAAGAAAAAAATGTCGATCGGATAAGAAGAAAAGAAAAATAATGATAGGATCGAAGAAGAAATATTCGAGATCGAAGAACATTAGATATGGATAAGAAAAGAATAATGGATCGAATAAAAATATTCGAGGATAAGAAGAAAAGCAATGAGGATAAAGGAAAGGAAGAAAGCAATTAGATGGATAAAAGGAAGAAAGGAAGAAACATTAGATGGATCGAAAGGAAGAAAAATATTCAGCGCGGATAAATAAAACATTAGATGGATCGAAGAGAAGAAGCTATTCGAGATAAAGAAGAAAAGGAAAAAAACAATAGTCAATCGGAAGAAGAAAAGAAAACAATCGAGATCGAAGAAAAAACAATAGATCGGATCGAAGAAAAACAATCGTCGAATCAAAAGAAAAGAAGCTGTCGAGATAAAAGAAAACATTAGATGGATAAGAAATAAAAGCATTCGAGATAAAGAAGAAAAGGAAAAAAACAATTCGATCTGGATCGAAAAAATATTCGATCGATAAAAAACAATTAAATCTGATAAGAAGAAGAAGTATTCGTCGAATCGAAGAAAAGAAAAGCTCAATCAAGATAAGAAGAAGAAATATTCGTCTGGATAAAGAAGAAAAGCTATTCGAGGATCGAAGAAGCATATTCAGGATAAGAAGAAAAGCTGTTCGAAGAGATAAAGAAGAAAAGGAAAAACAATCGAGATGAAGAAAAAATATTAAGATCGATCGAAAAATAAAAGCTATTCAGATCATGAAAAAGAAAAGAAGAAATATTCGATCGATAAAGAAGAAAACATTCGTCGGATCGGGAAAACAATTCGTCGGATCAAGAAGAAGATCGAAAAATGTCCGAGATCAGAAGAAAACAATGAATGAATCGAACAATCAGGATCGAAGAAGAAAAGGAAGAAACAATCGAGATAGAAGGAACATTCGAAGGATAAATCAAATATTCGATGGATAAGAAAGAAATATTCGAGATCAAGAAGAAAGGAAACATTCGTCAGATCGGAAGAAGAAAAGAAACTGTCGGATAAAAAAGAAAAGCTGTCGATGATAAAGAAGAAGAAACAATCGTCGATAAAAGAATATTCGAATGAAGAAGAAAAGAAACAATCGATCGATCGAAGAAGAACAATGAGATAAAGAAGAAAAGTATTAGATAAGATAAAAGAAGAAGCTGTTCGATGGATAAAGAAGAAAAGGAAAACAATGAGATAAAGAAAACATTAGATGGATAAAATCGAAATATTCGAGGATGAAGAGAAGGAAAGAAACATTAGATGGATGAAACATTCGTCGGATGAAAGGAAAAGGAAGATCATTTCAGATCAGGATCGAAGAAAACTCAATCAGATAGAAGGAAAACATTCGATGGATAGAAGAGAAAACAATCAGAGATGAAGGAAAACATTAGATGGATAAAGAGAGAAGGAAGAAACATTAAGATAAAGAAGAGAAGAAAGTCGAGATCGAAGGAAGGAAAAATATTCGAGAAAGGATAAGAAGAAAACAATGCGAGATAAATAAACATTAGATGGATGAAGGAAAGGAAAACATTAAGAAGGATAAGAAGGAAAAGGAAGAACATTCGTCGTCGGAAGAAGGAAAACTATTCGAGATAGAAAACATTAGATGGATAAAGAAGAAGAGGAAGAAACATTAAGATAGGATAAGAAAAGGAACATTTAGAAGGATGAGAGGAGAGGGAGAGAGCATTTAGAAGGATGAGAGGAGAGGGAGAGAGCATTTAGAAGGATGAGAGGAGAGGGAGAGAGCATTTAGATGGATGAGAGGAGAGGGAGAGAGCATTTAGATGGATGAGAGGAGAGGGAGAGAGCATTTAGAAGGATGAGAGGAGAGAGAGAGCATTTAGATGGATGAGAGGAGAGGGAGAGCATTTAGATGGATGAGAGGAGAGGGAGAGAGCATTTAGATGGATGAGAGGAGAGGGAGAGAGCATTTAGAAGGATGAGAGGAGAGGGAGAGAGCATTTAGATGGATGAGAGGAGAGGGAGAGAGCATTTAGAAGGATGAGAGGAGAGGGAGAGAGCATTTAGAAGGATGAGAGGAGAGGGAGAGAGCATTTAGAAGGATGAGAGGAGAGGGAGAGAGCATTTAGATGGATGAGAGGAGAGGGAGAGAGCATTGCATCACCGTTTTAACAGTTGGATCAAGGCACAACCTTTTTTACTGATGGGGCGACACTACTGCTGCACCACAGTCATAAGACTTCCACATTAACATTCTCCTTACTCTCTCTAATGTAAGATGCCCTATGTAAGAGTGCTCAAAATACTTCACTGGATTGCCAGACGTATGTATCCTCATTCCAGCTAAAGACTGTTTCTGTTATTTTTTATGTGTTTTTTGCCCGGGTAATACAGATACCGGTACCGGTCACTCCGATTCCCCTGTAAGAGGCTCTCGATCTCATTCTACTTTATAGAGCCGGTAAGAAGACGGTCGCCTGCTGCCTGCCTAGCTGAGACCGAGGCTGAGAGATCGATCACAGTGCGACCGTTGGTGTAACTCTGCTGCCACCTAGTGTTCAGGAAAAACACTCCACTTAGAGAGGATAGTGGGAGTCGGAACACTTTCAACGTCTGATAAGCAACTGCCCTAATTATGCTCCTAAACTGCTCTTAGACAAACAACATGTTCCCGGCCCTGGGCTGAGTCAGTCCTGATGCCTTACAGTCCTGTTCCTCTGCCAGCCTGCCCCACATACCCCTTCCTTTCTCCCTACTCCACTCCTCATCTCTCCCCTTCTCCTTCCTCCTCTCTCCTCTTCTCCCCACCTCTCCTCTCTCCTCTTCTCCTCTGCACCCCCTCCTCTTTTCTCCCCGCCCCAGAAACAACGGCGCTGATCACACACCAACAATATCTGGGCTCAGCATCTGTCACACGAGTGAGTGAGCGAGCGGGACTATGAGCTCAAAAAAATCCAAACATAGGAAACATCGGAAGGAAAAGGCACGTTTGTGATGACTAGGCGTAATTGGGAAGTGTGGCATGGACGCCCGGAAGCAGGGCATGATGACTTCAGATGGGTTTTTCTGGTTGGCAGCAGCTGTCTCCTGCCAATTAGAAGCAGTGTGTGATGGGTGTTTAACCATGGCCCTCCGGGAGCCCTTACACCAAATCTAAACATGGCCCCATTGCCACCCCCGTGATCCTCCGGCACAGAAGGTCACAAACTGTCACTGATTCACACCAAACCACAGACTAAACATTCAGTGAAAAGGATTGGAGACAGTTAACGGTTAAAGACGAAGGAAATGTAAGGTGGATGAAAGGGAAACTGAATGGTGGACACAATGTGAGTGGATGGAAAAGAAGAAAGTGAAGGACAAGCATCGAAGTCCTTTTGTTAAGTTTCACATTCCTTGCTATAGTCATCGTATCGTCACAGAGCTCAATTCTTTTGCCCCACTTAAATGAAACGCAAAACAAAAGCCAGTGTTCCTCAGCTCCTGTGGCGCCCGTGCTATACACCTCCAGGCATACATATTTCCATTCCCTCTGCACTTACAAAAATATCAGAGAATACATTTTTCCTTTGCAAAGACTTTGAGAAGTCCAAAAAATCAGTACGGATTAGAAGTTTGCTGGCTAGACGTCTACATTACCCCAAAGAGCGTTAGGCCACACAGAGAAAGGCGGGTGCTTTTGGGCAGCCATGTTGTCCCGGAGAGACTGGCAACGGGAAAGGCAATGGAACCTAAACACTGTGTTTATGATTGTAACTCAGTGAGCCTATAGACGTTATGCATTGTAGTTATTCAGATTGGATATAGATTCCCAATTTAGCGCTGCAGGTCTCAGAGTAAATATACATTTTTTACGTTTTAAAAATCGGTCAGTTGGGTTGTATGCAGAGCATATATATATATGTATACAGTGGATACAAAAAGTCTACACACACCTGTAAAATGCCAGATTTTGTGATGTGAAAAAATAAGACAAAGATAAATCACGTGAGAACTTTTTACACCTTTAATACGACCTATAACGTTAACAATTCGATAAAAAAAGAGAAATCTTTTGGAAATAATAAATAAACTTACAATAACCTGGTTGAATATGTGTGCACAACCTTACTGTGCTGTAATAAAATCAAAAGGTGCTTCAACACAACTGCGCTCCAAATCTGTTAGATTGTGAGGACATCTCCTGTGCACAGCCCTCTTCAGATCACCCCACAGATGTTGAATTAGATTCAGGTCTGGGCTCTAGCTGGGCCATTCCAAAACGTTAATCTTCTTCTGGTGAAGCCATGCTTTTGTGGATTGTGATGTGTGCTTTGGATCGTTGTGCTGAAATGTGAACTTCCTCTTCATCTTCAGTTTTCTAACGGAAGCCTGAAGGTTTTGTGCCAATATTGCCTGTTGCTGCCTTTGGAACTGTTCCTAATTCCCTCCTCCAGACGTGGGGTTGCAAGTGCTGTCAGAAGCATCCCAACAATTAAAGGCAACGAATATCAAGATGCAATAACTGACCAGTGTTATACTTTGACAGTGGGAGATTAGTGATAGGATTCTTTGATGATCTCCTCTCCAACAGATCAATCATTTTCCCCGCCTCCATTAACTCGATCTAGTGTTGTCACATGAAAAGACAGAATCAAATATTTACAAAAATGTGAGGGGTGTACTTTCTTTTGTGAGATACTGGATATATAGGTACATATTTTTTTCTAATCTATATATTTTTATTACACAGCCTAACTCAACAGTGGGTTTTTTAACTAGATTATGTGACAGCAACTTTAACAGTTTACTAGTGGCCAATTGTAAGATAACTCCTTATAGGAGTCTTTGTGATGTCAACGTCTGTGTAAACTGGAAGCTTCCGCGGCAGAGACTGACTAGTTACGCGAGCAACATCATTTGGCTTTATTCATTCATATAAACACAAACACTGACGAGCCAAACCGTAATGATGACTCACAGTTGAAGCAAATAACATTGATTGTCTCCTAACAAAGGCACATGTCAAGGTCGGGGTAGAATAAACGCTACGGTAATGGTAATCCACATGTCTGGTGCCGGAGAACCTGAGTGACTCAGGGTCAGATTGATATGGCCGGACAACTGGGTCGAAGCATCTCTGATACACCGCGGCCCGTTTGGTACTCCCCGTCGGCAGCGCTGTGTGGACCTACCAGCAGTGGTCCTCGGAGAGACAAACCACAAACCAACGACAGGGAGTCAGACGCCCAAGGCTCATCGATGCACAAGGGCAACGAAGGCAATCCTGTCTGGTCTGTACCGACAGAAGGCCTGGTGTGGTACAAGCAGGGGCGGACTTACCCATTAGGCAAAGTAGGCAACCGCTTGGGGGCCCCCAGCTGCCAGGGGCCCCTTGAAAGACAACATAGAACATTTTACATGATTAAAAAAAATTATAATATTTAATACAAATGGATTATAAATCACAACCACCCTGAAAAGTATCATTAAAAATAATAATAGAGCATTTATTCTATTTGTGTAAACGCAGGCTCCCCCTCCAACTCCTTGCTACTTTGGACTATTCCAATGCTGCAACTCCGCTGCGAGCAAAGAACGTCTATCAGTAGGTTAATGTGTTAGAGAAGTTAAGAGGGAATACGAAATAGTAATCATCAAAATGAAGTGAAATTATCTGAGCGGAGCACAAAAGAGGAAGAAAAAAGAAGAGAGTAAAAAAGTTTTTTCCACACTAAAACTCCAGAAGGTAACGTCCTTTTTCTCTCAACCGGTAACATCAAGTGATGCGGCAGCTAGCACAAGTGCTGTCAGCATGTGTGACACACCTGTAGCATCTCCCCACCCGGTCACATATGAACAACGTCAGGAAGATAGTAATGTTGAAACGGCACAACTCACTAATGAAAGTGATAGAGATATTGAAACTGTCTTTCTCCCACTGCCTGAAAATGACAATGCAAGTGATGATCTCTCCCGTCAACATGTCTTAATGACTACACTAGATGATGACCCAGCGCTCTGGCCAAAACCTCTGTCAGATAGAGAGCGCTGCTCACTAGTAAGGAAAGGGCCAATTCAAATTAAGGACAAAATCTTCCCAAAAAATAATGAAGGACGCAGATTTACAGTTAACAACTACTCAATTCACATGAAAAACGGAGACAAAATAATTAGAACATGGCTGGTGTATAGTAACAGTAAAGATTGTGTAGTGTGCTTTTGTTGCCGCCTTTTTGGAAACAGGAAAGATAAGCCGTTAAGTGGAGAAGGTTTTAATAACTGGAAAAATCTTTCATTCATGTTAAGCAACACGAAAGATCAAATGAACACACCGTAAACATGAGTAGTTGGCACAATTTATTGGAGCGGCTTAACACAAATACAACAATTGACAAAATCAACCAGGAGTCAATGTTTCTTGAAGTAAACCATTGGAAGGAGGTTTTACGCAGATTAATTGCTATTGTCAGCCATTTGGCAGAACGGAACATAGCTTTCCGTGGTCATTCAGACAAATTGTTCGAACCAAGGAATGGAAATTTCCTTGGGCAACTTGAATTGATGGCTCAGTTTGACCCAGTTATGCAGGAACATCTGAGGAGAATTCAGGCAAAAGAATTGAGTGATACCTACCTCAGCAAGCACATTCAAAATGAGCTTATAACACTTTTGGCCAAAAACACAATTGATGCCATCGTAGTGAGAGTAAAAAGCGCACAATATTACTCTGTTATCATGGACTGCACTCCAGATCTGAGTCACCAGGAGCAGCTGTCAGTGGTGCTAAGAGTTGTCAACGGTGAGAGCTCCAAAGGTGTGTCCATCTCAGAGCATTTTGTTGGTTTTCTTAATGTACTTGACACCACAGGAAAAGGCTTATGTGAGTCATTTTTAGGTCACCTAGAAACACTAGGCTTGGATATTGCCAACTGCCGTGGCCAGTCGTACGATAATGGCAGTAATATGCAAGGCAATAAACAGGGTGTGCAGAAGAGAGTCCTGTACATGAACAACAAGGCCTTAAGTGTTCCTTGTGGCAGTCACACCCTTAATCTTGTTATTGCACTCAGACTCCTCCTAACCCTTCCTGTGACAGTGGCTTCAGGTGAAAGAAGCTTCTCATCTCTAAAGCTGATCAAGACCTACCTGAGAACAACAATGTCACAAGACAGACTCTCCTCCCTTGCTATTCTCTCCATTGAGCATAAAATGAGGAAGACAATAGACACAGAGTCACTGATAGCAAGATTCGCTGAGGCCAAGGCTCGTAAGGTGAAGTTTTAATCAGAGAAAAGTTACAAGAGAGAGAGACAGCCACCAGCCTTCTACTAACCCAGTCAATTCAAAAATGGAGAGCGAGAGAGAGAGTGAGAGAGAGAGAGAGAGATTATTGAATTGTGTTTGCATTGTTCATTTGTTAACCTTTTCTATTTTAGAATACAAGAGACAGTATAACCAAACCTTCATGTCTAGTCAACAGACCATGGAAGTTAAGGGTAAATGCTTGCATCCATTACATTTATTTACCATTTACCATTACAAAATCTCTACTATTTATTGTGTCTTTACAGTGATAGTGGTATGTTGTTTCTGTTAAAGAAGCACATGTTTATTTTCTTTCAGACGAATGACACTCTGGACATCTTTACAGAAGTTCTGTGTGTCAGTGAATGCCCGATGAGAAGACATCTAGCAAGTAGGTCTCGTTGTTCTGATTATAAGGATTTAAGGGGTGAGAATAGAGTTAAGGGGCCCCATATCTGTCTTCGCCTGGGGCCCCCAAATTACTAAATCCGCCCCTGGGTACAAGTCACGGATCATTTTAATGATGTTACGTGAGGAATCTGTCACAACACACAGTGCATTACACCCTGCTGCGTATGGGGCTGTGTAACCACAGACCGGTCAGAGTGCCCATGATTATCCCAGTCCACGGTCGAATGTGTCTATCATGTGCATCCGAGGGTCGGAACTGGACCTGGTTCAGTGGTGCACAGACTACCAACATCATATAGGGCATATATATATATATATATATAAAAAGCATAACAAAAAAAGCTGTATTATGCCAACATGGTACATAAGTCATACTCGGTAACCAGGCAACAGGCATTCTTCAGCAGCAGTCTACATAAAGCATCGTTGGATTCAATCAAATTATGAAAAACAAACCTAATTCTCCTCCGCCCACTCAAGGGCCAGCAGATGTTTGCGCTAAGATTGCAATTTTAAACTTTCTCGTGAAATATCGCCGAACAGTGTGTAAACCTCTGTCAGGACGAGTCTCGAGGCTGTTGTCTAAGTCCTCACTGTGTCGAGCGGGAACCTTTAGGGGTTATTGCAGCGAATTAACAACAATGTCTGTTATGGAATCTCACAACACGGAATGACATCCCGTCAGCTTGTCATAATGCTGTAGTCCTCCAGTCTCCTCTGATTGGTTTGGACATATTTGACGCCTAAAGCACAGGAAGCAGGTGGCACCTGGATTAGGGAGGACAGGCCCATAGTATTGGCTGGTAAGGAATTCATGGAATGGATTCAAATACACACATGTTTTCCATGTGAATCAATGAAATGTATTTTTGGAGAAAAAAAAATTACATCAGCAATGAAATGTAATTTCGTAAACTTTTTTTTACATCAGCAGTTATCAGCAGTTGCTCCATTGAGCGGTCTTCTCATCGCCAGGCACCTGTGCCCTAGAGGTCCCTGGGAACTCCTCTGGTCCAGAAGGCTGGAGTTTCTACTCAACGTAGAAAGGTTTTTGACAAAGTGTTGTGGCCTTGGTCATCTTACTTTGGCCTGTTGCCCTCTGAAGTGCATCTGTGACAGGCACAAAAACAGAGAGGGATTCATGGGATATTAACAAGCAATTCTGAGCTAGCTAGAACGGGAGAGAAGGAATTCTTCTCAGATTTTAATTAGATCTTGCAAATTACTAGATGATGACAAAATGATTAATTTTCCTTAAACCATTTGTTGATGATAGCCTACGAAGAATTAAAGAAAACCAGAACAGCTCATTTTGTTCGTTTTGAGAGTAACATCATCATCATCATACGGTCGCACTTTGGTTCTCAGGTTCCCAAATCTTTTTGTACATGAAATAAATTATTGCAATTCTAGAATACAATTCTGTCCTAAAAGAAAATATTAAAGATCAGTAACTTCAAAGTTACTCTTTTGCCATTGGGCGGAAACAATTGAACGCTTTCTGGGCGGGGCTTACATTTCAGTTTTATGAGGAGGGTGGGGCCCAGAGGCACATATCGTGCAGGCCAGTACAGTAATCCAGCCCAGCACAGCATTACATCAGATTTTCACAAATATATCCCACATTATAGCGCTGATGTGCAACAGCGGGGATTCCAATGCAATCAGACCCAGACTCCAATCCAGTGAAGGTTAATTGCTTTCCGGGGCAGACAGACAGACATAAACGGTTTTCAAAACGTTGTCTCTTATTAGCGTACATGTACATGCAGTCATGCGCACACGCTGCCGCCAGTTTGGCCGTAAACCAAACCCACATTTGCCCTTTGTCCCTGTCTTCGTGCTCTTTCCCTCCCCCTGTCGCCATCTGCTGGGCCTGCAGCCACAACGGGAGCTCAGTGGATCTGGCTAGCCCGGTGGTGTCTGGCCCCGGTAATGTTTTAGGATGTGTCTAGCAGGTGACCTCCTGATTAGTCGGCAACCTGGCACGCCTGTGGTTCTGTGCGCAGTCATCGCCGCTGCCCGCCGCTGCCCTCTAACCCAGACAGCCAATCGCTGTTCACTGACCCCGGCTCGTTAGCGGATTGCAATGTTAGCGGAGGTCATTTAGAAGCACTCAACGATGGGAGGTCCCACTCCCAGATCCTCACTGTCCCGACCTGCAGTTTGCCTGTGTTTGTTTTATGATGCAGGAGAGCAGCACTTTAGCCTGACCCTCCCCCACCACCACCATTAGCCCGACCCTCCCCCACCACCATTAGCCCTGGCAGTAGGAAAGGCATCATGGAGACATTAGGCGCAGAGAACCCTCTGTGCCATCCCAACCGATGGTAGGAAACATCAGAGGGAAATAGATAAAGCCTGTAACAGCGTGTATCATTTAAAGGCCCTCTACATGATCAGCTGGTCAACGCCTTGATCTCCACTCGGGGTAAAACAGCGCCATTAGGAAAGCCCTGTCCTTATAATCTACCTAGGTAGATACTTTCTTGTTTAAAATGTATGTAAAACTTTTCTGTAGAATCTGTTTTTATCCACAATAACAATACACGCACTTTCGTTGTCATATCAAATACTTTTCCAGAGTTTTTTCAGAAAAGCTACATTAGTCCTACGACGCCAAACAACCCCGTCTGCTGTCTCTGTTCTGCCTGTCTGGGCTTTTAAATAGGTGCCGCCGTCTCCACTTTAATCTTCCCGGCAGAGCTCTGTGTAAGACTCTCTCAACACAGCCAGCCTGTGAGGTTATCGCATACAAGGCTGGGGTTTCAGATCACCTCCCCACTAGCAGGGCCGGGAGACTCAGTGTGATGCTTAAATGATACAAGGGGAGGATAAATCTGTCAGGGGAAGGAGGGTGGAAGTTCCTTCTCTCTGTTTTAGTGAAGCAACGTCCCGGAGTAGGGTTCACCTGTGTAACGAGGGCCTACAGAGTCTATGCATAAAGCCCACGGCAAAATGTATGAATCATGTTAAAGAAATAATGGCATTTACACATATGAGCTGTGCTAAAATATTTACTGTGTCTTTAAACGACTTAAAACACTATATTTCCTCTGGAATAGAATGTAATTGTTAGTGGTTTAATTATAGCTTATTAAACAATCTTTACTTTGGCACAATCCAATTCTGCCCTGTATTGGTAAAAACCAACATGTACAGTACCTTGAAAAAAGTATTCAGACCCCAAACCATTACTGATTAACAAATGGCATGATGATATTGTGTTCTGTTTGATACGTTATTAACATTGAAGGGTGTCATTAGTATTATGTTGGAAAGTATAACTGCTATGTACAAACCTTTTGTGGTCAGATGGGACCAAGAAAAAGCTCAAAGAGCCATGTGTGGCAAGAACCTAACACTGCCAATGCCAAAGACGCAGAATCCCAACAGTGGAGTATAGTGGTGGCAGCATTATGCTGTGGGGATGCTTCTCATCCGTGGGGAATGGGCATATTGTTAAAGTTAAAGAAAGAATTAAAAAAGAGAACAGATGGAGCAAAACAGATGGAGCGAAATACGGGGAAATATGGCAAGAGAGACTGTTTTTGTCTGGAAAGACAAGAAAATCTGTTCAACCAACCTTAACATCTTAGAACTAATCTGCTAAGAATAATTGGCAAATTAAATTGGACAATGTTTGCAAAGCTTGTACATAGTTACCCCATTACTATCCTGTTATTACAGCAAAAGATGGCTCAAAAATATTGACCAGAAACTGTATGTGTCAACCGTCAAGGCTATAAAATTATGCATTAAATATAGAGCGTATAATTGGTCAGGGTTCTGAAAATTTTTGGGACAATGAGTGGTTTTAATTCAAAATTGCAAAAAGTCAATTGATCCCATTGATTCTAAACATCATTTCATTTAGTAATACATTTAAATGTCACTGCAAAAATAATCACATGCGAACAGCATCACTTTGTTTGTTTCCTGAAGAAGACAAACTGTATATTGTCAGATAAAACAATCGTTTTTTTTGTTTAAAATATCATCGCTATTCCTTTGGAGTTTGTAAAAAATATGAATAAATGAACAATATAAACACTACACAATGGTTCATTATAAATATGCGGGTCAAATTTATTTTATATTTACAAAAACTATTATATCAGATAATTGGAAAAATCCTCTGAATAGAATAACAAATGGAATTTCAACCCTCAACACACATTGGCTAAATACAAACTGGCAATAGGTAATATATTAACAATTATCTGAGAGCAAACAATGTCCCTCCACCAACACAATCACCGGGCAGAAAATTCAAAAGGCCAGCAACCTATTGAGGTTATAATTGAAAGAAGCAAATGGCCCATTTCATTTTGCCACTTCAAAGACTCTTTTCTATTTTGAAAGGATAGTGACTTGTTCCGTCAACGCAAATACTCCCGGATCACATATACAAAATAACAACTCTTCTCAGGGGCCACTTACGGGCTGTAGACATGAGAGTAGAAATGAGCGGGGGACCATCTTTGTCTGGCAAAAAGGCAGACGGATATGCAATGCCAGACACTTTCTGAGTACTGACAACCAGAAGGAGGGAATAATGTGTCTGGCTCCACGGGTGTCTGGAGTGAGGAACACGGATGATTACATGCCAGTCAGGTGCATGCTTGGGATTGCCTGTCCATATTTTAATGAAAAGGCTATTCATACTGCCAAATGCAACAATTTCATTCAGAGCAAAGCAATAAATAACACCCAGGACATCAAACCCCGAAACTAATATCTCTGGGCTCATTTACCCATCTGGTTTATTATGAAAACCACGACAAAAAGCAAACGAGTTTACTTCGGTTTCTCGCTGCGTTTAAAGAATGTATATGTGAGCAAATTGAAACTGCCACACAATTTTTACTTTTTCACCAGTATCACGCACTCCAATTTTACGACACCATATCCTTTAGGATTTCTGGTTAGAGAAAATTGTTTTATTTGTATGAGAAGGGCGGTCCTACCAGTTTTGTATTTTATTTTTGCTTTTCTGATGAGCCGAGATCAGTTAGTACTACAACTGAACCACACAGGCCGTCGTGTCAGATCAGTTGTATGCGTGAAGCTATTCCCTTGAGGAAGCATTAACAAGTTCTGGAATGCATAAACAACTGCTCATGATAATGTTGGGCTATAAAACATACGGGTCCCTTAGCTTCAGCATTTATTTCATTGCGGACAGACAAGCGCTGATGAGCCAAAACATTATGACAAGGGCTCATGTCAAAGCCTAGATGGTAAACAAACAGGCAATTATCGTAGGCAATGTGTTGGATGCAGAGGAGTTGGGCAGGAACCTACAGAACGTCCACCGGGGCACAGAGTGAATCGCCCCCTGTTGCGTATGGGTCTGCAACAGACCCTGTTCACCATCAAAAGTGCCTACCTTTCTGCAGTGTGTTGTGTATTTGTGCTCTGTTTACCTGGGGAGATGATGGTACCAGGATGCACTGTGTCAGCCACATTGCAACCCACAGGACTTGAAGGATCTCCTGCTAATGTCTTGGTGCCAGATACCACCGGGGGCCTTGAGGAGTCCATGCCTCAGTGGGTGCGGGCTGTTTTGGGGGCACACGGGTAAACAACAGCATATTTGGCCCATCAGCGTTCAGCCTAAACCACTGCTGTTCTTTATTTAGTTTCACTACACTTCACTACACTGCACTTCCAATGTCAAACTCCTTTTGGCAGACATTATTGCTTTAGAGATCAAACAATCTGACTGGTATCGGCTGCTTCTGGAAGTCATACCTTCTGCGATACCTAAACTCGAGTACTGCAGCGAAGGACTCGGACTGTCAACACCATCCCAAATCAGTCATTCATAATCTGGTGGTGAAGTTACACCGTGACCCAACACACCGAGTAATTTGATAATTTGATCCGTCCCCTCCAGTGATCTTAGCAGGTAACAGTTGCTTTACAGTGATAGCTTTGCCACTGGATTGTTACATTTGACCCCCTGAACAAGTCCAGCCCTAAAAGGACATTCCTATAATATTTTGGTTGAGATTTCTAATGTATCCCTTCGATCACCAATGGCAGTCCTACTTTCCATGACTCAGTATTTCAGGGGACACATCTTTTTGAGGTCTGTATCCAAACTTATGATAAAATGCTGACGCCAGTATTGGAAATTCTTGCTGCCTCTGCTTCGGTGTCTATCATGGCTTGGACAGAAACGTGAATAACCATGAGGGCTATCTGCAGGCTCGGCCCTCTTTTCTTTCATCACACCTCACAAAAACCGTTCACGGTACAATACACATGAATATCTTTTTTGAAAGTTTGCTTTAAAAGAAGAAAACTTCTCCATAAGCCTGTAAACAAATTACCATCTTGTCAACTACTCAACCACATATCGTGTTAGGTTCACAGTTCAGCAATTGTTTTTCATTTATTTTACTAAACTGTGCTTTGTCCATTTAATATGACTAAGAGAAGAAATCTGAAGTGAATAGAGCAAAAATGTGCATTTATCTGATTATTACTTACTGCTTCGGTGATGGCACTGACTGAATGATTGTGGTCATTGTCCATTTGGAGGACACACTTGCTGTAAGGGACAGAGTCCTGTCTCCCCACGTTATGGTGGTGCTGACACCTCCCCCGCACCCGGAGAGAGGGAAAATTAGGGACTTGTTCGTTCACCTGTGTTTTTGTCCGCACCTGTGTTGTGTTTGCTCGTTAGTCCCTGTATTTAGTTCTGTCGTTTCCTGTCTTTCAGTGTCGGTCGTTGTTAAGGTATGTTTCTCTTGTTTTATGTTTGCTGGTCCTGTTATGTATTTGTGTGATTATTCTGGTGTTCTGCGTTTAGTATGTTCTGTCTCACTAAGGGGAGGTTTTGTTAATTATGTTGTTCTTCTGTGTTTGTGTCAAGTGTTAGGATTGTTTAGTGTGAAGTTACCAGTTCCTGTGCCTGTCTTGCCTGTTTGGGAATCAATAAACCATTGTATGGAGAAGCGCTCTGCGTTTGTGTCCTCAACCTGCTGTTAAGACCGAATCCTGAGACTTGCGACCAAGCTGTAACTTCCTGACTGAACTCTTGAGATGTTGCTTCAGAAAATCCACGTACTTTTCCTTCCTTTATGATGCCATCAATTTTGTGAAGTGCACTAGTCCTTCCTGCAGCCAATAACACCCACAACATGATGCTGCCACCACTGTGCTTCACAGATAGGATGGTGATTTTTGGCTTACAAGCCTCCATTTTTTCCAAACAAAACAATGGTCATTATGGTCAGTTTTTTGTACAGATGAACATGGTACCTTCAGCATTTGGAAATTGCTCCCAATGATATGAACCAGACTTCTGGAGATTACAATTATTTTCGAGAGGTCTTCGCTGACTACAGTGACACGAGCCAAATAAACAAGCTAAACGCCTTCCATGCTCGCTTTGAGGCCAGCAAAACTAAACCATGCATGACAGCACCTGCTTCGTCTGGTAGACTGTATGTTCATATTCTCCATGCCAATGTGAGTACCACTTCTAAATAGGTTAATATTTAAAAGCCCCTGGGACCAGATGGAATACCATTTTGCATACTAAAAGCACGCGGAAGTACAGCTCGCACGTGTTTCACTGACATCTTTGACCTCTCCCTGACCCCAGTCTGTAACACTAACTGGTGGTGAGGGCTGGCAACAACACATCCGCCACACACTGACCCCCCAGCAGGGGGAACCCTCAGGGGTGCGTGCCATGAACGTGGGCCCCTCCAGGGAGTCCCTCCCTGTGCTTCCTGCTTACACACAACTGTGTGGCCGTGAACAACTCAACTCCATCATCAAAAGGGACTCTGGAAAAGTGGGGGAGGTCCAGCAGGCACAGCGCTGTGAGCTCCCCTGTGTATACATCACCGAGACATGAAATAGGTCACACACACAGTTGTGAAGTTATGAATAGTAGCATTTTCAACTTCTCATTCTTCTGACAGATTTGTTGGGGGCGGTAACTCTACAGCAATATGGCCCAATCACTAATGCCTCCGCTGTTCTCCAAGAACATACACGAGGTTACACATGTCTTGACAAAACATTTATAAAATGTATTGCAATATTGAAGTGGAATATATTCCATTTGGTTGTGTACCTCCACATTCCCAACACACTTGATGGCTTATGCCTGAAAAGTTAGTAGCAAAGCTTGTAGTTTTTGTTTAGCAGCAACACAGAAGGACACTATGTGTGAACAAATTAGGGTTGTGGTTGGCTATCTATCGAAGCTAAACAAGGAAAAAGGCTTATTCAGCCTGTGGAAAAAACACACAAACAAAAAACAGTCTCTGCCTCTTTCATGCCGCCGGCATCTGAGGCCAACATAACACTTTTCTGTTTTACAGCATGCGTCAAATCCTTTTGACCTCAATAGCTCACCATTCCGTACGGACTGCGCTCCCATTTTAATTTGCCAGGCTTTAGAATTCTTTGAACCAGCCGTTCATTAATATTTATCGTGTGTCACATCGCTTCATTGGTTTTTAAATGTTTGATTCGGCTCGTTGGCATTAAACAATAATGCCGTGGAGTGCCTCCTGACTCAAATACACACGTTATTGCACTTCCAGGACACGGACTTATGCTGATATATTCCCCAGCTCACATTGCTAACCTCAGTCCCTCCTCATCAAAATGCATCAAATGCACCTTATCCAGCTGGCACGGGACTATGGTCACCACGAGTTATTACCCTGAGAAACACAGGGATTTCTGTAAGCAAGACCTCCCCATTCTCTCACAGCCTGAGCCGTTAGTTCCCCTCTCGGGAGCAGTCTGCGGTGACCGGAACCACATCATGTAATGTGTCCCAATCACCGTTGTGGAACAGTCGTTTTTAAAGCGCGCACACATACATGTGCGTCCATCGAACGACCACGCCCACCGCTGGTCAGCCTCGCTCTGGGATTGGCTGCGAACGAAGGTTCTCCACGGCGAATGCAAACACAAGTCAATCGCATTAGCGGTGCGTGGCTAGAGATGAATGCTTCGGTTGGGCAGTGTGATGCCTGCGTATGATCTGTCCGGATTAGCTATCAGATCAGATCTGAATCAGCCTTTGTGGTGATCCACCAGGGGTGTCCTCTGTAACAGCCTAAAATAGGGCATGAACCCCCAGAATCTCTAAAGTCTGTCTCTCTCCCCACAGTCAACCGTACAGACAATACAGCAGCTAGTCAGAATACTTCCATTGTGACATTCATGTTGTTAACATTACACTATAATAATGTATTTATTTAGTATTTACTTATTATTCGTTTTAACGTGGTGATTGAAACATCAACCTCTCTGTCTTCAATGCGAACCCTGTTTCTGGCTGTTTGTGACAAATGCCACAACTGGCAGCGTTTCAGTGCCACTCTGCCAAACCAGCTGTCCTAATTTAGACGCGAATAAAAACAACGATTTAAGCGAGCGGAGTGAACATCTAAAACCTTCAGAGCGGTGAAGTCCATCACATCCACGACGAGCACCTTGCAGGCGGCTATACTGCAATGAAGAGAACCCGCCGCTCCGCTGTTTCATCCACAGCGGTGAGAAATGATCGTGACAGCTGCGGCCAAATTTGCGAGGTGGGAGTAACAAGCGAGGATTTCATATTGCAGACTGTTTAAAATAGACACTGGCTATTCACGTTATTACAAAATCTGTTGGTTCAGTTCCGGCAGGTCGTATTCACCCACACACGCCACGCGGGTTTATCTTAACACGATGTTGGATCCCAAGAGCTGTTGACACCATCCACGCAAAAGGCCGCTTGTCAGGGTTATAGGGGAGCTTTGCTGCAACGCCTCTTCGGTATTCGCGTAAAGACATCATTGTTATATGAAGAAATAACTGTTAAGGGGGTTTAGGTGGCCTCTCAAGAGCCAAGCGTGTGAAGACAAGCATCTTTATCTTCTAGTTTAACTTTAGGCCTTCCTGTCACTTCCAGCCAATAATATTAGAACTGCTTTCTTTTGAAGAATATAATAAATACTGTTTTGTTTTCTTTAAATGTATTTGATGTGTTACAACTACAGAGATGACAACGGCATAAATAAGTATGAGACACTTATTAGACACTTATTTGTGAAGACACTGGAGCATGTGATTGCGAGGTGGAGCACTGCTTAGTTTAAATCGAGTCTGCAGAGCACAGAAACTGCCACGCTCATGGCACTGCTGAGTCCATGCAGGGAGTGATTTAAAGCCTAAATAGATAAATATCCGAGCCCTATTGACTCCGATTAATATAACAATCAACTAAAGTGGTAGAGGACTAATTTAATATGCTTTAGGAGTTACGGTACAGTTAAAAGGCTTCGCAAATATTTAAATCACGAGTTACACTGGCAGCTAGCAGCTGGCTGGGCTTTAAGGCAGATGTGACGACTGCTTCACTCAGACGATTAAAGGAATCGTTTGGTGTTTCACATTCGCATTGGTCATGATATCGTTATATAATACGCTGTTTGCTGAGAGATGTCTTGGGTGGTGATAATGAAGAATACCATTAGTAGCCCGTTTCTGTGCACCAACACTGCCACCTATTAGCCAAGTGATGTACTGCACTCACACTCAAAATGACCCACTCTAAACTGCCTCCATTTTACAGCAATGGTGCAGCAGAAAGGGGTGAGAAATCAAATATAGAGTCATTGACTGAAATTAAATGACACAAACAATGACAGTAAAATGGCAGTTTGGGTTTGTGATAAACAAATGGTAAACAGTTTGGAGAAACTGTGCAGAGCTGTAACTATATCATGTGGATTCACAATCAGCCGAGACTTCCGTTAATACAGCCAGACGTTTTCATCCAAAAACAATAACATAATTAGTTAATAGTTAATAATATATTATAACTTATAAATTGTTTTTTTAGCTTTACAAATGTCTGTTGAAATGGTATAGGACCATGGCTGTCTGTTCAAATGGTATAGGACCATGGCTGTCTGTTCAAATGGTATAGGACCATGGCTGTGGTCCTATACCATGGTATGACTAACTGACCAACATAATGTTCAATAGGAAGGCCTCTAGAGAAAAGTTTCAGCCGAGATTGTCTGGTTTATGTCTACCTCCAGTGGTTGATTGGAGATAATACATTATTCATGAAATACCTGTTCAATCTATATGACAGACAGTACTAAATCACTCATGCATCACAATATGTGACTAGCGTTTCTCACATGCAAGTTGGATACTAACCAGGCTTATTATGTATTTCAGGCCGCAACACGCCAGACTAGACGTTTTTCTATCACTGTACACATAAGACTAATTCTTCATTACATTTCATGCTCTGTTCCATATCTGACATGGCAGTGAGCATTTACGCAGTCACAATCCCCTGAGGGTAATCAAGAATCCATTCAATCTCTGTGCAATTGTTACACATTGTTAATGTTGAAAATTACTATTGTAGCTGGAAACTGCAGATTATTAATGAAATATATCTACATAAGCGTACAGCGGGCCATTATCAACAACCATCAGACATACGTTCCAATGGCACATTGTGTGTTTGCTAAGTTTATCCAAGTTTATAATTTAAAATGGCTAATTGATCATTAGAAAACCTGTTTGCAATATTTAAGCACAGCTAAGTAAAAATAAATAAAACTGTCTTTCTTTAGAAATGTTTAGTGTCTGGAGCATCAGCATTTATGGGTTTGATTGCAGTCTCAAGATCCCCTGAAACAATTAACCTCCTTCTAAAACTGAAGATCCTGTACAACGATGGGTACAACTGCCTTGAGCTGTTGTAGGAGCAGCTTGACCGTAGGTATGTAAGAAGTGCCTCCGGGGAGCATGGACTAATACATATCAGATTAACTCAACAAATTGACAACTTGAATGCCAAAGATCTGCAAGGCAGTATTTCCTGCAATTGAAGTTTTCTTGGACAAACACGAAGTTGGAAGTGTAACACACCCAATTTGGTGCGTATTAAATATTCAGGTTCATGCATTGATTCTTGAGCTGGGCAGAGAAATGACGCTATGCAGAAGTAGCGAAACATTTACTGCCAGCAGTCTTGAGTACCAACGTACTGTCCCCGGTGGCGAAGAGATCTGCCGTAGCCTGTTAGTCCGTCTGTTCGTTCTTTAGCCAATTCCAAGCAAAGCTTTAAGCGAGCAAACCACTCAGAGTGGCACCACCTGTACTGCCCGGAGTTGGCTCTTACACCTGCACACATACTGAGTCTATACAACAGCTGCTGGTGACTGTTCAAATGCCATTAAGTAGGGTGGGCTAAAGGAAAACTAAATCACCCACACCTGTACATGCCTATGTTATTGTGCCCCACTGCAACCATGTAACTTGTACACCGCAATTTCACAAGTGCAAGTGGCAAACAATTACACACACCACAGTCACTCACATGTGAAGGAAACACCATGAATGAAAAATACCCAAGTAGGTCTGTACTACCTCGTCACAGAAGGACACAATTAATATTTCAATTAAAAACCTTGTCAATGACAATGACTTTCATGGAAAACAAGGACATTTATAGTTGACCCCAAACTACTGTATATGTTGTGCACTAAATTCTCACTATAATAGTTTTACCACAGTACCTGATATTGATGAATGTGCAAGATATGTAATTTTGAGATGGTGGAAAAATAACTCTTGAGCCTGTTTTACTGGGACTTGCTTTGGAGACCTTTGTTGAGGAGCTAGAACTTATATAATGGATTGTGGAATGCTCTGGGGTCCGTCTGAATTTTGTTTTGAAGTTCGCAACAAGAGCCACCAGGGTGAGAGAATGTGACTGTGAACGAGCTTGTCAGTTCATTCCAGGTTTATTACAAAAATAGACAATCGACAGAAAAATACAATTTAAACATTTCACAGTGAAAGGGGCCAGATTCAGTTTTTATATTCCCAGAAGGTAGATGTTCCCACAAGGTTGACACTGGTCAAGCCAAATACAAGATACCATATATTCTGGGAGACTGTGGTTGCAGGTACACTGTGTAATGTCAACAAATATATATATTTTATCACAATCAAGGCTGACCTCAACTTCAGCACGCAGTTTTTATTAGCATCGGCCATAGGTTGTGTGGAATTCCAGAGATTTGATTTTGACCTTGAGGAAGGAATCCCATTCACAGATAACACTTGCTTACACATAGCCTATGACCAAAACATTGGACATAATACTAAAACAGCTCTAACATGAGCCTTTTTACAATTACACAATCGTTGCATGTTTTTCCCAGAGTCCACCATGATTTCCTTCACTCAAATTCAAAATCCATTGGATGAGAAAGCCAGAGGTTCCTACCCTCTGACATTTTCTTTCAATGGGTTTTCAGAAAGTTATTTGTTGAGGAGAAAGGACTTGAAATATATGATAATATGAAATCGAGAAAAAAAGGCGATGGTCAATAGCCAGGTCCATTTTGCATGGCCTTGTGTAAAAAATAATTCACTGCATACAAACTACAAATGTGAACCATGATCTGTAAATACACAGAATAAAACACATGTACTTTTTTACATTGAAAATTTGATTTGTCAGCTTCGATACTTGGAAAATAGGTTGTGTGTATTCGACAAGACCCGTTAAAGTGAAAAGGTTTACATTGACCGCATGGGTATTGGATCCCGACAAAAACTAATAGCAAACTGCTTCAGTTAACTTGCCTCCATTACGTTTTAACCAAATGTCATTACTTTGGAGTTCATTGTACCTGGCTGCTAAACCATGGCTGGCCCATGATTGGATGATAGCCTCTGTGGATTGGTTATTACTAATATAGATAAGATTTTCATCAGTTCACTACCCCTTCTCACAAAAATGAATGCATAATATAGCAAAATAAAAGCTATTTGTTATACCTCCAACTCTTACGTGCTAACCTGAGTGGTATATTAACGATTTTGCAAAATTTGCTATAAAAAGTCACCTGTTGATGAATAATGTTGTCTGGCTTGTGTCAATATTGATTATTTCAGAAAAGAGGAAAGCTGTACAAACTGGAAGATGTACTCTTTGGTGTTGTTGAAAGTGTAGACCTACCAGAGAGACATTAGACATTAGAATACAAATATTTTGCTGATATAGGCCACTGCAATCAGGGAACACCATTGCCATGAAGGGGTGTACCAGGTCTGCAACAATGTTAACAAGCAGGCATGTGTCAAAATGACCCTGGGTTTCCCAGCAGAACATTGCCCAGGGCATCACACAGAGATGCTCTGACCCAGTTGTTTGACCACAACAATTAGTTTCTTGTCAAAATCGCTCAGGTCTTAACTTCTGGCCATTTCTCCCGCATCCAACACGTTGACTACGGGTAAAGATTTTTCTCTTTCCATTCAGTTTACTCCAGACCTTGATATCTGCCCTTGTTAGCAGATAATCTACTTTATTTGCTTCAGGTGTCAGGCTCTTTATAAACAAGAATGTACTATTGAACAGAATGAGCAGAGAATGCAAATTCATATTTAGGAATTTATTTCCAGCAGTTTATATACAGTAAATATGTCATTTCTGAAGCGCTGCTGTCATTGTTGACAAAAATGATGCGTGATATGTCAGCATTATGTACACATCCCGTCCGCTCTCTAAAAAGCCCCATGTAACAATATGAAGCTAGGAGAAAACAATACACATCTTTTTTACCATCATGGTAAATTGATACCATGTCTCTTCACACAAAAAAGCATAGCCTTATACCTATTATTAAGCAATATGGGGCATTTCATTTAAAGCAATATTTTAAACCGGAGGCGGTTAAATCCTGAAACCTGATTGGATGATAGCCTCAACCTGATTGGATGATAGCCTCAACCTGATTGGATGATAGCCGTGGTAGATGACGGGTATGACATCACTTTATACTGCTCTAATCATCTCGTGGGTTTGTGCTATACTGCCATTAATATCACAGATGTGTCCCGGGCTCTCTGCGTTGCTTCGAACATAAGAAATGCATAGCAGTGATATTTTGGACACAATCCCTCGTATGATTATTACATGAAGTAACATACACGGATGCACTTTGGTATACCACAGTACACAAGTAACCTTATTGGGTGTGTTATGATACGTACTATACTGTAGTAACCTTAGTGTAAGTTTACATGGGAAATTTACTGCACATGTCCCACTCGACCATTTTGTATAACGGATCCCGTATGTTTGACCCACTAACATTTCTTTTATTACCGAAATGGTGGGAGGAGTCAGGGGGCGTTGCGCGATGGGAGGAGTCGGGGGCGTGACAAACAGACTTCCATTATTATAGCTGCTGGGTTAGATGTAGGGTTCTGTAGTTTCCTCCTTTGTGCTCGCCTTCGTGTTCTTTAAACTTTTAGGATTTAATTGTCTTTTAACAGCTGCATTTAATTATGTGGTCTTTACTTTGTTATGTTCCTGATGGCGACGAGTTATCTTGCAATTTATTACTGACATTCCCTTTTTGTTTAATAAATGAACTTGCTTTGTTAAACATGGGAAATTAAAACCTGACTATAGATGAGCTTGTCGTCGAAAAACAGTACCTGGAATTCGAAAGGAAGAGGTAAGAAAAATGGAAGAAAGAACTGCAGCATCCGAGATGCGATAATTGCCTTCAGCCGCAGCTGTTCGCTATCCCGCCCATAGTCCACCAGTTTTTTTCAAACAAATGTCTATTTCGAAACCATATGCATTTATGTATAACTTTTCTAATTGCAGTATTGTTCCACCCGCACGCATAATCTTTAGAAGGAAAATGGCGAGGGTTGTTTACCAAAATGTAACGCTGATTTCCTGTACACCAGTCATCAATGGAGCGCCTATGCGCTTGTCGAGTGTTAAACAGACGCTCCATGGTGTCACATTTACTCAGGAAACAGTTGTGTGCACAATAGTGCATCCACTCTATATAAAGATTAGCGCAAATGACTATAGTTAGACGTTTGCAAGAAAACAAGTGATTTTTTTTTATTGGACACTGTTGCAAAATACTCTGGTTTATATTTGTTTTTAAATCATGAATTGTGTTCAACTATTATTAGTCTATGAGCCTGAAGGGGCTGAAGTTGTTTCCTACAGCACCTAGACTCAAGTTGTGTGATCATGGACATTCCCAGAACATGTTAAGAGGGAAATCACTGAGATATGATTACACAATTAGATTTTTGGGTGTCTGGTTGATGCACTTTGTGATGCACTTGTTGGTTCCCTTCAGTTGGTAGAAAAGACTGGCCAGCACCAAGGTCATCATGAAAAACCCAGGACCTGCAGAGAACGAACGCTTGGTGGCTTTATTAGAGGATGCACTGACCCGGGAGCAGCGCCTCTGGAAAGTACCGGTCTTCAAAGACGGACACATACAGGTATAGAGTTCGATGTCATGACTAAGCCCAACAAAGTCAGACACATTCAACGCACACACAAACACACACAAAGCGTTTAACATTTTCTCTATCGCACAGGGTACTGACATTACCCTCTTCCAAGTCCACGATGTGATCCTGTGGCTGGGAGAAATGTGCAAGCTTTTCAACTTCTGTCAAGAAACGTTGGCCCTTGGAGTTTGTGTTTTGAATAGACTCCTGGCTACAGTGAAGGTATGCTTGTCCTCTTGATAATAAAACGCCGCTGATTTTGTAACAACCAGTGGAGATACTAAGTCCTGCTCTATTTTAGGCCCAGCCTAAATACCTGAAGTGCATCGCCTTAACCTCTCTGATACTTTCGGCAAAAATCACAGAGGAGGATGAGGTGGGGTGTCCTAACTTAAAAAATGTGTACATGCACGTGTGTAATATTTCCTATGATGGATGGAAAACCGACACAGTGTGATTTAATACAACACGTTTATTGGCCTCCTGTTGACTTTCAGGTGATCGGGTCAGTCAAGGACCTGGTCGCGCAAAGCGGATGCAACTTCTCCACAGCCGAGATTCTCCGCATGGAGAGGATCATGCTAGATAAGCTGAACTGGGACCTGTACGCCGCCACGCCGATAGACTTCGTATACATCGTAAGTGTCAGTCGTCGTCGCTTGTCAACGCGCTAACACACTGCCCGTTGAATCGCACCTGGGAACACGATGGCCATTGTTTACATGGCTCCAGTGGAGAATTGGTCCTAGAAATAGTGCATTGATTTGACTTGTGCTCTCCCTGTGTTATGTTTTGACCTGACGCTATTGGCGAGCTGTCATTTAGACAAGTGCCCTGTATGTAATAGATCAGGCCAAGGCACTTTCTAACTATAACTGTACCTTTAACAGTAAAGAAAAGTTAAAGACCCTGTTAGCTATCGAAGGTAGAGACATTTCATAGAGAAAATGTGCCTAACCTATAACCAAGTACAATCCTAACAAAAAGTATAGATGGATTTATATCTGCTGCTGTCAGGTATGTACATTTAGTCCTATTCAAATTTTTTTTTTACATATTATGGCACACTGGAGCTCGATATTGGAATCAATAGTTTTTACTACAAGCACAAACAGAAAGTGAAATTTGGTTTCTATATAAATGGCGCTACCAGATACATTTTGTCCATTACTCTAGTTGTACTTATTTTAATGGTTAATCCACAAAACATTGGTCAGCTTACTTGTAAACCAAATTCTGTGTGTGAATTGCATTGTTTAGTGCTGTTTCGCACCAGGATCCATGATAGAATTTCTTCAATAAAAACAACATAAGATTGTGCTGATGATTGAAATGTTTGATCTCATCATTTACTTTTGTTAATTTATACTGCTTTAGAGTAATCGAAAATATTGATTCCATAGCTCACAATAGTTGATACATTTTTTTAAATACAAGTTTTGTAGAATTAGAAAAACGACTTCTAGTGAAATAAAAATAAATGTCCTCTTAATAATTTTCAAATAAATACTTTCTAACAATAATTATCTCACAATGACATTCCCCTGTAAATGTAACGTCCACTGAACAACTTGGTGTGGTAATGTCAACAACAGTTACGGCCTATAGAAATATTGTCACATGCTTTCCACCACGAAAACATTTACATGATTTGAGCGAGGCAGTCATAGACAATCTCTTTCCTAATTTCCACTAGATAAAAATATAAAACCACAACTTGAAATTATTCGCTTTTAGCTCAAACGACATGGCTTAATATTTTGCTAAACAGCAGAGACGTACAACGCAGAAATAAACACGATATATTTTTTGGCTACTGTCAGACACAAGTAGCCCCCCCAAGTCGGTTTTACAGTAACAGTCTTTAAACGGGGAGACAGACAAGCACTGCACACAGCGAGGGTGTCACACCCCAGGCAAAGGGAGGGGGGGTTACTATGGAAAACCATATGTGGTAACATCAAGCGAATAGATGTTGTCTGTTGTGATGAATGGCTGAACTGTGGATGAGTGTTTATTTTGGTCTCTTGTTTTATTGTCATGTTGATTGCAGTTCCACGGCATGTTGATCTCTGGCCATCCCCACCTTCCGTCCGTGGGTGCTCATACTCAGAAGAGGCCCTGCCTCCAGGTGGCGCTGTGGACCAGGCAGGTGCAGCACTGCATGGCCTGCCACCAGCTGTCACAGTTCAAAGGCTCCACGTTGGCCTTGGCCATCATCACCTTGGAGTTGGAGAGACTCACGCCGGACTGGTTCTCCGTCTTTACGGATCTGCTGAAGAGAGCACAGGTAAAACACTATGTGACCGGGTCAGTGATTGGTTAAGTAATGTCAGGGGAGTGGACTATACCCGGGTTAACAGATTCTGTCCCGAGGATGTCCGATTGCTCAAACGTTGGCTCTACATTGAACGCTGGTGAATTGGTTTCCCGGTTATCTGATGTTGTGTTATTTATGTAAAGTCTTAGTTTAGTGTTAATTCATTTAGCAGGGTGCATTGTATATAAGGGCAATGACAAGCATTTCACTACAGTCTGCTTTAAACCTTAATTTAACCAATAAGTATAAAATAACATTGAGGTACCTTATGTATTCAGTTCCTTGTTGTTGTCTATTTACTCAATACATAATTTTATGTATCAGCACACAGAATTATTTGCTTTGCTTAACCTATTTGCTGTGAGAGGAATTCATTGTGTTTGTTTTTCCTGTTCCAGATTCAGAGCACCGAGTTCATCCACTGCAAGGAGATGGTGGACGAATACCTTTCCAGCCTTGAGTTCTCTGTGCCAGCCAATGCAGTCTACATATTTGACAGTACCAACATGACCAAGCTCCAGGATGAGACGCCCTGGGGCCTTTCAAGCAGACCGGGACCCAGGCTGACCATGAGCGGAAAGGCCAGTCGATGGGAGGGAGAAACGGACGAGTTCTATGATGGTTTCGGGTGCCTTTACAATGAGGTTTTGGCTCTAGAGGTTGGTGGAGACAGTGATACGGTGTCAGTCTTCCAAGAGGCTCACCAGAAGAATGCTTCCCCCTGTCCCCCTCTCCACCCACCAATTAGCTAATATCCTGTTGGTCTAAACATGTTTGTTTGAGTGAGGGGGGGGTTATTTTGTTTAGAGGGAGGACCACGAATACCTTGTCAGGAACCTGGTGCTGCCTCTTCCATGACCTATTCAGCACTTTGAAATTTAGAGGAGCTTGTTTATATACATTATTTTATAACTATATTATTTTTTACAAATGTATTTGTTTTTACTTCTTTGTACTGAATCTGTTGATTTCCAAACAATTCGTCACTAGCTATAGATATTTTTACGAAATTGCGAATGGCAAAGTGCTGCAGAGACATTTTTTTTCATTTAAAAGTAGTTCAGTTTCTGAAACGATGTCTAGAACTGTGAAAACATTTTGCCTCCTTACCACTTCCATTAAACTGGAGTGTTAATAGTTAACCTGAGTTACAGTGAAGTACTGCACTGCTTTCAAGTGTGAAATTGTTTTTTTATTGTCAAGTTAGAACGTGAATCACGTTCTGTCATTGATGTTACATTGTAAAACGTCAAGATTCATTGGAGAAAAGGCAGCTGTTACTTTTATGTTGTTCCCATAATAAAGCGACTGTATGACAGAGAAGCTTTCTGTTTCATGACCAATTTCTTCTTTGCAACTCTAATGTAGATAAAACTTTGGCAATTATTCAGAACCCTTCACTTTTTCTACATTTTGTCTTGTGAATTACATTTCTATATTTATTTTTGTCAACCTACACACAAGAGAACGGTTTCCCTGTGAAGGTGGGAGAACATGACAGAAGGACAACCATAGAGCCATCACTCCATCAGTTCATGGCAGTCAGAGAAATACCTACTTCCTCTATGATTTTGAGTTCATGATTCAACGATTTCGCCTGAATGCCAAGTGCAACGTCTGACACAAACAAGGTTCTACTCATTAAATGGCTAACATCTGTCCTATAGTTACACATGTAGTTGGTAGCTTAATGCAACGGGATGCTTTTCATTTTCAAAGTGTGTTTTCGCTTTGTCATTATGGGGTATTGTGTTAAAATTAACAAGGGGGAACTATCATCCACTATAATGTCCTATAAACCTGTGGAATAAGTATTTAGACTTTCAAAGCTGGTGTATATTCAGCCTTGATAGAAATATTGGTCACATTCCTAAATAAATCTTGGAAAACTGCCCTGTTCTGTACATTGGAACCAATTCTCCGGTCTATTTGCTCAAATGTAAAAGCAAAAATAAATCTCACGTGTTATGAATTCAACCATAACATCACTTTTCTTATTTTTAATGTCCCCTCATAATGCAAACAAACACAGAATGAGGCACATTGGACCAGGCAGCCAACATAAACACTTCGCTTAATAAAGCCCTCAAATAACCTATAATAATAAAGTGGTTGACAGCAACCTACAACTCAGCTGTGTGTATGAAAGCTTTTATAGCAGGGCATTTTAACTCGGGTCCTGGAAGGCACTAACATGGGTTCAACCTACTTTCAGTACCAACTCAGAACTGGGAGAGAAGTAAAGGGCAAGAGACAAATAGGTATAAAGACAGAAGTATTTGTGCCCTTTGCAGTATTGGGGTGGAATAGCTCTGCCTTAAAGTGCCATCCGCAGTCAGTGGACTCTGTTCTTCCGTCCCATACTAAACTAGTACAGCACAACATCACCTGACTGCTATATCACACAACTAATATCAACATGTGGTGGGAAAGAACACAAAGCAACTTCCCTTTCCATTGGTTTATACCTGCAAAGGGCCAATTTCACAACAGGAAATGCACATGTAAAAACAGTTGTACAAATTTAAAAACAGAGGCATTCTCGACGGTAGGCCTACCAGGTTCTTGCTGTTTAGTTACAAACATAAGTAATGCCAATTGCACATCCAAACATTGTCCTTCATTTCATTTTGTATGCTCGCATATTGGGGCATTCTGCACAATGACACACTGCCCTGCATACTATTTTTGCACTGCCCTTTTTGCCTTCTGCTTGGATGCAAACTGCATTTTGTTGTACTGTACTTGTACTGTTCAATGACAAAATAGAATCTAATACTCATTGCACTGGTTCTCAAATCTGTTTTATATTTTACCTGGGAGTTAACTGCATTCATCTGCTGTCCTAGGTCTGGAATGAAAACCTGTGTAGTTCTGGGTCACAAGCCCTGGAATGCAGAAGTGACGCACGCACTAGCCTACACAGGTGTGCCAAGTGAGTGGATCAAAGGGAGCATTGAGGGTTATTCACAAACACCCAACCGCTGCCGTTCAGCTGTCTGTCAAACTACACACTAGATTTGAATAAATGTGATGGGGAGACGTTCAAGGTGTGTGTTTGCATTTATTTCCAACGAAAGTGAGTACATCTTCTGTCCTGGTGTTTGATGTAACATCGCTACTGAGAGTCCGACCGGCCCCATGGTTTCTGTTTTGTACTTGGGCCGTGTAAACCTGAACACCCCTCAAGTCAATGGCTTACGATACATAATTAATGGTACATCACAATTAGACATCAAACAGCATTGTGTTCTTCATCATATACTTAAAAACAGGTACACTTTGCATATCTGCATTTGCAATAAAGCCAAGTAAGCCATGAAAATATTCACATACAGGTTTCTGGATTCATATAAAACAGCACCAGAATACATTGCGGAATACTAGTTTACTAAATACTACCTAGACATACGCGTTTGCAAAAATATAAATATTACATGTACTGTGCAGAAATCGGGTAGATTAATACTATGCATTGATTAAGGTCTGGCCTTGTTTGGCTCTCAGCATTCAGACCGACTATGAGGTGTGGCTTATATCTTATGTCAGACAGCGTATTAAATCTGCACGTCTTAAAGGGAAGAGCATTGCACAGGGGTGATAGGACCTAATGTAAGACATAAGGCAATGTGTTTGGTGAGTTTTGTCCACCTACACTACAAGTAAATACTGACCCATTAACAACACATTACCTGACAACATTGGACAGAACAAGGTAACAAGTTAGTACCCGAAATCTTTATAAAAAGTCCATAAATTGCGGCGCCTCCGGTCTAACATCAGCAATGGTGAGGAGGGAAACACATCAGTAAGTCTCAAAACTGGAAAAACACAAGACGGAGACAAAATGTATAAAATGTGTCCGAAATCATAACGTGAATGATCGTAGAAGGGAATGGTCACGGTCACTGCGTGTCATTCCTCGCGCTCTGTCCATCACTGTGTTTGGTCCGAGTGCACGTCATGAAGGAATGTCAAAAAGAAATGCTGACGTTGCTATGGAGATGGTAGACAAGTCCACGGCTGGTATCTCAGACTGGCCCCATAAATTAACTGAAAGAAGAAAATGATAAACAAAATGACAAACGACTACAGAGAAAGTTCATGGGAACACACGGTGGTCTGAAATCATGCGAATCATATACATACCACGTTCAGATTCTTTCAGAAAAATGTATGACTTCATGAAGATAAAATATAACGAAAGTGAAGGAAAAAGACAGACAAGAAAAAAAATTGAAGAAAGACAAAAGGGTCAGAGGTAATGTGTGGATTGTGTCTCAGACAATCATAACTTCAATACAGCAGAATAAATGAACGGGTGGTAATATTAATACTGTCAAAAGCTACTGTAAATGTAGCTACTGTAAAAATGCTAATGTAAATATAGAGTTGCAACGTAAAAATGTGTGATGAACAAAGTGCTCCGTTACAAAATCCACTGGACAGCACAAAAAATATGGTGAAACTCCAAGCACGCCCTGCAGAATGTGCACAATGTGTCCAGTAGATGGCGCCAGCTCAAACTGAAAAGATTATCTGACAGCCACACAAGGAACTGGCCTGGGAGCTGCTAGCTGCTACGTTGAAGCACTTTCAATAAGTCTGCTCATATTCATATAAATCTATGTCTGTGTACAACCGATAGTCTAACCTGATATGGATTTTTCGCAGGGGACTTCACTTATGATAAGTGCCTTGGCCTATTCAGGGAAGCATAAAATCGCTCCTATTCGAACAAAAGTAAGCCACGGCTAAATTACATCAAAACTAAACGTAGAGTAAGAGAAGCTACGTGTTGGAAAGACAACAGAAGATATGAAAGGGAAGAGCTTACTTTTTCTTGTCCTTGTCCTTCTTGACTGGCTGGGCTAAAGACAGCGTCTCAACTGCCACCTTCCTGCGGTTGAAAGCATTCATTTCCTCCTCCAAGTCCCGCCTCTTCTCCTCCACCTTCCTCTTCTCCTCCTGGTGCATTTGCTTCAGCTGCTCAAACTTGTTGTGTAACTGATACACGGGGAAAGATAAGATGTCCATCAGTCCAAAGAGAGAAACCCTGATGAAATATTGTCATCTGGAGTACATGTTCCATTTTACAGCCAATTTTTACACAACGAAGTTGTACAGAAGACAAGGGAAGAACGTCAAATCCTGAAATACCACAAGCCCACCTCTCTCTCCTTCTCCTTCAGCTCTGCCTCGGTCTCCTTCACTTTGTTGACAAACATCTGTCTCATCTCCTCCTCTTTCCTCTGCAAATCTCCCATGAACTCCTTCCTCTTGGCTTCGTAGGTCTCCTGGAGACTGTGGACGGGAAGGAGAAGTGAGACGCGACACTGGCTTCACCACAGGACATACAGCATTTAATCAGTAAGCAGAAAGAGCGTCTTTAAATGCTAAACACGGAATCGCTGGTCCACTTCCCTCTGACATACACTATATGACTATCTACGTGGTTAATTTCAGCACTCGTTTTTTTTTAGGAGTCCTCGGTCCTGACCTGAAGGGCTGACAGTCAGGGTCTGTGTCTTTAAAGCCCATCTCCTCCAGTTTGCAGCGGCGGTACAGCTCATAGTGTCGGCTGTGGGTCTGTTCTCGGAGGTCCTCCATGTTCACCCGGATCAACATCTCGCGCAGCTTCACAAAGTCACAGTGGCTCTCGTTCTCCACTGGAACAGGGAGAAGAACGGAGACAACGCGATGTCAGTCCAATGGTAACAGGATTGTAGATAACATGAGGTCCAGTGGTAGAAATTGAAAATGTTTTACATTTGTTTGTTTACTTCCACCAGCAATACTCAAACAATGCACCAATAACTGACAATGACTGTCAATCGATGTAATCAAATGGTTTTCCAGTTCAGTGGGTCCATATTCTGGAGATCCTATTAAATCTTAATGTTATTAAATGCTATAACAAGAGAGACTCGTTGAAAATGGCGTTTGTGTGCTGGGGACCACATCCTGATTGAGTGTGCAATGTCATAAGAAAAAAACTGTTTGGCGAGATGTGGATTGGAGGGCAAATGTCCCAACCTTCAACTTTCCAGAGCCAGCTGGGACTTGCCGAAACAAAACAAGGCTCTCGAAAAATAGGTCTCTTGCATCTCATCACATGTACTGGAGCAGGAAGCATTTCCTGCTTTTCCGACCCGCTTAAGCAGTGAGAACACAGTCGCTAGTGCGTTGGGCCAGTAACCAAAAGGTTGCCGGTTCAAATCCCAAAGCCAATATCTGTTGAATGCACTTCACAACTAAAAACGTAAAGGACAGCAAGCGCATGGCCTCCATTGCTCCTGCCTTATGCTGTGGGATATAGGAGAATTAAAGATCAACCCTGCTGTGAGCCGGTTCTAGATATAAGGACGCCAGCAAAAATAGAGCCAATTAGCACAGCATTTAACATGGAACAACACCGCCTTCCACATCAGTCACGACACACGGCAGGAGGTTAAACCATCCGTCCGTGCACAGAGAAAATACGGTTTGAGAGAGATGACGCACACACAGAAAGCCTGCACGTTGAAGTCTTTGGGAAAGGCTAATGAGGAAAAATGGCTGATGACATCTGGCACCTAGCAACCTCTGTGGTAAACTCCCCCCGAGACCAGGAGCACAATGTTCTGACCCCTGCATAAAGCCCCCCCGGAAACACCAAGCAGCCAGGGGGAAAAAGTCACATTACACACATTCTCCACAGAGATAGTTAGGTGGTAAGAAATACCAGCGGCCTGCTGTCTGTCATAACAGACCACTGTGTTCCTGATAACAGCAGTGAGATCCTGGGGCGAGATTAGACAAAATACATTAAATGTCATTTAGTTTAGGCTTCAGGTTCTGTTCGACACAGTAAAAGAGTTTTGATTAAGACCGTTGCCAAATGGGGTGTGAATCTTAGATCCTTAAATCTCTAAAGTGACTGAGATTCGACTAAGTTAAGACAACATGATGAACTTTGTTTTCCCTCCAGCCAGACTGACTCATGGGAATGCAGGCTCCATAAATGACCCCTGACCTCTGTCCTGGAAGGATTGGGGAATGGACACAAACGGGTGCGGGATAAGGAACAGGCCGAATCCCAACAGGGTTGAACTAGTTCCACAGCAGAGCTCTGTGAGATGATCACATTACAACAGTTCACCCACCCTTCCTGCCTGTCTGTGGCTGAAAACAAGCAATGTAGCCGTGTATGCGTGTATCCGTGTAGCCACGTATCCGTGTAGCCGCGTACCCTGTGGTAATATTTCATGTCCCCTGGTCTCTCCCCTGGTCTCTAACCTGGACACTAGGTTGTACCCACCTTGCACTACTCCCCAGGGGTACTGTCTGGCCCTCACGGTTTTGTTTCCCACTTTCACCTCCTCGATGCTTCCTACCACAGCAAACGGAAGGTGTGCCTGGAAAAAGAGAGTTTGATACGTTCACAAGGTTAGAACTTTGATCAGATGATGACTTCAAACAATGTCAGTCTGTCACAGGTTTCACTTCCTTCCTTACAGGATAGCCAACATTTTTTATGGAGCAGGTCTAACTAATGAAAAATGGTATGACAGAGAACGGACAATGGCATTTAAAGGGGTAATTAGCCATTGCTTAATCCATTTTGGAATGTAGGAATAATTTACAATTATCTAGTGAAGTAAAACATATATATTTGATGAAAAACCCATAACTGTTGTATACTGTAGAGAAGTAAAATGCACATACCAATTGGTTAGTTATCCTTATTTAGTGCCCTTTTATAACCAGTATACTATGCACATACCAGATGGTACTTCTTCCTTATTTAGGGAAACACTGCGAGCGTGGAGATGAGAGACTCACGTTCATTGAGGAGTTGATCTCTGTGACTGCATCGTCATCGGTTGGGAACTGGTAGATTTGCACACCGTTGCTTACAAGCTCACTCATGATCTTGATCTTGAATTTATGAAGCTCACTCTTGGAGATGGTATCAGCTTTAGCAATGATGGGGATTATGTTCACCTAATGGAGAGAAACGGCATTATTCCAACCATTAACACCAACAGTATTTGCTCGGGCTTAATGAAACTTTTGACGAGCTAATACGATTTAAACACATTTACTGCTGGTCGCATTATTGGAAGTTGATTGAAAAAATGTGTGAGTAGTGAACACACCACTTCGGGGGGGAAATTTTGCTTCTGAGAATAAAACAAAGCGGTGAACATAGTGAATAAGGCCAGATGAAGCCACAGAGTCAAGCTCAGTCAGACTCACACAAACCTAAAAAAACAAGTGCAACTGACCAGGGACCAATGACATCTCTAAATAGACAGAAATATTAACAGAAAGCAACAGCAATGTTCTGGCTCTTCAGATGCCTGGGACAGTGTCATGCCGTCTCTCAGATTCAGTCACTGGCGTCTCACATCCCCCCCAGGCTATGTAGAGGACAGTTTGTAAGGTGGGGGAGGGCGGCTTATTTCTAGTAACCAGTCCTCAACAGACATCAATGGTGGTTTCGCACAGATGCCTCTGTCCTTTACCCAAGTAAATATGAAGGTGAAAGAGCAGACGCTCTTCTATTCGTGTCTCAAAACCAAACCACAACACCACAACTACCCGATATCTGTCACAGTTCACTAGGTGCTGTGAAAATAGCACGCTTGCAGCTTGATGGCCGTTGTGCAAATATTATAAGTCAAACGCTGTTGCTTGTCTGCGTGGAAAAACACACAGACTTTTAGCCTGCCCTGTGTGTGTTCTGTAAAAAGACTATTTTCTGAAAGCCTAGTGAGAGAATGAGCCACGCTGAAGGGGAGTATTGGCTGCTGTAAACGGCCATCTGCTTGATGTGTCATCGAGCCACCAGAAACAAACACATCTCTTTGCCGCTTACAAACTGGTTTATAGGCCACAAAACAGGTCTGGTATGCCATTTATGTACTGTTGTATCGACAGCTGGACTAGGCCTAATGTATGTACTGTGGTGGAAGGTTCGGTGTATTTCACTTATTTCATCCCCTCCACTTCTGGTTCAATTAAACTGGCTACATTAGTAGATAACTGTGACATTCTACTGCAGCAGTGGCAAGATGGCAGCTCAAGGAAAGTGAGGCTGTAGTCATCCAATTGTTCGCAATACGCTGTGTGAAGGTAGAATTAAAAATAAAATAAAAATCGGGAGGTTTTTCGTAGATTTGCGTAGACAAAGCAAGTTACGACATCAAACGTTTATGCGGTCTGTCGAATACACTGTGAACATGCTGACATCTAGTTTACTAAAGTCTGACCCGGAATGTTCTTTTTCGAATACATTCTGGAGCCCCAACAGAAAACAAAGACCAGGCTTCTTGACTGTGTGAAACCCACACCGATGTTACTGTCGAAGTGATAGAATTTCAGTGCAGCTCAAACAATGGGATGGTGTCCGATTTTTGCCCACAAGCGTTTGGTGGTGTGATCTTTTACCTTGCTGTCCAGTTTCTTCATAGTAACCAAATCCAGAGACTTGAGGGAGTGCCCCGTGGGAGCAATGAAATACAGGCAGATGTGGATCCTCCCGTCATGATAGTTAAACAGGGAGCGCTTGATTTTCAGCTCCTCCTGGAGGTAGTTTTCAAATTGCGTGTCAATATAGTCCACTATTGGTTTATAACTGCAAAGGAAAAGAAAGATGTCATTTTACTACATGTTTATGGCTTTTGACAGACTCGTTTAGCGTCATCTCATGTTCGTAACATTTTTGTGGTCAATGTTGCCAGTAGGGAATTCAAACATCTGTGTTCATGTGCCCGAACAACTCATGTGAATTCGACATACAGATATCGAGAACATGAACACATACGTTTTTACAGAGGGAAACGTTTGACACCACTGTTCAGTCTAGCAGCTTTAAGGTCACCACAAATAACAGAGAACCTGTGAACCCTGGTTATCTTGTGTTTTCACAGACTAAATGTGTTGTCCAGCCTTGTGTCCATCACAATATTTCAACTTGGGAGGGGAAAATAAGTGATACACAGGATTTACACAAGATTTACAATCTTTAACCTTTCTCTCGAACATCTCCGAGCTATTTTTCCCAGAATGCATTGGTGACATTTGAAAGTCTCTTTGGAATGCTTTGTTAGAGCAGCTTTTTCCCAAACGAGGAGTTATGGCTTGCTCCGCCCACTGAATCATCCAGGGGACCGTCTGAACCCTCTCACAGAGGAGGTCAAACAAACACTCCCACAGCTGAGGTCAAAACAAGAATGTCCTCTTCATCATTCTGACTGCCTCAATTCAGGGCTCTGGGCTCCTCACAATGACATTAGTTTGACATGTTAATATCCCAGGCAACAAATGCAGAAAGTAAACAGAATACTAAACTTGTTTACTGGTTTTGCTTTTTATCATCATGAGTAGATTTGAGCAGAACCAGGGATAAAACCAGAGGCTGTGGAAATGCACAAGACTCAAGCTGGGCAAGAAAATGGAAGCAGATGCGTTTAAAGGCGAGACTGTAAATCACTCAACCAATCCATATTTGTTTTGCTTTATCAAATACTTCTCCCCTCACAATTTCCTCAACCATCTCGGGACTCGATCACTGTGGGTATGTCGCGGCCGAGATTCAAACTCGAGATGACGATGACGTACACCCCGCTCCCATTTGAGGGGCCCCAACATGAGCGGTTCACCCCAAAGCACGTTCCCTGTGAATGTGTGAAAAGCACAAGGAGACCCAATACCAATGTGTCAAGTATGATTTGTCCGGAGCTCACCTCTCCTCTTTGTTGATCTGATCGCCGAACCCCACAGTATCAACGATGGTCAGCTTTAGGTGGACATTGCTCTCCTGGAGGTCGTATGTTCTGGGCCGCATACACACCCCGTTCAGGTAGTGGCTGGCCTCTTCGTTCTCAAACATTGTGTTAAAAAGTGTGTTCATTAAGGTGGACTTGCCGATTCCAGTTTCACCTAGGAGATGGAGGGAGGGACAAATATTTTAGGGAGCAGGTCTGAGTTACTCCGCACAGACCAGCAGCACAGCCATTTGTATTTGTTCATCTCAAAAGTAAACAACCATACGGTTCCCTATCACCTGTAGTGCACACTACCTCTGGTAAAACCAACACTATATAGGGAATAGGGTACCATTTGTAGAGAGCCTAATAAGCAACCAATTTGAGCATGAGCACTACAAAAATACCCCGAGGTAGCATCCCTTTAAGAAAACTAGCACGTGGTTGGATACTCACCAACGCAGAGGATGTTGAAGCAGAATCCCTGTGTCACCGATTTACTGACCAGCTGATCAGGAAGGCTGTCAAAACCAACATGACCGCCCAAGCTGAGGTTACGCTTTTCTTCATTCTATAGGAATAAATGAGTAAACGAATCAACCACGAGGGCCAGGCTAGATCCGCGTAAAGGCAAATTCCCTCAGAGAATATGGTACTACAGTACCACTGTCACATTCAGTGTTTTCCCTGTTCACAGAAAAAAACAATGATACAACTCAGTCTTTTCACACCTATCTCATCATACGCCTTAAATCACTCTGAAAAAGAGCTTTAAGGAGCTTAAATTGGTGGCCTAATCCTTCAAACAGGACGTGGTATCTCCACATTGTGAAAAAGGCATGGCCACACTAGATAAGTACACTAGAATAAAACTATCACCCACAAAGGAAATACCAACACACTGCCCTCATGTAAACAAGCCTTCCCCATCCATGGGGAAACAATGGGTCTAATTTCTTATCGGTCTCATCTCAGCTGTGCAGGGGTAGCGAAGGGGCCTCGAGATCAACGGGCGGCCATTCCATGCGTGGCTGTCTTTCCTTTTCCACGAAGGCCGCATATTTGGGGGCTGATGTCATCAGACGCAGCCTGAGACCTGAGATGAACGGCGCAGACAGAGTGGCAGGCCCCTACGTGGAACTCAGGGGCCGAAAGGGGAACGCACACACAAACCTGAACCAATGTGTTGTCTCAAGGATCGCGTGAAACCGGGTATGTGTACAGACACTCCCGTCAGACACACACGGGGCTGTGACGGTCATGGAATTTTATCTCACGGTTATTGTTCACCCGAATGACGGAGGACACAATCTTAATTCAAATAGCAAAAAAAAGACTGTTTATACACCAAATGTAGATTTATGTATTCCTAATCCTATAGTTTGGCAATGAGCAACAAAGTCTTCTTGGATTGCAAATTCCAGGTTTTTGCAAAAACCACACGTTGCATGCAAATCACTGAATCAGGAGGAAATAGCTGAGCATTTAGCAATGCACAGAAATATGTAGTCCAGTGAGCGAGGCCAAAGAATTCAACGCTCCTTTATGGTAATGTTTCCACAGTGCCTCGCTTCATCTGTGAAAGTACATTACAAAAATGACAATCATCTAAAAAATAACAGTTAACAAAGTAACAAAGGAATTCCCATACATTTCTTACTTTTGATAAATGGCTCGTTTCTAGCAACTGCAACTGACACTCATCTCCATACGCTATAGGCTGTAGACAACACATTGAATCAGGCATCCACGCAGACAAGGAGAAGTGCATCATCCCTTTTGATCAAACCCATGCACAGAGCAGTCGGTCTGTCTGGCATCTGGTCTCCCTCCTGTCACACGCCTCCCTGCCCACCAGGAAAGACAGAGGCAGGAGAGGGGAGATAGTAGAGGCCATTTTAACAGATACACAGAAGCCGGCCAGTCAGTATGTCAGAAAAGTGGTTTTGTTTCTGCCAAGTGAGTCACAAACACCATAGTTTCATATGGCGCGGCAGCATGAGAATACAAGCACAACGTTTAAGTTGGTCATGACAGAAGCATCTGCTCAATTACTTAAATGCATGACATCAGACAGGAAGTCATAGGCCTCCATAAAACACTGATAATACACTTCCTCTAGTGGATGTGAAACGTTTACTCGTGGATAAACCCAAATGAACATTGTTAACGAAAAGTCTACCATCACCAGCTAGCAGACTTCACAAACCAGACTGCTCTGTGCAGTGTTCTATCGCAAACATGTATGATAGCGCAATAGAAAGCTGTCCTCCTACAGAGACAGGGTTTGAAACATCAAGAGTATACACAGCAAGGCATCATTGAAACAATGACCGTCAGAGTTTTATCAAGGTTTATTAGAAATGCTTTGTTTATTAGAAATGCTTTATATTTTAGTGAATATTGCGGCCATAAAATCTATAAGTGTGAGGTCCATCTTATGGCGATCTGGACGGTTCTAATTAGATGCATGTTACGTAGTAGCCACGATGAGGCCAAAATTCTCAGAGGTCAATAAGCATCAAACACGCTGTGGGGACGTTGTTATATAAAACAGACTACAATGGATCTCTGTAGTAGAATACAGCAGATTCACCCTTACAACGGTTGTTTCACTGTTTTCACACGGCTTTCTACATATGTTTAACCTATCGATGCAATGAGCGGTACGTCCTCTCGCTATCAATAACTAGTCCAACTAAACAGTGCCCTTTCAATTAATAGTATTAACCTACATGTCTAAAACATACACAGGTAATTAACAAATTGTGTACGGTCACAGTTCATCCCCATATTAATCTCTGCATAGATGCAACAACTTGGCTTGACCACACAACAATCACAGTGTAACATCTCGTAATCATCACATATCTATACAAATGTTGTGACATCTTCAGAAGGATTGGCTGCTCTGTATATGTAGTTATCCAAACAACACAGTCTTTTCTGTCCACTTCAGCAAGTCGATTGGACAAAAGTAAATCAACACTGAGGGTCTTTGGTTTTTCTAATTGAAAAAAATGTTTCACATCATCTTCGACATTATTTTGGGACTGTCACATTGACACCCTAGAAGATAGAACAGCCTAAAATGTGGAAGTGCTAAAAAACAATGAATAAATATAATCTACATAAATAGAAAGAGTTGTCGTGACTGAGTATATCAAATTACTTACCAGTAAAATGTTATTGCCAATCTATTAATTTAGATGGAAATATTTTACCCAGACTCCGTTGAAAAATATATATTTCACAGCATTGAATAAAAAGTATGTTGGTAAGATTAAATATAATTTCAGACGGTGTCAAAGCTTTACAGAAGGCGGACAATAATACAAAAAAACGATCAGTAAACACCATGTTGTTATTACAGTGTAGCTGAGGTCGGGGGGGCAAACGTTTGACTTTTGGAAATTAGGAACATTACAAGGTCCTGTAACACACGGTAGTGGGAATAAACAGCTACATGGTGTAATAAGGAATCACACTAACGCACACATTTATACAACCGGTATGTAACCTAGTGTCTCTAAATGTACTCAAAGATCCATTCATTCAAACACGGGTGAATATGAAATGAGCCTGAACAGAACCCCATCAGGACCAACCGACCTGAACCCCTATTGGGAGAAATCACTTCCACCATCTCAGCTCACTACCATATAGTCACACGTCCACCTTATACATGAAAAGTACCTTACATAGCTGCTCATAGACGGAGCATTTTATTGCTGGATACTTACAGAGAATATGTCCACGTCTGTAGCAGCCATGGTGAGTATGTTTTAATGCCAAGCTGGGCGAATGCGAACTGTGCCCTGGTCTCACTCCCTGTAAGCTGCTGACACAGTGGAACAGGCTCCGTACTAGTGCTTCCAATATGGCCACTTCCTGGAAACTCCCATTTGGTTAATGGGAATGTCGTTTGAGCTGTTCGAGCTGCGCAACATAAATAAAATAAAAAGTTTGAGAGGTCACAGTTAAATTGGATTTGTCAATAAAGGAATAGTAGTAACATTGTATCATGTACGTTCATGTGTGCGTCGATGTGAAAAGCCCGTGCTTAAGCACCACTACCCAGGTGGCTCACGGGATTTGTAGTTTACACGTTGCAGCGCAGTAGCTGATAATGTAAACGTTTTATTTTGGTTGAAGAAAAAAAACAGTACACATTAAATTGCTAATTGGTGCTTTTTCATGAGCTTATCGAGACATGAATTAAAAAATATATATTAATATGGTCTCGAATGTTTCAAAGAAAGTGGGGTCTGGAAACATTGTATGTCTAATCGAAACAAAGTATTGTTCTATCTACATTATGCTTTTATGGCTATTTTCTAATAATTGTCTGTAAAATAATGGAAATAAATTGGGGGATTTCTCAGATGGTCCAATGTACTTGTTACAACAATAGTTGAATAATCTGGGCGTAATCTGTGAACCTTGGAAAAAGGCGCACCTAAGTGGAGTCAGCAGTTAAACAACCTATTGTGGCCCCACCTACCTGACATAATTATGCAAATACTATTCAAATCATTTCCACGTGTGCATTAATTCTCCCCGGAAACTCCAGGTAGGACGAAGGGAGGTATCGCGTTAACAGCATTTTCAGCAACTCCGTCGGTTGTCCAATATTAATATTTTTTGTAATAGATCTCAATATGGACCTGACAGAAGATACGATTATTTCGGTGTTGGTGGAAAGTGGCGGAAAGCTTAAGAATTCCGATTTGCTGAGTAAATTCAAAGATTTCCTAAACTGCACTGATCCCGCCCAGAAGAAACTGAACCGGGATTCGTTCAAGAGGTTTGTGAACAATGTCGCTGTCGTGAAAGACATTGAAGATGTCAAGTGTATTGTGCTAAGAAAAAAATATACCCATTTGTTACAAGAAACAAATGATTGTTCTGTTGAAAATACTGAAAGTCAAGACGTTTCCGAGCCAGGTAAACCCTCACCTGGATTGGACAGCGAGCACTCTGCGATTTCACAAGATGGAGGAAGTTGCACTGAAAGTCATGAAAACCTTAAAAAAACAGTCATTCCAAGTATAACAGTATGCCACTCAAATGATGCTGATGTTGATGCTAATGTTGATGATGCTGATGATGGCGATGACTTGCAGTCACCTATACAGCTGGCATTACAACGAAGTGTGTACATCAAACCTAAAAAGTTCCTCAAGTTTAACATAGACCATACTTCCTCCGGAGGGGCTGTGTTTCCAGCGAAGACACAACAGAACCCTAATGTGCAGAAGCCATTTGCGCTGCCTTTACGAATGCCACCGAACATGAACAGAGTAGAAATCCATAAACTCAAGTCCGAGGAGGAAAATGAGCCTCCAAGAATAGGATTCCCCGGCCAAGATGCGTACAGCACTTCCATAACCAAAAGAAAACCCTCAACCGACAGTGTGGGCTTGGGCACTCCGCCGCCGAGGAGAGCAGTCAAGACCATCAAACCCTCTGAGGAGCCAAGGTTCACATCCTTGGCCCCCCTGGAAGAGGCGGAGCACAGGTGGCTGGTTGGGTCCGCTACCGGCCAATGGACACGGGTGTACGGCCTCCTACTGAACGATTTACAGCTGGCGGAGAAGAGGGACTTCCTATCCGGCTTCACTGCCCTTCACTGGGCGGCCAAGTTTGGCAACCTTGACATGGTGAGAAAGATCATCAACACATCCCGAAAGGGTGGATTGGACCTGGACGTCAACGCCAGAGCCTATGGAGGGTACACTCCTTTGCACATTGCTGCTTTGCATAACCAGGAGTCGGTGTTGACTGAGCTGATGTGCGAATATGGAGCGAATGCAAATATCAGAGACAATTGTGGGAAGAAGCCGTTTCATTACCTGCAATCTGGGGTATCTGTTCAGGTGAGGGAAATGCTCGGGCAACCTAAGGCCCAGGCCCAGGACATTATCCAACAGGAGAAAGAGGAGCAGGACGTCCTCCCAGGCTTGCATACTATAAGTCGTCTGTTTCAACCCCATGTGGAGAAAAAGAAGAGGCACAGGCAGAGGCCTGGTTTCCTCTCCCTGAGCGACGATCCGAGGGAGAGAGGTGTGAGTCCAAACAAGTACATACCCATTTCAGAGGTATTCTTGTGACATCAGTCAGATGTGAGCAGTAATGCCATACATTTAATTTGGCATTTAATCTTATCTTTTGAGATACGATCTACAGTTCTTCGAGATTAGGGTGGACGTGAGAGGAACATCTCCAGTGTTTTATTCAGTGCTGAATGTTTTTTTTTAATGAAATCATCCATTGTAAAAAGCTTTGCCTTTTTGTCAGTTAAACCTGAAAACTCAAGCACCTTCCACCGCTATGGAAAATATTGTATAATATTAATGGTATTTGTTTCTCTTGTTCTTTACTGGAGTCATTGTGTTTAAAATGCTTTGTACCACGTAACATCTAATGGAATATTTGTAGGTGTTTATAGGCTGAGCACACTAATTGTGCCAATGAAAGATGAGAAACAGTCACATGATCACCCCATTAAAATGGAAAGCACACTGTTCTTTTGAAGCGACCTCACCTAGTCTCCAAGCGACATTCAGGTTTGTCGCTTGTCACTCAGCATATGTGTAGGATGTCTGTATTGTAAGTGTGTAATGATCAGTGTATTGTGATACATTCTTTCAAAGGTGTGTATAATGAAATCTCAATGACTGTCAAATCTAATTTAATTTGTGCCACTGATTTTATACTTACTATTTTTGTTTTTATTAGGGAAACTGTTTTTAAACTCAGGGATCCTATCAAATACTATGCAGACTGTCTCCCTGCTTGTTGGTTGTTTAGCTCATATAGACAGCGTGCGGTTGTGATTCAGCTGACCGCGTATGTGCCAATGTCAGCCTGGACCCTGAGGCTAAAGTGATGACGAGTGAACCGGCCTAACTCAAGCTGCGTCTCTGGGCTTCTCGTGAAGTCACGTCTCCCACAGCTGAATTTCTCTGCGTCGAGCCCTTTCTTACCCTAGGGCTGGAGCAAATGTTCCTGCCGCAGCCAAGCCAGGGACAGTAATGACCGAGTCACATGCTTGACTGACTGAGCGCTCTACCAATACACACATGTTCCCATTTCTGGAGCATGAAGAAGCATGACGGTCCCACTCGTTTTGCTCTCGCTTTTATGTTACTTATAAAGTCCCACGATCAGATAGTCGGTGAAAGTTTTTTGGTTTGATGTCCCGATAAGGACAGTAGCTTGACCTCTGGTGACCTTGGGAGTCGGACAAATAGTACTTCGTTGTGGGAAGAGACTTGGTGCTGGAATCTGGAATCTCTTCATCTTGGTTTCTGGAGTGACATGACATCAAATGCATTTCTTTCGAAACATTCAGTGCTTCATAATAGGCATTTGTTGTTGTTCAGAAACCAACAGGGCAGCATTCCATGAGGGCTGTTTACGAGGCCTTGGGACATGGGAAGATGCCTCCCATCAACACACATTTAATCCCACTAAATTAGATCAACACAGCCTCGGTCCATATGAAATGGAACATATTAGGGATTTGACTATTCACACCAGGAATCTGTTTAAATTGTTTCAAGAAATCTGATTAAGTCAGATGTATTTCAGAATACTTTTATTCAGAGAGAGGAATCTTACAGTTTGTTGGATGGACCAGACAGTTTAATTTATTCACAATAGCATAAACATCACGTAAATGATAAACAAAACAAACGCAGGGTGGCGACAGTCAGCCATGAAGAAGGCCAAAGGTACAAAGGCCCGTATTGACATCCCAACACTTGGGATTGATTGAAAATCTTTATTGTGATTATTACTTCCTGTCAGCAGTGTCAGTTACACAACCATAACTCCACTAAAAAAAACAATCACTTTTTTTGTTTAATTAAGAGCCCTTAGGACATTGAATGAACATTTTCTGACAATGTACCAAACAATACATGTTTATATGCATTTACAGGAAATAGCATAAGGCTGTTAAAAGCAAGAATGTTGGTGAAACTCTGCCTGTCTGTTCCCTACTGTCTGTTCCCTACTGTGAGTCTTTTGCATGCCTCAGGAATTCCGACAGGCCATATAAACATGACGGACGAAGCAGTACCACTTTGAGTCAGTCCTCTATGCGAAGGCCAAAACAAACACACGTGTTTACCAAACTAAAATTGGACATTGCCTTTAGTCCCAAGATAATGTTACAGGGTGAGAGAGTTGAGCACTGTATATCTGAATGTTCTTTTAACATTCATAATGCTGTATGACTGTTCAATTGTTGTAAATTTCACATGATTAAAGTCCATTGGGTTGATTAGTAGCACATGTATTGGTTTTTGTTTATTTTTGCTCTGAATGTAGTTTTCCTTAGTTTGCCCCTATCAATGCCTGAAGAAATCCCAGATCCACACATTAATGACCATTTTGGTAGTATATAAGCTCATGAACGAAGAGCGAAATAATACAATAGTCATAGTGAATTAATTTGTTTGGAAAAACAAACAGGGACATAGCTAGTTTGCCTCAAAAGTAAAATGCTTCTTAAATACCAACTTTTAAAATACCCACATGTCAATCGAAGTGATGTAGGTTAACCCTGCTAGATTGTTTTTGAGCAAATTTGTCACACCTGTGCTTTCAATTTCAAATATTAAATACAATTGAAAAGCAAAACAGAAATATTGATTGTGGCAAAACAAAAAATCAACATCACATACCGGTAATAACATTAGTTCTTATGAACATAATAAGGTCTAAAATGGTAATTTATTGTTGTGCAATTCCATGTTGAGTCAAAAGATATACTGGAGAAAATCAGATTTCACTTTTTATAGAGTGCTGTGAGGGGCCAAATAAAGCATCTGGTGGAAGTACAGGACGTCCTGCAAAAGGCGTTAAACACCTGCAGTGAAGATCTTGGAATTTTAATTTTCCACAACTTCAAGTAAGCATAGTTAGATCCAAAAAACATTTCAAGCAAATAATCTGGTATGGAAATTCCTTATTTCATTTTAAGAGGTTTACCGAAGACATCATCTGAAACCAAAATATCTATGGTTAACACTGGACATAATCTGCATAATTTAATATGCTTATGTACCATGTTAAACCTCTTGATTTGGGAAATTCCTATACAAATTAGTTCAGGATAAAATAACATTGGATGGATTAAGGCTAAGAAAAACGAAATGTGCAGTTAAATGTCAAAGTGCTTATTTTCATTTTTGGTTTTGTCAATAGTGCCATCTTTTCAGATACAAGAAAAAAGTTTAAAACATAAGGAGAGTTAATCTACCAGCTATTTTGACTAACATACACAGTATTTAGCACCCTCTTTCAGGTTCATCTCAAATAACTTCAGATACAGTCTTGACTGGTTATCTAGACCAAGTCCAGGCCAGAGTACAATCTTAAAGCTTATAGTCAAAGGCTTAAGTCGAAGGCAAAGCGGAAAAGTTAGGACATTAAATTTAAATGTTAATTAGTGATATACAGAATATTTAACGCTGTATATAGGACATTTCACACTGTATACAGGACATTTCACACTGTATACAAAACATTTCACACTGTATACATGATATTTCACGCTGTGTACATGATAACTCATGCTGTATACAGGACATTTTACGCAGTATACAGGACATTTCACATTGTATACAGGACATTTCACACTGTATACCATCGACAAACTTCAAAATTGAAAGGGACACATATTATATATATATACACAAATGGACAGGCGATATCTGAGGAACTCTGTTTCTGCAGACATCTGTGATTGTGTGATTGTGCAGGCTGAACGGGTTAGGGTTAGAGGGTTTAGGCAAAGCAGACATGATTCAGGGCTCCATAAGCCCAACAGATGACGGACAGCTGAAGGAACCAATAGGACGGATGCCTGGTCTGGGTCTTCATGAAGGAAGGGTGTTGAGCAGAGATTCAAGCTGCTCTTCCCCGAGACGCTGCCTCTCATTCAGATCCTTCATCCTGATGAGGAGCGAGGCCTTGGTTTGGACAAAGCGTCTGTAGTCCTGGAGCTGCTCGGCCGTCAGGCAGCGAGACAGAAAGTTGGACACCATCTGCTCCCGTCGGTCCAGGTTGTCTTTCAGGTCTTTGGCGTCCTCCCTCTGCTTACACAGCAAACTGTGACGGTTGTCCAGAGAACCCTGGCAGGGGATTGTGAAAGGTTAGACGAAATTAAGCATAACATTCCAGAAATGTTTAAATGTTATCCAATTTCTGAACTCGTGTTCATGGAAATGTATTTTGCTAACAACCGTTCAGGAAACGTCAGGTAATAAGACTAATTTTGCAGTGTCACAGTGATGCAATACTGATTTAAATCAGTAGAGGGCGTGGCAGGCAGAAATCTGCACCGAAACTGGTTTTGAGTTTCGGTGACTCACAGTATTTACCAGCCCAGCAGAAAACACCAGCCACATGCTTAACGCACAGGACAGCCAAGGTGAAATTCAAAACCATGAGCATATCAAATAAAACCCTGAATATTCAGAGAAACCATAAAACAGCAACAAACAACAGCTGTGAGGAAAAAAAAGTACTAGAAAGACCTATACACGTCAACATCAGTAAGTGACATATCCAGCTGGGATACACTGGGATATTTATTTTTTAACTTTTATTTAACCAGGTAGGCCGAAAACAAATTCACATTTGCAACAGTGACCTGGGGATAAACTGGGGATTGAACCCAGGACATCATACATGCAGAGCAATGCACTCTACCACTGAGCTACAACAACTTCTCCATATGTTAATTTCAGATCCCGTTGGCCTATAAATAAATAATGAATAAATACATAAACTAACGCAATACATTTCTCCAGCAGCACAGTGACGGTCAATCATTTGACCTCAACACCACAGTGTCACACCTTCTCCTCCGCGTCTGTGTGCTGGTCCACGGTGCTCAGGGCGTTCTGGACACGGGCCAGCCGGGCAGACAGACACAGCAGCAGGCTGACCACACGCTCCAGGTCGCCGATGAACAAAGCGTAGCGCTCCAGCTCCACCGGCGTACAGCGCTCCCTGACCAGGGCCTCCACGGCCTCGCCGCACCTCCCGTTCTCCTGCAGCTCCGTCAGCAGGACCCCCCGGGGCTCCTCCAGAGCTCGCAGGTGCCCTTCAATGCACGCCACGAGCAGCCTCTGTTGGTGAAGAAGACAAGACCGTGTGCATAACCAATAAGCCATTAGTGGGTGTGGCATATCGCCAATATAACATGGTTAAGAGCTGTTCTTAGGCAACACGCATCCCAGAGTATGTCCAAAACCCCAAGTGATGCATAATCGCTCTTATAAACCAGTTACTGTCGCAATTAGAGCAGCAGGGTGTGATCTCGTGGCATACCCACGATTTATACGGTCTCATTTACCATAGCTGTCATCCAATAAGCATCCAGGGTTTAGGCCACCCGGTTCATAAATGCCATTATAGCATCATGCGACATTACCGTGCTGGTGTGCGAATGAGACGGGCAGGAAATCAATCGTTCTTCACAGCCAGATTCAATAAACCAGTAAGGATGAGAGTCTGACAGTTCATCTTGTGGGCACCTCAATGACCTGGTCGAACATTATTACATAATGCCTAACCTAGTTCAACTGTATCCCGTTGATAATAACAGGATGTCATCCACTGGAACAGATCCATTACAAGAAAAGTAACTATTAACCTTTTTCTCTGTGACATCCATCTTGCTCAGTGGCTCTGGTTGGGTTTTAGTATCACCAGGACAGGTTGCAGAAGCTTCAGCATCATCAACAGTTTCGGTGCTTCAGGTTTTTCACAAACACACACACACACACACACACACACACACACACAGACAGATCAGATTAAACCTGGGAAGTGCTGTAGCAGCTGTTAACATGGCACCGGGGTGGATCCAGGATGTGACCGACACCAGAACCTGTACAGTATTATGGGTCTCTGAGGTGGTTACCTGTCTGCAGTGTGTAGCATCACGCTGACATCTCTCATCTCTAGCTTCTTCTTATAGTGTTCCTCCATCAGCAGAGTGTCCTCTGACAGTAGCTGCTCCATCAGCATTAGCGCCGTCTTTCGATTGGTCAACGGGTACAGCACCCGGGCTAGAGATTGATCAGCAGTGACCACCTCCTCCACAAGCTCCTCCCACCGTGGTTCCTCAGCGGAGAGTGTTTTTACTGCACTCTCCGCCTCACCTGCCTGGGCCTCGACCCTGATCGTATTGTCTTCATCTGCCCCTGGGTTCTTGCCTTCTGCACTCACGCAGGTGTCAGTATCAAGAGCTGGTGTGGTGTTGGAAGTTAGCGGGGGCTCACTAGCTGCTGGAACTGGGTCTGGAAGCGGAGTCTCTCCCACAACCAGATCATCCGACAGCCCTGGGCTCTTGTTCTCATCTTCACGCCACGGGTCATTTGGCAGGGCCCACATTGCGGGGTCGGTGGTGACTCCACAGCTCAGAGACACTTCTTGAGGGGCCTCGGGGGTCTCTGTCGGCTCGTCCACAGACTCCTCTCTCTCCACAGAGTGCCGGATGGGTGGGGTGGTCGTCATCCTGCTTGATTTAGAATAAGGGAGACGTCAGTATGCCATGTAGCTCACGTAGGAAGAGCACCGCGCTAGCAGAGCCAGGATTGTGGGTTCGATTCCCGCATGCCAGTTTAGATGTCTGCACTCACTACTGTAAGTTGCTATGGATGGGAAAGGTTGCTAAATGACGTAAATGTAAATGTTATCCAAGTAATGCTAACATTAATAAATAGCAAATGTTTTGCCATTTCTATCTTAACACTGATTTAATGATAAGTATGTTTTACGAAGAGTGCTGGTCACTTATTATTTTATGGTCACTTACCTGGAGCCTGTTTTGCCCTCGCCCTCACTGCTGAGAGGAGTAGGTGTAGACGGAGATGTTGAGGTTGAGAAAGACTCTTTCTCACTGGACTCCCGACCACTAGGGTGCGGTACGACGACACAGGGGAGGGTTTTCATCTCGTCTTGAACAAGAGGGCCAAAGTCATATGGTTTAGGGGAACCATCTGAGGGTTCCCTGACCCAGGACAAGGTGCCTGTTTCTGGGTAGACCGAAACGCGGACGCTGGGCTCTGCGGTGCTTTCAGTCGTCCTCCCACTGTCTTCATTACAGCCCAACTCTGGCGCAGAGTCCCGTTTAAACAGAGGCTTCTTCTTGGAGTTTTTAGAGAGCACTGGCTGTTGGCTGTCCTGGGACACACCCAGCTCCTCCAGGGATTTTCCCCACTGGGCTGCCCCCCGGGGCTGTTGATCCTCACAGTCTGACCCTGCTTGACCTCCCCGTACATCCACATCCTCATCCGCTGGCCTCGGAGTATGACAACTGAAAAATAACGCAGAACATAAGTATGTGCCTGGTCCCTCTCATCCTTCCCTTAGATGTACAGAAGCCTATCAGCAACCATCACCCCTGTGTTCCAGTGGCACATTGTGTTTGCTACTTCAAGTTTATCGTTTTGGAAAGGCCATTAGAAAACCACTTTGCAGTAATGTTAGCTATCATGCTAATTAACGAAGCAATAAAACTGAGACATCGGCGTTTGCGGGTTCGATTACAGGCGCAAAATGGCCAGAAACAAAGAGTCTCGAATTCTAATGGTAGGCTTATTTGAACAGTGATAGACAGACGAACTACAAAAAATCCAGAATAACGCATTTCAAACAAGTTATAAATCGATTTGCATTTCCAAATGCCCCAAATGTCAGCTTGCTACCTGTATAAAAGACACCTGTCCACAGAAGCAATCAATCATGCAGATCGACACAAGGACACTGAACTGAGGAGATGATAAACATTATTTGCTTCACCTGTCAGTGTTCATAATCATTTGGCCCCCTCAGTGTACAGTATGCGATTTGGCCTAGTTAGTAGATCAGATCAAGCTGAAATATGTATAGTGGTACAACAAATCAAATGTACAGATCAATATAACACATTTGTTGCGAAACAACCAAAACGTCTAACATACCAAATCAAATGTTTGCACACGCCTCCTCATTTAAGGGGATTTTTTATTTTTACTATTTTCCCTATTGTAGTATAATAGTGTACAATGTATCTTGATTTGTTTAATGCATTTTTATTTCATACTTTTGATGCCTTCACCGTTATTTGCCAATGTAGGTAATAGAAAAAAATCAATCAATACCCTTGAATAAGTACGTGTCTAAACTTTTGACCTGTACATTAATTGTTACCTATTGCCGACCCCAAGTTTACAGTAAATCTTAAAGGTGCAGGTGCCACCAAAAATGAGGGCAACATACCTGGAATTGTCCATAGTGTTAACTGGGGATGGATCATTTGTGTAGTTATGATCCTGTAGCCAAACAAAAGAATAAACATTCATAGACTGGTACACTCACTAAAATGCCATAGGCTTCTATTCAATTCAACACTTTACACGTTTTATTAAATACATTTTTAAAGTGATAATTTCTTGTGATGAGCTGACCTGAAATGCTTGTGGTGTTGAAGTGGAGCGGTTTCTGGAAAACACTGGCTGGTCCAGAAGACTCTCCACAGAGGCAGACTTCCCGTGCGAGGGGCAGGGTGACTCTCGCCACGCAGCCTGCTGAGAATGACCTTCGGCCGGACTGAAGCCATTGCTGAACTGAGCGTACCTGATGGAGCTCGAGGTTGAGTCCAGGATGCGGCCAGCTGAATGGGGCCTGTGCAGCTTCATCTTGGGGCCTTTATTCCTAGACTGATGCCTTGGACCCGAGTCAGAGGTCCTCTCTGATGTCGACTGTCTCAGGCTGGGAGACTGAGAGGCTGGAGGAGCAAGAGGAGGTGCAGGAGGGTTGGGCTGCTGGAGCTCAGCCACCTTGTGGCCCATCTTGCGCTCCATATATGCCACCAGGGCCTTGTGCTGGAGGTGCTTCAGGGAGGTCTTGGAGAGGCTGGAAGTGGACATGGCCCTGCCTCTCGTCTCAAACATCTTCCTCCTCGCTGCCACCAGGCCCTGCTCTCCCAACTCCTCGTCCTTGCTTGAGGCTCTATCCATGTCGAGAGAAAGGCAGACTGCGTGGTCGTAGGGCGTTTGACCCAGCTGGTTCAGCTTCTCTGGTTCAGAATAGCACAGCTTCTTCTGCGCTGGAGTGAAACGTCTCCTGCCCCCAATACGAGCCACCTGAGGCTGGGCAACATTCAATGGCCTCTCACTTCTCGTCTGACTTTCCTTCACCAGTTTACCCTCCGTCTCCATCTCGATTGCCTCCACTCTTTGTTGAAAATCATCCCCACATGTGTCCTCAGAGGGCGCAGGGGAGGGGACGAGTGTGTCTGTAGAGTTCTCAGAGTCTTGTGAAGAGGTGACTGTGTGAAGTACAGTTGGCCTGGGCCCAGACCTTGGCTTCAGCCTGTGGGGCCAGGACAGCTGCAGGTCTTTCCTCTTAAAAGAGGTCTCCCTAAGGACCTTAGATTGGGCGTCCTTCAGTTTCTCTTTGTAGTACTTCTTGAAGGAGTTGTCCAGTGTGTTGCAAGGGTGGGAAACCTCCACTATCTCCTCCCGGGAGGTCTCAGCCAGGGGTGTTGCACCACCACAGCTCTCCGAGGCGTCATCTTGAGCTGCATTGAAACCATCTTTGCCCAATACACTGACCTGGTTGTCTTTTCTAGGCCTGTACAAACCCAGCGTCTCTCTGTTGGCTCCAGTGAGGTGGTACAAAAGCGGAGTGGTTTCTTTGTTGATCTTCTCGCTGGCAAAGTCTCCAAACAGTGAACCCCTTCCGCCCTTCGCCTGATCGTCTCGTTTGCGCTGGGCGTCCTGCTCATTACTGGCTGGAAGAGACACTGGGGGGACAGACTCTATGCCCAGCTGGGGTGCAGAGTCCTGCTTGAACAGTGGCTTCCTCTTGGTCTGCCCCTGGGCTTTCTCCGGGCCCTTTTCCTTGCCGATGAACGGCACATTCCTCATCTCCTGGTCAGCTCCTGGCCCCTCCTGCCTGTTGCATAGCTGGTCCAGCTGATCAGAGCTTTTACTCAGAATCGAACAGTGGCTTAACTCAGACATCAAATCCTCGTTGTGGTTGTTCAAAAATGGCATGCGGTTTTCTTCAGGGCCGCAGTAGAAAATGTGGTGGTTGGAGCTATGATGCCTGTCAAACTCTCTGCTCTGGGCCATGTGACCTTGTTCTAAATCATCTAAACTATGGGATGCCTGGTTTGAAATGTGAGAGGTGGCGTACGAAGTCCTACGCTGAGTCTGTCTATCCGCATCAAGGTTTCTCGGCTTCACATCCTGGCTCTTAGCGTAGAACTCCCTGTCGTCAGTTGTCGTGGTGTCTGGGGTGTTGTGGTGCATCTGCTGGGTGTTCCTAAACAGCGTGTCGACACCGCTGAGGGACCTCTCAGCCGGGACTGGGCTCTCTCTGCCCACCTCCGACACGCACAAAGAACCACGCTGCAGGCTCGACTCGGACGACTTACAGACACCTGTCACAAAGTAGAACTGACCCTTGTGCTGGATGCTGCTGTTAACCACGTTCTGCGCCACATGCCAGGGGCTGGCTGACTGCGGTGGCTCCGGCATCAGGGGCCGGTGAGCCGAGTGCATTTTCTTTTGCTGACTCCCCGAGTGGCTGCCCCCGCCGCTGTGCTGTTTGGGGCGCTGTTCGCGGTGACCCGTGCGAGGGGACGACGGGCTCAATATATCCGCTGACTGTTGCTGCTCGGTGCTCTCCTCTGGGTGCAACGTGTCCCTGCGATAGGCCTGCGAAGCCCTGTGGCTGTAGGCAAAGTCGGACCTGAGGCTCGCAGCTTCGGGATTCGCCCGTGGACAGTGCGGCGTCCTGCAGTTTTCCAGGTTCCTGGTGGCTATGAAGCTGTCCATGCGGGCCGGGGGCGGGGGCGGTGGAGGAGGGGGCGGTGGCATTTTGCGATTCTGATTGGAGAACTGCCCGGCACCCAGCGAGCCAATGCTGTCGCGGTTGTGGCGATACTGGTTCGAGATAGCCTCCACCGAGCGGTAGAGCTGATCCATGCTCTTGGAGTCCGAGTCGAGGACGCTAGGGTGGTAGATGGCCTTCACATACTTCAGGTCGGCGTAGTGCAGGCTGTGGTGCTGGAGATCATCTGGGAAGAAAGTGGAGGTGTAATCTGGGGCGCTGGAGCCACCGGAGAAGGAGCTGTAGGCAGAGTCTCCCTTGCCGTGATGGTGCGTGAACTGGTCGATGCTGCTGGTGGACTTGGCTGGAGAGAGTCGACTCACAGGAAGGCTCAGAGGGTGCAAGTCCAGGTTGCTCATTCTCTCAAAATGAAAATTATACGAATCCATCTGGCTTTGGACACAGAAATGTGCGGGCCCAGGTAAAATGGGACTGACACATTCACCTTGAGTCTTTCACTTCTGAGAAGTCAGGTCATCTTCTGCCATGTTTCATGAGCGTTTTCAGTATTGTCCTTCCTCAATAGCTTCTGAAAAACAAAACAAAAGCAGATTACCTTATGTCCAGAAAACCCACCCAAAAGAAAATGTGAAGTTTGTTACAGTGCGTCGGTGCGTTTTGATGTCATTTCTTTTCCACCATTAGTCCAACACGGCTCTTAAGGAGATGAAGTGGTCCTACATATTAGTAGGCTCCAGGTATGTTTCGTATTATTTTTCTGAGCGCTCACAATACCACTGAGGATTCTGAATAGGCGCAAATGAGCTGCTGTCTAAAGCTGAAGCTGTCAAAGTGCTTCAAAACGTCTCTAATCAGTATAAACAGTGGATATAAAAAGTCTACACACCCTTGTTAAAATGCCAGGTTTTTGTGATGTGAAAAAATTAGACAAGATAAATCATGTCAAAGCTGTATCCACCTTTAATGTGACCTATAACAAGAACATTTCAATTGAAAAACATCAAATCTTTGAGTGGGAAAAAGATAATAACCTGGTTGCATAAGTGTGCACACCCTCTTATAACGGGGGATGTGGCTGTGTTCAGAATTAACCAATCACATTCAAACTCATGTTAAATAGAAGTCATTACACACCTGCCATCATTCAAAGTGACTCTGATTAATCACAAATAAAAGTCAGCTGTTCCAGTAGGATTTTCCTGACATTTTCTTAGTTGCATCTCAGAGCAAAAGCCATTTTATAAAGTATTAGAATTTCCAAAGCATAAGATACACCATGGAACACAGTCATGAAGACAGTCATCATCAAGTGGCACAACAGAGACATTACCAAGAACTGGACGTCGCTCCAAAATTGATGAAAAGATGTCTGAAAACTGGTCAGGGAGGCTTCCAAATGGCCTACAGCAACATTAAAGGAGCTGCAGGAATTTCTGGTAATGGCCATGTGCTACATGTGACAACAATCTCCCGTATTCTTCATATGTATGGGCTATGTGGTAGGCTGGCAAGATGGAAGCCTTCTCTCATGAAGAAAAACATCCGAGCCCGTCTGAAGTTTGCGAAAACAAACATCAAGTCACCCAAAAGCATGTGGGCAAATGTGTTATGGTCTGATGAAACAAAGGTTGAACTATTTGGTCATAACTCAAAAAAGGGTATGTTTGGCGCAAAAACAGCACTGCACATCACCTAAATAACACCATACCCACAGTGAAGCACGGTGGTGGAAGTCAGAGCCCAGACCTGAATCCAATTGAACATCAATGGGGTGATCTGAAGAGGGCTGTGCACAGGAGATGTCCTCACAATCTAACAGATTTGGAGCGCTTTTGGTTAAGAAGAGTGGGCAAATATTGCCAAGTCAAGATGTACCATTCTAAAAGACTCCTGCAGAAAAAGATTTCATGAAAAGGTACAGCAACAAAATATTACTTTAAGGATGTACACACTTATGCAACCAATGAAATGTAAGGTTTTCATTTGTCCCCCTCAAAGATTTCTTTTTTTGTTCACGTTATAGGTCACATTAAAGGTGGAAGATATTCTGACATGATTTATCATTTTTTCTTATTTTCTCACATCACAAAAACCTGGCGTTTGTCCAGGGGTGTGTAGACTTTTTATATCCACTGTCTAATCGGTCAACATCATGAGAAACCCCAAATCGTTTGCAGATGTTTGGGGTAACATGTTTAATATCTTCCTTAAACAGACCCAGTTTCCTCTAGAAGGTAAGGGTCCATCTGCGGTGATTAACACCTCGGAGTTCAAATATATCCCCCTCTTTGTCAGAATCACCTGGGTGGCAAAGTATACATTCTCTCCACATGAGTTTCAAGTGCTGTAACACCTTACAGATCCTCAACAAAATTCCTGCCTTTCCGAGCGGTAAAACCAAAGATGCACCAACAACTGGGTTTTATCGCTTGCATCTGTTGACACATCAACAGTTTAGGCAACGCGTCTTGCACATAGAATAGCTGAATCAAGCTGTAAACTACCTTTTCAGTCTTTCTTGTTGCTGTTGTAGCTGACGTCGGCAGTTCGGCTTGATTTACTAACCAGTAATGTTTTGATAACAGCATCCATTCAATCACCATCCCTGCATCAGCAAGTGGCTTTTTTCATGTGAACCATTGGGTATTGGGTTGCAGATATTGAATGAGAAAGGACTCTGACAGGCCGCTTGTACTGAGCTCAGAGTCTCTTTATTTTCTGTGCCCTCTCTGCCGAATCTTTCTTGATTGGCAGTCCCATGTGGTCTTTCTAGAGTCACATTCCAGATCTAGCACATGTTATTAAACTTAACTTAGTCAAGTAAACTAATTAGGGGTTCAACAGAAATGTGAAATATCTGATGTTCCGAGAGGAGAGATTTGAAACCCACTGCTTCTCCCAGGGGTGCTTTTATAAAATATATGCTTGGTTGTATCAACATTGGGGTATAGGCATGTAGGCATGTTAGGGTTGGGACATTGGGAATTGGGTTTAGGTGTGTGGATTAGAGGACAGAGGTAAATAGATATAGGAGCTGAGGAATCAGGCCTAATATATGTTACTTGCATTATGTGCAGAGCACTCGCCCTTGTGTTTACAAAACCATATGCCATAAGCTTCCGACTTATCGAACTTTGCTTGTTAAGTATAAAACAAATCTTTCTTTCTCAGGATTGAACACAATGTTCATTGGGTCTCCACTGAGTAAGGTAAATCCACATTTCTCAAGCACAACATTGTCGGGAAAAATTCCTCAATACAATACAATACATACAATAGATTTGTTGTTTTTATTGCATTTCATTTCGCTTTACTGTGTTTTTGCTGGTGCCGACTGTGGGAACCCCCAGTAACTTCCCAGAAAGGTTTACTTGGATAGAAGCATGACTGAAACAAGGCCTGTCCACCACAAGGAAATAGTCTCTAATAACTAACACAGTATAATTGTATTATTCAATCCACTGATTTGGAATTTTTCTGTAAGAAAGCCACTCGTTTATCCGTCAGGATGACTTAAATTATTAAGTTCTCTAATGGCACTAAGGCCTGAGTTAGGAGGATCAGGCCGAAAGGGGAGAATAAGGTATTTTCTTGGTTAATCACAGAAATGGAGAGCCAAGAATTCCAAAAGTCAGCAATTAGTCACAAAGGGCTCAAAAATGAACATGTATAATACTTATTTTTTGCAATGCACAGTAATTAACTGCATATTTCATACAGAAATGTCACACTCTAAATAAGCACAAATACAACAGATATCAAACATGTGGGAAAAGCCATTTGGCACAAGATTGAGAGAAACATCGAAAGTCAGCCTCCGAAGAGCCTGGAACCCCCGTTGGTGGTGCATGTGGAACCAGAACCTAATTAGAGCAGTGAGGTGAACAGTGTAATGCTCAGAAAATGCTCGGAATTCCATAGCAACTTGGCAGACATATTCAAGGATTAGTCATGTGATAACTAACACCAATGGAGCACAGCATGTTACACTGTATTTTGGCTTAACTCCTCAGGAAACCAACCAAGCACATGCACTGTGCTCAAGGAATGAGTCTGAATGACTCAACAGACACATTTAATATACCCAGTGAAACAGACTATGGAGTTTACACGGGTGTCTTTCTGACCAAAATAATTGTTTATTAGAATTATCGCCCAACATAAACATGTCTAAACAACAAGCGAACACGTTTATAATTGCCCTACTTGTGAGAGTCGAATACACAAAGCGCCTCACAACAGTGAAAGCACACATTTAATGATTGTCCTAGTTGTAAGAGTCGAATGCACGAAGCGACTCACATCAGTAAAAGCACACGTTTAATAATTGTGAGAGTCAGATCCACAGCCCCCCACATTGCAAGTGAGCTACACGTGATCATTAACCATTGCCATGGTAATGGGGTTAAAGCCCAGGGGGCAATACTGCTACACCAGACTCCAGCATGCATGAAACGTGTATTTAAAACAATTACTGGTTAGTCCTGAATTAAAGCACAAACATGCCTACAGACAAGCATTACTATTCGGCCCAGTCTATTTTCAGGGACACTGGCATTCTCCTTGTGTCATTGGTTTAAAGTGATGAGGCTATGTCTATAACAGAGGGGCAGCGCTTTGCCTGTCAGATTCAATGATCACAAGACGAAGAAGGAATATTTATATATTCACACACAAAGAGCTCTAGAGAACAACTACGCTGCTGGGATCGGCTATGTTCCCGTCAAGCTTGATGAACCATTAAAGTTGCTGTCACATTTGTAGCATCTGTAATTCGGAAGGAAAATTAAGACCAATGATAAAGATACAAAAAGATATGTGCTTGGATAACAAAGTGAGCAAATAGCTTGCACTCAGAATTTAAACAAGATGCTTCGATGACTCGGAGTGGAGCAATGATGCAATTATAAACCATATCAGGAGATTTGCTTAAAACTGGCCTGTACTATTTGAAAGCAATAGCCGCTGTGATGAGAAATGTTTTAGGGTTGGAAAATTCTAATATAGATATTTTTTTACCAAAACTCAAAATGCTGTGTAGCCAAAATCTAACATCATTTAATCTGCTAATTCCTTAACACACACACAATCCCAACAGTGAAGTATAGTGGTGGCAGCATCATGTTGTGGGAATGTTTATCACCAGCAGGCATTGGGCATTTTCTTAAAAAAGAAGAGCAATGCAACACTGCAATAGTAAAAATTTTATAAAAAAAACAAAAGCAAATAGCTGTTATTGGAACAAAATGTATCGCTGACAAATATTAAACAGGGATGAATACTTATTCAAGCAACACATTTCAGTTATTTTTCATACAAATACTTAATAATAAGAATAAATAAACCATTGTTACTGAATTAACAATTAAATAAAGATTATTCCATTTATATTTTAGCAAAAATAGATCATTGGTAAGGGGATTGAATACTGGCACTGTACAATTAGTCAGGCCGCTTGGTGTTCCCGATCGTGCCATTTTACACCTCCGGGTTTGAAACCTATTTGTTTGGACAGAATTCAGTTTCACAAGTGTCAAAATCTTTCGAATTTTGGAAGCAAAAGGAAAACATGTATTTATCATAACACTAATTATACAAAACAAGTTCAGGTTCAACCAAGATACTTCAATCCCAAAAGCTGACCTTCACCCAGAGTCCCCTCAGGTAGTACATACCTGTCATGAATACAAACACATCCATGTAGCCAATACAAAGAAAAGCCAATGAGCTCTACAGCCCTCCCTGGAGGTAAGGGATCACACCCGCATAAGCCAACACAGACGTGTACATCGCTCAAATAACCCTGATTCTAAACAGTTGAGAAGGTATGTTTCCTGAAATACAGAGGCATCTGGACATGTGGGAGAAAACAAACCATATTTTGTCATTGTTCTCGAAAGAAATAGATTTTGAACACACTGTCCAACTAAAAAACGAAACTATTCGGAATATCAAAATAACATCAAAATGATCAAAACGACAGTGTAGACATTGTTAATGTTGTAAATGACTATTGTTGCTGGAAACAGCATATTTTTATAGAATATCTACATAAGCGTACAGATGCCCATTATTCACAACCATCGGTCTTGTGTCCAAGGGCACGTTGCGTTTGCTAATATTTTAGCTCATTGTGTAGGTCTACAATCTTGTCCTATCCTTGGACAGCTCTTTGGTCTTAGCCATGGTGGAGAGTTTGGAATTGGATTGATTGATTGCTTCTGTGGACAGGTGTCTTTAATACAGGTAACATGTTCAGATTAGGAGCACTCCCTTTAAGAGAGTGCCCCTAATCTCAGCTCGTTATATGTATAAAAGACACCTGGGAGCCAGAAATCTTGCTGAGTAAAATGCAAATCAATTTAAAATATATTCGAAATGCCGTATTATTAATTTTCTTTGTTGTAATTCTGTCTCTTACAGTTCAAATAAACGTACCATTAAAATTATAGACAGATCATGTATTTGTCAGTAGGCGAACGTAAAAAAAAATCAAAGATCAAATACTTTCTTCCTTCACTGTAAAATATATCACATGTTATTTGTTTTCATGACAGAAGGAATAAAAAACATTCGATTTTTTTATTAAATAGTGTTCTTACCCTAGAGCATTGGATTTTCCTAGTGCATTGGAAAATGAAAATAATATCTTTAAACGATGTGTATTTATGTGTTATTTGTTGTTTTTATTTCACCTGGTAAGGTAGCAAGATGCAGTGAATTTCGGCACACCTCTGTTGCTTGCTCTTTGGGGTTTCAGGCTGAGGATCTATAGTAGCACTTAGTGACAACTGCTGATATTAAAAGGGCTTAATAAAATAAATGTCATTGATTGATTCTACTAAATATAAAAAGTCAGCACACAGGTAACCAATCTTGGTACAGTAGTAGTTCAAAATCTTCCGGAGAGAAGGTTTTGTGTCAACGTTTGAAATATAGACAAAGCGTTTACAAGATGCCACGGTCAAAACCTTTGAAAAGGGTAAAAGAAGAACCTTCAGCTAGGGCATACATGCGCACGTATACTGACATCCCCGGAACAGCGATTGTCGTTCAAGTCTGCCGTCTTCTCTCATTCCTGAACTGCTAGCGTGAACACAGTAACTGGCAAACAAACGGGAAAGCTACAATGTGGAATTGATGAGAGATTGGAGGCTGAACGTCCCAGGATAACACACCCATGCACAAACACACCTAGAAATAGCACAAATAACACACACACACCAGCTAACTACACAGAAAAACTGATCTGGTTTGCCAGAAAAACCATTACAGAGGGACTTAATTCCCATTTTAACCAAATGTAAACCACTTACCAGATATACTGACAAACTCGGTGCTCAACTCTCTTCCACATTGCACATGTACACACAACAAAAAAGTTACGATTAAAAAACATCTAACGAGTTAAGAAGGACCGAGACCAGACGAGTTTCCAGGAGGGGCAAATTAGGGTCCTTCTCCCCCTTATAACCAGCAGAGAGGCGGCAACTGCACACCAGTGACGTCTGTCCGCCTTGCTGGTTCACAATGAGCGCAGTGGCCGGGGGAATATTTCACTGCAGATAGCCAGTGCAGTCGAACAAAAAAAGGCCCTGCATTCCAGGCCGGCTTCAAAGAAAGACAGGGCCCGGGTGCTATTCATTCCCAGGGTCCTCCATACATGGAGTAAAGCCAAGCAGCAGTGGTGGGTGCAGCTCTCACCCAAACACACACAAAGAGGGACAGCCGGGACCCCCCCCAATTCTATTTCCCCCTCTACTACAGTCTTCAAACACCAAAACTTTAGTCTTAATTTCCAAACGCTCAGCTCAACTTGTTTGTGGCTCCTAAAACTTCACAGAGATCGAGATTTTACAACAAAATTCCTTTTCAGTACAATGGTGGCTAAAGACGATGCATTTCCTGATGCTAGCTATAACCGTTAAATAAAAACACAATCATTTTATAATGATTGACCGTGTTGCATAGTGGTCCAGAGTACTGGACAACAAAAGGTCTCTTCTGATAAGGTAAGATAATCTGTTGTTCTGTCCCAGAGAATGACTATAAAAATAAATGTACAGGTACATTTATCTTAAAAGGGTAGGCATGTTTCACCTGTTTTTACTACCGTGAAATACAGGAAAACCTTGGGCTAGTCTTGATACATGAGCTTTTTTGTTGTTGCTTTTTTACCCCCTTTTGTCTCTCCTCTTTAATTATTTGATATTCAAATGTATGTAAAACTGAAACAATTCCAAAAGGGCTCAGGATCCTGACCTGCCTTCATTCTAAGTATCCACACCTAGCCATTTTTTCTTCCCCCCCCACAGTAATTTGAAATAGGATGTCATTCAGATCATTCAGAACATTCCAGAACACACTCATTTAACTGATGACATCAGTTAGCTTTGCGGCCCCATATGAGGTAGTAACTGGAGCACAATAAGAGCAGAAACTCACATCAGAAGATGCCATTGCGCACACCTGGCATGCCATTGTGGCACTTTGTGCTGCTGTTTGGTGTTTGGTTGTTATTTTCAAATCATAATAATGCCATTCCCACCTGTCAACTCACTGGATAAGCTATGACAACTCTAGGACAGACACCGAAGTTCCATTCTTAACATCAATTTCTCTGAACCACCGTTTTGAGTCACAGTGCCGACTTCAACATCCACATGTTGTCTTTGTGCATGTGTTCACAAACTTCGATTGTTTTTTAAAGTTGATTTGTTGTAACGAACCCGGCGAATACATTTCTGATGCAAAATGACCACACAGTGAACACATAAGGGCAGGTTTCAGTGATGCATTCCTTTAAGGCCCTGCAGTAACTTGATGCGTAACTGACGTTGACTGATACTGTATGTCAGATATGCTGTATGTGGCACTATATAGGACAGAATAAGTCTACCTTACATGGTAACCAAAAACATTGTACCTGGTAACTAAACTCCCCTGAACCCTGACATTGACGAAAAAAAATCGATTTTGGGGAAAAATACCAAGTTGTTGTCTTTAAATGCTTCTAAGTAAGAAGATTTGATTGCTACGCCATGCAGAGCAGGTTTCTGCAAGTGCATTTCAGCCTTACAATTCTTTTCCCACTCTGACCTCGTGTTTCAGTGCCATGAGACCGGAGCACCAGTGGCCCAGCATGCAGTCCAGGCTAAGGTCATGGCAGCCAGCTAACTACAGTGATGTACAGCTGTATGACATCACGTGTCACTTCCCTGATCAGGTTGGCAACTGGTTAATAATAGAAATGCGGCATCATACGTGTTTTGGATTTATTTGCCAATATACCACTGTTAAGAGCTGCGTCCAGGAGCTCCAAGGTCCATCGTGCTTAAGAACCAGTTACCAACGCAATTGGAGCAGTCTTAGCTGTGGTATAAAGGCCACACCTCTTGTTCCTTATTGCTTGAACATAAGGACAACCAATTGGCTTTGCTAAGGAATTGGAGTGAGGACATTCAAGAATTGATGTAAATAGAATGTAAGGATGCTCTAGTCTGAAAACCAATGCCAATTGGCTCTATATTTGCAACTACAGAGAGAACAGCCATAGTGTTTCCACTTAACCACTATCTTAATATCTCATAACACTGATATAAACTGTTTAAAACGTTTAGGTAAAAGAAGCAACAGGGTTTGTACAAAAGGCTCATATAGAACTCAATAAAAAGTTATATGTTTATATCCAGTAATGTTGTATTTTAATTAGATAGGTTCCTTATTGGCAAGTTGAAGCATGGGTTTCTCTGAATCTGAATAGGAAGGAGATGAGCAGTGGTTGGTCAAACGTGTGCTTCCAGACGGAAAGTTACAAGTTCTATGTTATGTGAAGGTTGTGAGCATCCTTCCGGGAATACCACACACCACATACATACGCATGCATACAGAAACCCATGCATGCACACGCGGCGTCTAGGCCTACGAGCTGAGGTCGAGTGCAGTTGGATCCTGGAGCCCGGGTTACATCTGTAAACTGTAAACTTTTTTTTAAGTATTTGAAAATGCATAATCAAAATGAGACTATTCTGTCTGCAATACAGGTAATTGCGAAGCTACCATGAATTATTATTAGCTAATTGGAATGTCCACATAGTTTTCTGTTTTCGACTTTAGTTGTCCTCATATGGCGACCAAAATAACATCAGACTATGTTAGGCTTACATTTTATTTAAAAAATAACTTAAATGCTGTTAAATCAATAGACTTTTTCTCTAAATATTTTATTGCAGATTACCCAGCACTATTTATTAACACATCATGCGGGAGCTTACAGTGTCAACAAATAGATACTACTGTAACTGTCTAGGGATCAAGGCTATTCCATTAATTTTTACATTTGTATGTAGCGCCACGCAACAAAAGGTTCAGAGAACTGTATTTTTACCCATGACGATACCTAGAAAGAAAGCCATTTAAAAACAAGATAAAAATATAAGATACACACGCAGTTAAGCCTGTACGGTCTTACTAATCAGATCGCTAGGTTATAGCTAATATGCTTTATCGTACTAATCTAGCTAACTAAAGGCTAGTATTTGTATTTATTTTGCCTTGTATAAAAGGTACTGTAAATGCCTCTCAGTAAGTCTGTCACTGCATGTTTCTGTTTAACTGGGCATGTCAATCTGTCTAGTAGTCTGGAGCCTTTGCTGAGAAGCTCCTGATGTAATAGACACAGGCCAATCATCTCATACAACAACTTCCCTCACATGTCTGGTGCACCAATCAAAAGCATAAATTGACAACTGAGCTACATTGGTACTTGATATACATACTCCATCAGATCCCAAAATATCTGCTCGTTCTACTTCACTAAAACACAGGTGTAAGGCCAGCATTACCAAACAATAAAAAAACTAGAAAACGAGATAGAATACATATTTCTTTGTTTTCCGTTGTAAGACTTCCTTTTTTCGGTAAGAAAGAATTACCACCAATAGTGGTGGCAATTCAAATCAAATATGGTTGAGAGGATGAGCTTTGTGAAAGAAGAGCATTGAGAAAAGGCAGCGAGGTTGAATTATTGAAGGGCAGTCAGTGGGAAATGTTACTAGACAGTCTACTAACGACACCGGACCTTGAGCAACAGTGACCGGCTAACAGGCGCTAGTAAGCACCGCATTCTCACAAGATTCATATTGGAATGTGTCCATCAAGCATGAGGAGTGCATCAGCTTGCCACCGGTACACGGATTCTGTCCAGTAGCCAGTGCCAGTTGATATTTGACCTTTTCAGAAGACAAAGAGCAAGCTGGAACATTCTGCGCTATAAAAATGCCACAGTTACGCATTCCGAATACTCCCAAAGCTGAAGCCGGTCAAACATTAACCTGTAAAGTATCTACGGAGTTTACAGCTGAAAACAGAGCATACCTAGAACATCCTATTATTTTAGAGTGGGTACTAAAAATACAATTACTTTTGTTTTAAGAGGCACCAGAGGCCAAAGGCCAGTCATTTTAAACAATTAAAGGGGGCAATGTATAGACATTACAGTGCAATCACAGTTAAACCTAATTGATGTCCATGTACAGAGATTTAACAGCGATCTTCAGCCAACCCCAGAGAGCCACAACAAATGATGTCATCTTACAAGAAATTACACCCTCTTTACATGGTTTAATGAAGAAGAAAAAAACATCCCTGGGCCACAATATAATAATTTGGTGTTACATACTCGGTACAATACAGGTGATACTGCGGCAGTGAAATAAACAAGTTATTGAATGTGTGAAGGAACAGAAAACTTGTCAGGATATGGAATACAAACAGCAAACAATTGACCCAGTTCCTGGAAGGAGGCTGAAGTTGCTCTGGTGGTTTGTTTTCTTAAGACCTCACAGGCGTCTATCCTTCCCCACCCCATCTAATGGTAGTATTTGTTCTGCTTTATGCTTTATAAATTGCATGATTCATCTAGAAGGTTTTGAAGATATTTCCAATTCGGGAAGCGTAGCAATAAAAAACATGCATGTAAATAGCAGGATAAAACAGCAGTGTACTATGATATTTGATTACGCTAGTTGTATAATGTTCGCAACACCACTTATTTTTAATATTATTATTATTTTTCCTCAACCATGACTATTATAATGTCAGTAAAAAATGCTAATTTATTTAAAATTAATATAGAATTGCTGATTTTATGTTCAATGTTATCATTAAACATTAGTTTTTAACATTATGGCACACCCCCCCTCCCAACTGATAATTGCGACCAACTTTGGGTTGACACTTGTACTTTAAAAAAGACAGCCATAAATATCAGAAGGAATTAAATGCATTTTCTAATCAAACTGATACTAATTGTTCTTTCCGTTGCACTAAACATGCCTGGAATGTCTTGCGATTAAGCCAAAGTAGAAGATCAGGAGGGCAAATTAACAATACCAACAGAACACAAGTTCGCACTCCATACAAACATCATAAACAATATCACGGAAATACAGACAATTTAGGAAGCTCTCGTAATTGGGGCCATTCCACGTTCCATGGCAAGCAGAACACGAACGTGTCATTGAGTTAACAGAAGACAACATTTGAAAAGTTAGACTTTGAATTTAACAACTGATTCACCTGCCCCAGGTGGCCCATGACATGAACACAAGTGTGTGTGTGTGTGTGGGGGGGGGGGGGGGGGGGTTACAATCAAAACAACTCCTTGAAATTTCCAAAACACTACTGGTAAAAACATGTACAATTGTTGTTGTTTGTGTATGTGTCTGTGTCTGTGTGTGTGTGTGTGTGTATAGTACACATTTTGACACATTTGCCATTTTCACTTTTTGGGTTCTCATTTTCCTTTGTCATCAGATGTGGGCGCCCTCATAACCACGCTGGTTCATGCCTACGCAGACTTCCTGAGGGATCAAGGTCGGATCAGATGTCTTCCTCCCTCCAATAATCTGTATACAGAACACCATTTAACCACAGACATGTCTGCCCATTCAGACAACAGTCTTAAATCTCCAGAATAGTTAGTTAAGACACATAAAACAAGTGAGTCATTATCATTTTGAATGACGAAATCATATAGAAGTCCCATTGAGTAAAACACCTAGCTACAGATACACAGAATGTAATATTGGGAGCAGCAAAAACGCCCCATTAACGTACTTCAATAGAGATTAGAGGATATCCTATTTAGTCACCAGAGCGGCAAATAGAAATCCGAAGAAAGGTGTCGACATATATTTCTGTAGGGTGGCTGTCATTCATCGTGTCGCTTGTTAGCATGGCAGCCAGGTTGACTCACGGCATTGATTGCAGCAAAGCACTCCTACCCATGGCTCATGTGAACACTTTACCCAGGAGCACTGGATAATGGCTGTTTCTTTACACAGGGGAAGGAATGTGCTCGATAAGGCTAAAGCAGGCAGAGCAAACAGGTTTATCTGGCAATGGTAGTATTATGTCATAGGTCCATATCTAGCATTTGATTTCCCCTGGGCGTCGGGAAGGAAACTGTGACGTGTCTTTTCAACATTAACCGATCAAATAAACAGACAGAAGGATCGGTTATTAACATCAATACTAGGACTGGATTGACAATAAGCACAGAAGCTTTCTGTTAATATCAACGCCTAATTTAAGCATTTAAAAAAATTGTCAAAGAGATACCTAAAATCATATTGAGTCAAACTGAATCCCTGAAGGCCCATACTTTTAAAAAATTATAATAATACAAATGTATATTAATTCATTCTAAATGGCATTAGGCAACAGTGGTCCCCAACCCGTTACCATGCACACTTCCGAACAACTTTTTGAGGATATTCTAATTATATGACCAGCAGCTGTATATTATCTGGCTACACGGTTAAAAAAGGCAACGATTCTTGTGTTAAATCTGCCCCTGGGTCCATATCCACTTATTGTTGTCTATTTTCCTTGTTACACTATGTTCCTCTTCATTTGAACAGAGGGGAATACATTACACCCTTGCAGCGTTGTTTTTTCTACATCATTGCTTCGACACAGTTGATCACTGGGAGTGTGAGGCTCTGGGCAATGTTCTGTCGGGAAAACCTGAGTCTGGGCACTGACGTGGATTTTACACGTGCCACGTAAAACATTTCTGCAGACCAGGTACACTCTTTAATGGCAACGGTGTTCCCTGATGGTTGTGGCCTCTTTAACCCGGATATTGCACACTGCAACACTGCACACATTGTTCGGGAATGGTCTGAGGAACATTGTAAAGAGTTCAAGGTGTGGTCCTGGCCTCCAAATTCGCCAGATCTTAATCCGATTGAGCATCTGTGGGATATGCTGAACCAACAAGTCCGATTCACGGCGGCTCCACCTCACAATAAACAGGACTTAAAGGATCTGCTGCTTATGTCTTGGTGCCAGATACCACAGAACACCTTCAGTGGTTGTGTAGCGTCCACGCCTTGGCAGGTCGGGCTGTTTTGGCAGCACGTGGAGGACCAACAGCATATTAGGCGTTAGGTCATAGATTGTTCATAGTCAAATTATTTTTCCATTGTCAAATACACTGAATCACATAGTGTCATTGTGAAAATAAATCAGCCCTTTTTAAAGAGAAAACAGGATGCATGCTAAAGGGACATTCCAATTAACAATATCAGAAGATTCTGTAACATTGAATATCGGTCTGATTTCCTAAACTCTCATTCCATGTAAGGAAACTGTTTTGGAAAATAAATGTTTTATAACAGCGTTTCTAGACAACAATTTTATTTAGGGATTTTTTAAATTATTCTTATTGTCACATAAATTGTTGTAGTCAAAATATGCTCCCATACAACCTGACACTGGCCTGTTCACAGCTACAGGGCAGCATCATTTGCAGAATGTGGCATCAGATTTGAATAGCAAAACAAGACAGGAACCATGAGAGGGCTGTTCAGAACAAACACTCTCTTGACTCGCAGGTGAAATGAACCTCTCATAAAATGTAACTAATGGATGAAGAACACGGTAGACTTAACATCCTCAATACAGAGAGTTTTTATTATGCGTCAGCTTCCTAACGACAAGCAGAATTCCAATAATGGCCACTGATTCGAAGGCCGTTATGCAGGAATTGGCGTTAACAGTCAGCCATTTATTCAATAGTAAGTATACCTTAGTGATAAAGCAGTGCTTAATAACACCCTTTAATTACAGTTCCAACTCCACCGTTCTGAATCAACCATTGTTGAGACTCAATTCACTTCCATTTTATTCTGCCAACTGCTCTGCAAATTGGTCGTATGATTAGGTCACAATGAGAAAAGGAACGCTAATACCGATCCTTCTGAGTAATCTGAGAATTCTCAATTGTGTGCAGTCTGAAGTGTGACTAATTTTGGCTGATCACAAAGGCTATAAGAGAAGGTATCTTCATACCAAGCACAGGCAAAAAGAAGGCAGTGGAAGAAAACACAAGAGATAAGACTTCACCCACCAGCATTGCCACAGCGCTACACAGCCAGCTTGAACTTTATAACATGTAGGTTTGGGGGTTTGAGGTAAAGTTAGAGAGAGAGTAGTATAAGATTTACAAAAAATAAAATAATGTGTCTATTTACAACAAAACAACTGTAACTATTTACATATAAATAACATTGAAATACTACGTAAGTGTTGTGCTTACAAAGCTCAACGGTGAGCTAAAAACATACCTTGCCTTGTCTCGCATTGGAATACCTTAGGCAACAGCAAAAAGTAGTAGAACAATGCTAGCTTTAAACTTACATTTGTAAAAAAAACGAAACATGCTATCAAAGACCGCAGAAGTAGCCATCTGGCTGGAGACGTTACCTTGCCCTGTCAAATATACGTTGAGCAAGCCAGTCAGATCATATATTAAATGAATCCGTTAGAGGCGATGCTAACTACACTGAAAATTATGAACGCCAGACTTTTGTTTTTCCCCCCATTTTTCATGAGCTGAACTCAAAGATCTAAGACTATTTTCATGTACACAGAAGGCCTAAGTCTCTCAAATGGTGAGAGCCTAAGGAACACCTGTGCAATAATCATCATGCTGTCTAATCAGCATCTCGATATTTCACCTGCCACCTGAGAGATGGATTAGCTCGGAAAAAGGAGAAGTGCTCGCTAACACAAATTTGAGACAGATTTGTGGACAATATTTGAGAAATATATGCCTTTTGTGTACATATAAATAGTCTTAGACCTTTGAGTTCAGCTCAAACACTGTTGGTGGTTCCATTCCATTTAGGAGTGTCCTTTGACATCTTCACCACAGCAAATATTATTTCGTGCCTCGACACAACCATGTCACAGAGCTCGGGAAATTCCTTAACCTCTTCGCGCAAATGTACTATTTCTGTGTTCTATTTATTTTTATACATTATTTGAAACATTTAAAAATATATATTATGGGGCATTGTATGTACATTAATGAGGGAATATTGAATTTTAAAAAAATGTAATCCATAAAAAAATGCTGTAAAAAGTGAAGAGATCTTAATACTTTCCAAATGCACTGTACAACCCTCCTCATGTCAGCATACTGTAAATGCCTCTTTCATGAGGTAATATGACAAGCATATTACTTCAGCCTGGGTTATCTTAAGTCTTGGTGACAGGTCTTCATGGAACCCTTTTCATCACAGCCTATGAAACCCGACCGCAGCCCCTGGCAGTCTCACACCCCACAGCTTTTTCAATGCATGAAACTTAAGCTTCGCAGTCAGACAATCCAGAAAAAGCACAACAGGTTTTGTCCCTTTTCCGCTGATCTACCTCCTGAGGCAGTTAATGTCCTGAAAGGGCGGCATAGCCGAGACAATAAGAAAAGGACAATGTAATAAGGGAACTCGTAATAAGGCTGCACAACACAAGAGTCGTGACTCTTTAGATCACCGCAATCGGTCCTCTAGGTAGAAAGTGATCGGTGTAGTCCTCTCAGTAAGCCAACTAGTCCCACAGCCATAAACCCATGTCTCATACTGATGACTGATTACAAAGGTCCTACTAGAGAGGTTCTCTCAATGTGCATTGATTCTGCGGAATTCAACAAAAAACTCTGATGGCGGTGACTGACTGCCAACTCTAGAGACAATGGCTGGAAGAACGGCCAATGGCTGGAAGAACGGCCAATGGCTGGAAGAACGGCCAATGGCTGGAAGAACGGCCAATGGCTGGAAGAACGGCCAATGGCTGGAAGAACGGCCAATGGCTGGAAGAACGGCCATCGGCAGGAAGAACGGCAATCGGCAGGAAGAAAAGCCATTGACTGGAAGAACGGCCATTGTATCTAGGGCCTTAGCCCTACTGAAACTGAAACAAAGATTAAAGTAGGGGAAAGGCAAAGGTAAAGGGGGGGGGGCATCTTTAGTGAGGCACTGATCAGTCTGAGCAGCCTCCTCTTTCCTGCGACATATGTAAGTGGTGGTGGACTTCCTCCTGTCTCCCAGGGTTTGGCTTACAGGCAAGCATGTATGGAATGCCAGACATCTTGGTCCCCTCCAGTAGCCCATTCGTTCGATGATGGTGCCGATCTGTCTTATGGGAGATAACGGCTCTATGGAGGAATCCACTCATGATCCTCATAGACAGGTATCAATTGTCGGCTTTGGTGTCTGTCATATCCCTGCAGTGCTGAGTCATGGAAGTAACTGTTATATAAAGCCACAAGTTTATTTTTGACATTGAACATGGAAATATTGTGTCAATTTAAGCGTTTATCTTAAGACTTAAGATCGCTATCAATTCTGCAAATCTTTATATCGAAACTATATTTATACTTTGTTTTACCTCAATGGGTCATGTATAAGAACAATAATAGTGTGTCTATAATGTAGTATTTTCTGTCTTTTGTTGACAAGGCAACTTGTCCAGTGTAATTTTAAGAGAAGATGTGTTACCAGACATCTATCAATTATTTCACTGGTCTTGGGGGTTTTGGAGTAACATATTAAATAGAGTAGTGTTCTGAGCAGTGAAAGTAAACTGATGCCTGGTGATGAAATATGAACTCTTGCTCCACTGGCATGAACGTGCCTCTGCTGTTGTGACTTACGGATTAAATGCTGGTGTGAGGAGAGGATTTGGGATGTAGATATGTAAAAGGTAGACAGGTCCCTGTTTAACAGTAAAAAAGTACTCCGGTTGACTCTCAGTGTTTGTGCATGTAATTATGTTTGTTTAGTGCCTTACGTTGTGGTCTTTGCTATGACATACTGGTTTGGCTGCAAATGGCGTACTGGAGTTGGAAGCGTGAGCATAGTTTAAGGAAGTAACATGCTTATTAGGCAGCACACGTGCAACAGCTAGATCCTTTGTGTTCGTTGATTTGTAAAACCTGATACAGAACGTAGTATCTCATAAAAGAGTCTGGGACAAAGAAAACGACCAACTAAGCCTAAATGTGAAAACTATAAGACAATTTGTTCACTTATGCCACCTTCACTTATGGTGTTTTGAGCCATTATGGGAATTAATTTCTTAACGGTGAAACATATATATGTATGAAAATGCCATTCAATAAAACATGACATTTGGCACTATTAAAACATGTTGATCTCAAATTGTAACTTCTGCACAGTCCTCAGACATCCAATGGGGTGTGAAGGACACGGCCTGCGAGAGGGAGAGACGGAAAGAGCTTGAGAGATATTGTGAGGGACAAAGTAAGCTGCATGTGTTTAGCCTACACGCGCGTGTGCGTGTGTGTGTGTGTGTGTGTGTGTGTGTGTGTGTGTGTGCGTGTGTACATTTGTATGTTTGTGCTGGCTACAGGAGCGTATGCAAAGTTGAACACACATTCCCTGATGGAGCTGTGGACGCATGGTGATGACCCGACCACTGTTAGGCCTGGCTACATAAACGGACACAATGAGCCAGTGTTGACCACGCGTGAGTGATTCCGTTTCAGCGACAGGACAAAACCCCAGTGTCTGGTTTCCCTCAAAACAACACAGAACAATAGGTGTCCATTTTTCCCCCCATTTTAAATTAAACACACAAAAGTCATTAGCCCGAAAGGCCCTCTGCATTATTTAACAAGCGCTAAGGTAATATTATTCTCTCAAATTAGGACTAGGATTCTGTATGTTCACCAACTGGCCCATTATTACAAACCAGCCTGCAGTAGTTATTCACATAATTGCCTCATTAAAATAAACTCGTAATAAACTAATATAGAGAATAAATAAATTGTAGCGTTGAGGATTTTACAATGGCTCACAAACGCACCTTTTTCAAAAATAAATATGGGCAAAACAATCCTTAACCATTTGTCTACTCTAAGTCTCATAAACAGACACACAGAAACAATTTGCCATCTACTTAGATGTTAAGATAAAACTAGAACTTAGACGGCAATTACAATGTTCTTCTGTAACTTCACTATTTCATTAAAATTGCAAGTCGTCATTGGACTTAAGATTGCTGAGCAAATTAATTATAATTACTCAAATGTACCCTATATCCTGAAATGTTTCCCTAACTTTTTCGGCATTAATAATACAATACAGCATTTCCATTCAAACAAATCTTGAATGATCTAGATATATTTTCAGTAAATAAAGCGAGAAACAAAAACAAAACAATACATTAAAAGAGCAATTACATGTGTGTGTAATTATAACTCAACAACAAATGTGTTGTCAGCTGGACCGCAATAAACGTCCTGACCCGTACGACTTATAACGATCTGGGGTCAGTGAAGAGTACAGCCAAACAAACACCTGTTAAACTAAATAACAACAACATACCTGGGTGCTCGATGCTGATGTATATGCGAATTCCTCCTAAGAGTTTAAGTTTAGGCTATAACAAAATTGAAAACGAATTAAAATTATGAAACAAATGGTTTGAGAAGATACCACGACTGATACAGATCACGTATTGCAACCTTGGACACACAGGAAAAGAGAGTCTGAAAAGGTAATGCGATTCCAACCAATGAGCAGGCGAGTGGGCGGGGCTTAATTGATATGAGTGGGCGGGGCTTTCTGGATATGAGCCATCGCGTCAAAGCTTCCCCGTAGAAATGTATTTAGTAACACTCGGTTCATTTCAAATGATGTATCAAAACATAAACGGAAGTTTAAACGTTCATTAACTTAAAACAAAAGTAGCACTGAAATATAGGTCTATGTCTTTGTAAAGTAAACAACTATTTATTGCACATATGTGAAAAGATACTTCTATAGCCTATATTCCCGTGAAACAAAGGGGTTAATGTTCTCCAAGCCGAACAATGTGGATTAAATGTCCCTAATTAAATGTAAGCGCTTTTAAGAGCATTCTGGAGCTATACAAACTACTGTGATTACTTTGTTTCGGGTAATGCACGACCTCGCATGATTAGGCACAGCTGAAATGCTGAGGCAATATTGTTAAACCCCTTACAGAGGAAGTAACCATGCACATGCATGTGTCACACCTCAACTGCGGATCTAAGTTCCTAAGACTTAGGAGATCGAAAAGCACTACATGTCACGCTCGTTTCCTAAAGTCCATTTGAGGCTTGCATTCATTATAGTGACGTTACACATTATGTCCACAGGGCGGCGACTCAGGCTCAGAAACAAATGAACCAGGGCCAAAAGAGTACAGACGAGCCCTCGCGATGATGGGGCTTCCAGAGAAAATCCTAAAGACAGTAACTATAAAGGGTACTATCTTACTTTAAGTGGTTTTGTTGTTGCGGTAAAAATATACGACTACGTTTCTGTCCTCAAATTCTTATGTGAAAAGCTTTGAGTACTCACCCTCTCTGGACTTTCACCCAAGAAGTTGTGATACAGTGACAATGAATCCTTGAAATTGATTTAGTGCTTCCGTTTTGATGGCCTGCACAAAATACTCTTAAATGTCAGTGAAATTTGTATACATTAAGAAATGTGTTATAACTTAATATTTGTTGCATACTAGCCTTATTCTTCACATTGTTTAGCAAGCCAAAAAATTAGTAACATGTGTCTCAATAAATCATGTGTTAGACTTAAAAATACAGAGGATATAAAAGACTACACGTCCACCTTTACCCTATAAAACACAAACATTAAGGTCCCTTGGAGTGTTGAATTCAAAACAGATGTATTTAAAGGTGTAATAGTGATGCACCACAACAAATAATCTCTCTGTACGCATTGCCAATTAATAGCTTTGTGATGGATTACATGTAAACCCTACAGACAATCAGAAAATAGAAACTGCTCAGCGATGAGGCCATTGGTCAATTCAATAGAGTTCAGCTGGGCATATCAACAAAAAATGAAACGTAACCATATATATTTTATTCTCAATACGGCAAAATACAAAGAATATTCAGGAAATCCCATTAGTAACAAGTAATACTCACTTCACGATCATTTTTAAATTACATGTTATTCCAAGTTTGAACCACAAACTCATAAGAGTACCTTTACTTAATATTGCATCCATAATATATATCTCTGTTCTCGTTATTTTAAAACTAACCCAAATTTGACTACTGAACTTTGTATGCTGACGTCTCGTTTGAGACAGTTGAAAAAGTACAACATACTGTATAAACTTCTACAACTTCTTAACATAGAGAAATACCTCAGATTCAAAAGACATCTCAGATCAGTTGGAAAAGGGAGAGCTTCCTCACATGAAGTAGTAACAGATGTTTCTTTCTCAATTGTATATCTTAATCCAAAATCGATTCAATTTGATCAGAAATATACATTGCATGTAAATAAGTCTCCATAACAAATACATAATAGACAATATTAGCACTTGATCTAAAGACATCAATGACGATGCAGACAGTACAGTAACAAATATGATTGATAAACATTGATATACAGTGTTCAGAGACAAATGTCATCTCCAATATTTTGAAAGAAAAAAGCTCACAGAAAATGTGCATATAATCTCTCACATTGTATTTACAACCTAATTCCAATAGAAATGTTAAACTGTAGTAGAAATTCACCCTAAAAGAAATGTTTTATATACACTTTGTACATATTTGTATTTAAATAGAAACATGCAAGTGTTACGTTTTTCTAATGACATTTTACCCTGGATTTATACTTATATTGAAATATGGTATTAAAGAACCCCTTCAACATTATCTTTCAAAAACCAGAAAATTCAGGCCAAAAGCAAAAAACACTGAAAAACTGCCAACACTCTGAAGGGGCGTAAAAACAAATAAATATGTGTGAAAACTGTTGAAATGAACCCAATCGTCTTTCGTACGTATGATTATATGGAACACAATCCTTGAACCTGTACTTACTAGCATATGGAGACGTTTGAGTGACTACACAAGCCAGAGCAGAAAAACAAATATCTATGCAAAAGGTAGCCTGAAGCCTAAGGTATAAAATGTCCTAATTAAATGATTACTGTGTGAATCTAAAAACAGATCATTATTTAAGCAAAAGGAACGAGGAGGTTGTGGTGAACGGGCAACGTACCACGGCTATGGGATGTTCCTATGCCAAATGGAGTTCCTGGATTCAGCCCTGAGCTGTGGTATATTGACAACACAAACCGCAAACCCCTGTAGTACCTTATTGCCATTATAAAATGGTTACCAACGCAATATGCTCGGTACAAATACTTTTGTCATACGAGTGGCATTTCATAAACAGAGCTTGAAGCTAACCAGCATTCAGGGTTCGAATCCCCTGCTTTATAAATACACATACCAGAAAATCAACAGACAAGCCTGACGCACTAGCAAAAAGCAGTGGACATTTGCATCAAACAAAACCGGTTTTGACTGACAGATAACAAGCATGGAAATTCCTGATTTTAAACTGAAACCCCTAAAATTATTTCAAAAGATTTGCTTTGAAAATCCTGCATAGATTAAAAAAAACATTATTTCACTTTGAGTGCAAGAAGAAATAACAGTTTTCCCCCAAACGAAAGACCGGGGAGCCAAGGAGGAAAAAGGTACTAGTGTTTCCAGCATTTGTCCACTGTAGGTAAATAATCCTTTTAGAAATCCTTCGTTATACCACACCACTTGCATAAAGTCCACTCTTCTGATCCGAATAACTCATGTCCACATTCGCCTTTCTGCAAAACTAGTGACAATACAAAACAACCTAAGAACACGCTAATATTCGGGCAGTTAATCACTACGGTAGCTTCATTCGTTATATTATATTATTTAACCTGTACCATAAATATAGACAATAGATGACATTACTTTTGAAGCGTTGTAATACACACATTTCTATTGTGCTATGCAGAGAACTCGGGAACCATTTTTAAACATTTTAAATATGACATTTTCATATACAATATAAATCTTTCAACCCTGTTTTAAATCCTATTAATCTGAAAGTTAAGAACTTGGAACAGGATGACTGCTTGGTACATAAATAAAATCTATATTGGCCATGTATTTTGTGACTGGAATATAACTCATGTGCTTACAATGCAATCTACATATGGCTACTGTGCATCACCAAAGTGAATGCTACATAACATATTAGAAGAATTGTCAAATTAAAATGCAAGTGCATTTATGTCCTTCCTCGCAGAAGTTATCTGCTTTTGCCAGGCATGTTTTTTAAATTTCATTCGAAGTTATTCAAATAATGATATGCGTTTCAAGAAGAACAATTTGAAAACCAACTACACCCTGCCGTACCTTACAAGTACACCAACTGCAGCCCATTACGGTAGACACCTTCGAGGAATCAATGGAATAATTACACCTTGTTAAGATACGAGTCTGTCAGGGGAATTCATAAACAACCAAAAGTAAGGGGGAACTCAATCAGGTACCAATTCCATTTCATTGGAAGAACTCAGACATAAAATGATAGTGGTGCTTCAGAATAAAACATGACAACATCTGCTAATACCAAATGTGGTCCACAGCAAGCTACCTCCCATGGATGGCAAACGTTAGAGTAATGTGTTCTCATTTTAGGGGTATCTGTCAACTGATTGGGGAAAAAATAGCCCAGTAAAACTCCAAAATAACGTTCGGAAGCATGAAATATTTCTCCTTTACACCGTTTAAAATCGTCGCCAACCTTGCTGAATCTGCATTTCAAAGTATGGTATATTCTAGATTCCTGTAGATCAGATACAAGGCACAAAAAAGATAAGAGACAGACCTTAGTTATAAAGCACCTTTGGTTCACGGGAGGTACTGGTGTTTAAAATTTTAAATCAATAAAGAACATTAAAAGCTGACTGTGTGAATGTGCTTGTAAAATAAAAGCTAAAAACATTTAGTGTATTTCATCTAAAATTATTCTGCAAAAGGCATCCAATTCTAAAAATTGCTTTTGTTTGCAAAACCCAAAGACATGACAGGAGAGCACGGATCGAGAGTATAGCTAGTTGGTACAGATAACTTCTGTGCAGTTGAATTCCTCCTCCCGTACGGGAGAGTGTCGTAGGTGTCATTTGCTCCATACAGTTAAATGTTTTTGGCAAGCTGGTGTATAAAATGGACACAGTGTTATAGATATGTCTGAGGCAGATAAAGTCATGTGTGCACGGAGGGGGCAGCAGTGCATCGTGGTGGACTGTGTGTGTGTGTTGTGCGCGCTCGTAGTGTCCTTCACGGGATGAGCTTAGCGTCCAACCTCAGCCAGTGTAGGCCCTGTCGCGTGAAACGCACCAGTTCAGTCATACTGCTGGTGTTGAAGATCAAAGGGCTCATCACCTTGTCCAGCTCTGTGAAAAAGTCTGCAAAATGGACAAGAGACAACACAGCCCAGGTGAGCCGGATACACATTAAACAGGCGGGAAACAACACAGCCCAGGTGAGCCGGATACACATTAAACAGGCGGGAGACAACACAGCCCAGGTTAGCCGGATACACATTAAACAGGCGGGAGACAACACAGCCCAGGTTAGCCGGATACACATTAAACAGGCGGGAGACAACACAGCCCAGGTTAGCCGGATACACATTAAACAGGCGGGAGACAACACAGCCCAGGTTAGCCGGATACACATTAAACAGGCGGGAGACAACACAGCCCAGGTTAGCCGGATACACATTAAACAGGCGGGAGACAACACAGCCCAGGTTAGCCGGATACACATTAAACAGGCGGGAGACAACACAGCCCAGGTTAGCCGGATACACATTAAACAGGCGGGAGACAACACAGCCCAGGTTAGCAGGATACACATTAAACAGGCGGGAGACAACACAGCCCAGGTGAGCCGGATACACATTAAACAGGCGGGAAACAACACAGCTCAGGTGAGCCGGATACACATTAAACAGAGACCTCTCGTCTCGCCTATGGCCGACCGACAAATACAGAGATCATTTCACTCAGATGTTGGGAGCCTAATATAACATGTGCAGATATAGATCGCTATCCTGCAAGGCTGCGCTGATAAATCGGCTACCTTTCTGCTCTTTGGCCAGCTGCTCCGCTTGGTCCCACACCTCAGTGGCGTAGAGAAAATTGGAGGTGACCTGGACGTAGCTGGCAGCCATCTGGTGGATGCGCTGCGGGATGGTGACAGAGGAGCTGCCGCTGGCGCTGGACGTGCTGGACGAGTAACTGCCGGCGCTACCGGGGGACAGCTTGGGCGAGACCGGAGAAGGCATGCCCACCGCTTTACTGGAAGTCACCGGAAAAACAAAGGGGCTCAAAACTAGCAGAATCACCATGGTTCAACGTAATGCCAAGCCTTTGACCACTAATTCATCAGGTTCATCACAAAACTATTTAAAAGACATTGGTCGCAATACAGCAAACAGCCAAGAAAATGACTTACTTTCCCATTCCAGGAGAGGGCGCTTGGGTGTTACTCAAAGAGTTCTGAAGGGAGAACACAACAAATACATTTTTGCTAAGTATTTTCAACACGATAAGGTTGCCTGGAAACAGTTCTTATCATTGTTATATTGGCTACATACCACAAATCCCAGACGTGCGTTCTTGACATTATAAAACTGGTTACCAACATACGTTTTTATGGCGTCATATACCAGGGCTTTGAGCCACTCATCATACAGCACTCAGTTTATAAGAACAAATAAACACAATAATGCAGCTTCTGTCATTGTGCAGATAGATCAATGCTCAATTAAAGGAACAGGTGTTGAAAACACAGATATCACAAGGATGCATGTAAGAAATGAATAACAAATTACCTTTAGGTGCTCTGTGAGTGTTTTAGAGTATTTCAGTGCACTCTCCTTTCTCAGCTTGAACAGTCTCAGGTAGAGGAGGGACTGGCACCGGAGGCTGGAGTGTGAGGTAGAGATGGATATGCAAAATGTTTAACTGGACCCACAAGCACCAACTGTGAACAGGATCCACCCAGTGTGACGAGTGAGAACACCTACCACAACACTGCAAGCCGTTTGTCTGCTGACGTAGCATCTGGGGCCATGTAGCTCTTCAGCTTCATAGTGTACCTGGAACACAGAGATGGCCAGGGTGACTGGTTAATGATGCTCTGTTAGCCACCAAGCACGCCAAGTAAGCCAGATAATATCAACTCAGTAGTTTGTATGTTAAGTACACCAGCCGGTTCAGGGAAATAAATAGCTTCTACGGGTAGTGAGTCAGGTACGATCGCCAATGCCAGAAGCACCTGTTGCGGTAGGTCAGAAATGGCAGAGTGTGTGCCTTTAAATCAACAGTTTCATTTTCCTTTTCATCACATGGATACATCCAGCGGGAAAACAAAGCCACATCCCAATTGAGAATGTTTCCAGTAAGCATGTGCCTCAAACAAACCCGCTGCATTAACGTGACACGGTCACCTCAGCGTGGGCTAACATCCCTGTGGAACAATTCAAAACTGTGCACTAAAAAAGCTGATGCTTATCGGGAGAAAAGTGTAATATCTGTTACTGGATTGGTGCATATAATGAAATGGATACATTTTACATTTGTCAGTAGCAACATGCTAGAGCAATTACAGAATGACAGACAGTTTACCACAGATGGCTCGTAAACTTAATGCATTACCAATGTAGCTAAATGTATTACGATGTGGTCAGATGCTCTCTACATTAGTCCACCTTCTTCCTGAGGTGAATAACGGCATCAATAAAACGTGTTTGCCCGTTTGTACGGTGCCTTGTCTACAGTGGGTCAGTAATAAGGCGAATGCAACTATGAAGAGGGTTTTCACGCGATTCAGTGTGTTACATGTTAAAGCGCGGCAGGACAGCAACGGGGTCTTACTTGATGAGCTCCACGGTTTCGCCATACATAGGGAACGGGGACTTAGCCTCTTGAGCACTTCTCTCCAGGGCGTTCCCACACTCGATAAAGGACACCACAGCATCCAGGTAGTACACAGCCTTTTCGAAGCGATCCATCTGCAAACAGAATCGACACTCATCAGGACAACGGGCTCTTAAATGACTGCTTTCCCTCCGCATGCACAGTTGACAGCGAAGATAATACCTCACGACCAATGCTTCTGAAGTAATGTTTTAATAACCAGGGCAGACAAATCGTTAGTTTTTAAGTATATTTTTAATTAACTGTTTTAGGATTCCCTGGATACTGTGGAATAGGGCGAGACGACTTTCCATCTCCTAATAAGGGCCTCGAGATGCACTAAGGTATGTGATAATAATCCCTAGGTGAATAATTTATATTTCTTTTTTAGCTGCTCTACTTTCAGTGGCCAGGGGACTAAACATAAGGATACAAAAGCAGTGTGAGATGTGCCAGTGAAACCACTGAAAACTGTTTAATTAGCAAGGTAAAAGAAATCACTTAGTTCGCCAGCTTGTCATGCAAAACAGTTTTTTTTTGGTTTCAGTCTTGGTTTCACATAAGAACAAACCCATGTTAATGTATGCAACAGTATCTTACCAGGGCATCTGCGTTGTGTTTCAGTTTCTTGGCCTCTTGTAAGTAGTGATCCGCAGAATGAACCCTGAAACAGGTTCACCAGTCGGTTATTGCGTTCACCGGTCGGTAATCATTGGTCGGTCACTGAGCACACCGGTCGGTAATCATTGGTCGGTCACTGCGCACAACGGTCGGGTCACTGCGCACAACGGTCGGGTCACTGCGCACAACGGTCGGGTCACTGCGCACACCGGTCGGGTCACTGCGCACACCGGTCGGGTCACTGCGCACACCGGTCGGGTCACTGCGCACAACGGTCGGGTCACTGCGCACAACGGTCGGGTCACTGCGCACAACGGTCGGGTCACTGCGCACAACGGTCGGGTCACTGCGCGCAACGGTCGGGTCACTGCGCGCAACGGTCGGGTCACTGCGCGCAACGGTCGGGTCACTGCGCGCAACGGTCGGGTCACTGCGCGCAACGGTCGGGTCACTGCGCGCAACGGTCGGTCACTGCGCGCAACGGTCGGTCACTGCGCGCAACGGTCGGTCACTGCGCGCAACGGTCGGTCACTGCGCGCAACGGTCGGTCACTGCGCGCAACGGTCGGTCACTGCGCGCAACGGTCGGTCACTGCGCGCAACGGTCGGTCACTGCGCAAGAGAAATAAAACAGAAAATTAACGCTAACCGAATGTCCTATCAAAACAGCCACACTCCACTTTTCATATAGAAAAGTTTGTAGACTGGGTTTTACAGCCACACTATTCCCCACATCCAAGAGCATTTACATCAATGGCCACCCCGTCTCTGAGGCTCTGTGTTCTGCCTGGCACAGAGTTGCCCATAGCGGATGACACAAGGCTCTTCTTACCTGTCCTCAAATTGCAGCTTTGATCTCAAGGACTTGGAGCCGTCCGAGGAGACCAGCGGCACAGCAAGCTGGTTATCAGAGCCCTTCGAGGTTTTTTCCTGCAGACACACAACAACAACGTTTCATAATGCAGGCTATTTTACATGACAAACAAATAGTGACAAATCATAAGGGGGTGATAAGTGGTTAGCGACAAATTCCAGCCTAGGTGTAGAGCACGGCTCATAAAACTCTAACCCTAACCAGTGATGTTTGTCCACTTTACATAAATGTCTATATGGCGAGTTGACATGAAGCAGGGCACATCGATGTGCAGACAGACTGCTGGACACCCCCACACACCCCCACACACACACACACACACCTTGCCCTCCCGGTTGCTTCTGCTCTGCTTGTCCTCGCCTTTCCGGTATTTGGATGCGGAGCTGCTCTTGGCGCTGTGGCTACCCTCCTTGCCGCTGCTGGCTCCACTGGACAGGGATGTGGACGACTGGCTCACCGTCCGCTTACGGCTGACGTGCTCCGTCTTGGGTGTCCTCTGGAGCCCTCCGGACCCGGATATGGATGGAGAGGGCACCGGCTCCTCCTTCACCTTAACCTCTACAGCTCTCTTAGACCTGGGTGTTTGTGTGTGTGTGTGGGGGGGATCAACGTCAATCGATTACATATATTTCAATGAAGCCTGTTTAACAATGGCACGTTTCACAAATTCCTTGTACAGATATCCAGCCTGAGACCCCAAAGAGCAGGCAACAACAAGTATAATTTCATAGCGGCTAGTAAAAAAACTCCCTATTAGGGCAGAGACTTATGAAGAAACCTAGAGAGGTACCAGACACCGAGGAGTGGCCAGTCCTCTCCTGGCTCGGCTTTAGAGCCACATAAATGCTTTCGCATGTTCAGAAAACAACGGCATCATTCAAAAAAGCTGTCTCAGAGGTATACGCACTCTTTGCTGCTGGTCTTGTGATGAGATAAGGATTTATCTTCCAGTCTGGGCTTCTTGCTGTCCGGCTTGGTGCTCTCATCGTCATTCTAAATTGAATGACAGAAGAGGGGAAAGGGTGATGCATTCTGGGTACACTTGAAAAACCCAAGGTTTAATATCACGTGTGCAGCTCAGAAACCTCAGAAAAGTGGCATAAAGGAAAATGACATCAAGCTATAGAGAAATGATCTTTGCAGCCAAAGTCAAGTGCCATGACATACCCTGTGTCTTTTTTTGCTCTTACTGGAGCTCTTCTCTGAAGGCTGCTTCTGGATGTTACCGTCTCTGTCCAGGGAGCAGTCCCGCTCCACTTTGGGTTCTAGCAGGTCTTTACAGGGGCGTCTGGGGACACGGGTCAGCAGGCTCAAGTCAATCTTCACCATGAGCTCCTGCTGCTGCCTGACCGGGAAGCGTTCCTCCGGGTCGCTGAGAGGCGAGAGCAGCTCCTTATCTTCCATCGGAGAGAACACGCACACAGGAGTCCGAATGCTCTCGGTGTACCTGGGGGTCTGGGACGATGACGGGATGCTGTCGTTTTCCTCCGACTCCGAAGACGAGGAATCAGTGTCCACAAACTCCCGGGACTTCTGGGAAGTCTTGGGCGGGGGCTTGCTCTTGCCCGCCGCGGGCCTCGGGGAGGACTTGGGCTCCTTCTTGATGTTGGGTTTGCGGGAGCCCTTGGTGGCGGCCTTGGGCCGATGGGGGGGGACCTCGGGGGCCGGTTCACTCTCCACCCGCAGGCCCCCCTTGGGCTCCTCCACCACCGGGAGCTTCTCAGACTTCTTGGGCTGTTTCTTACCCACCGTCCTGCGCTGGCCGGCTCCTCCTTCACTCAGAGCGGGGGATTTCTGCCTGCCCCGGCCGCTCTCTGAGCCCTTCTGGGCAGCCCTCAGGTCCCTGCTCGGTGCGGGCGCCCCCGGGTCTTTAGAACCCGCCTGCCCGCCGTAGCCCCGGCTTGAGCTCTGCTCCCGACCCTCCTTCTTGTACTTGGTTGGTACATTATTGTCTACTGGGGAGGCCGGGGAGAACTGCTTGGCTTTCTTGAACCAGTTGTCCAACTGCCATTTATTGGCTGTAGCTGGTTCAGGCTGTGAGGAAACACGCGGATATTAGACTGAACCTACTACACCATGTACTGTGCACTTCACAGGCTGGATTCAATAAGACAGTGACGTGGTTACAGCTGTAGGCAATAATGCACTGTTGTAATAACTGATCCAGAGGGTGGGGGGAGCGTGACACTGGCCCTACCTCTGGTGATGCAGGACGAGGGGGCTCGTTGGCCTCGCTGTCCGTGGAGCTGCTCTCACTCTCGCTGTCTGACCCCGAGCTGCTCTCTGACCCGCTGTGACTGCTGGAGTCGTCTCGCGAATGCTCCGCCCCCTCGCTGTTGTTACTGTTGTTACTGTGGGACACACAAATACACACACACACACACACAGAGAGACACACACACCACTGGTCAGTGGATAGTTGACTGGGGCAGTCTATATGAAGCTGGCGTCTGTTGGCAGTGACACTTTGATAGCTGGCTATTCTTTATACAGAACTTTTTCCAGTTCTGGGGAAGGGGTTCATCTGAAAAACATTAGCTCCACTGAAACTCGGCAACTACCTTGCTGAGGCATTTCTGGAGGCGGTTTTGGCCGAGTCCTGTTCTCCGTCACTGTCATCATCACTGCTGAGCTTCAGGTCATCCTCCAGTAGAACAGTACTGGAACAGGACAAGGCCCGGGTCATTACACGGCAACACCTGACATGGCTCAATTACCTCACACGTGTGGCCAGAAACAACACAGCCTCTTGTCTGTCTCCCTCGACTAGCCGCGAAAAGACTAAGTGCTCTGGGGCCGGCTGTTTCGCCCGTCTGCCTGAATTGCTTAGCGGCGGGACATAATTCTCGGGTTAATTTACAGGCTGAACACAGGCACCGGGACACTCACTTGGCCTGATCCCCGTCCGACGGCGCTGCCTTCGACTGGTGACTGCTTGATGTCTTAGTTGGTCTCTCTGGTGGAGTGAACGAGGGAAGGGGATTAAAACAACGCTCCAGATATGGAACACTGGTTGAGTGTGTCAAGTGCAACGTAATACTTACTGTGTGCTCCTGGAAAACTGGCGTGCTGAGTGTCCTAGAAGTGAGAACCACACAGCTTGTTATATATAGATATATATATATATACAGATATATATAACGTTATATAGTATGAAACCATTTGATTATACTTGTGTGTAAACTACAAATCATTTTCATGCCTTCTGGTATATTACAAAACGTTAGAATACCATATGCGCAAATCATGTAAACCATAGCATTTATTTTTATTGTAACAACGGCAAGTCAAAAAAAATGGTGTCAGCTTAATTCATGATTTCGCAAGAGATGGAAATGCTCATATTTCACTGCCTGTATGCGTCACAAAGGCCGGCTCTGCTGTCTGACCTTGGAGGGGAATGGAAACTTTGAAGGCTCAGTTTTGCAGGGTGTATGGATGGCTGTTAACGGAGGAGGCCAGGACTGAGTCATTTCCTAGAGGGAAAATTTAAAAAAGAAGTTACCATCTAAATGTAAAAGCCATACTGTTAGAATTTGTGTTGACAGTACATGATATCCCCCGAAACGTACTTACCTTTAAAATCTCATCAACACAGTTTGCATCCCCGGTCATCGAACTCTAGAAGAAAACGTCAAAGATGGCTGCATTGTAAGTATGTAAAATATCTGGTAAAATGTGAACTAATGTCTCTACTATTTGGGATTTTAGGCTGAACGTCACATATAAGCAATGTGACAACTGCTGATATAAATAAAAATAATAAAAATAAGTTTGATCGATTTGGATTTGAGAAAATGCCATGCTAACATATGATGTAGACAAGATTCTGTGCTACTAATTCTGGCTACTAATATTAAGTTGTCATCTCAACAGTCCGTTTTTAATGTGTCTCCTCGACAGGGCAGTTTCTAATATGTTACCTCGACAGGGCAGTTTCTAATGTGTTACCTCGACAGGGCAGTTTCTAATGTGTTACCTCGACAGGGCAGTTTCTAATGTGTTACCTCGACAGGGCAGTTTCTAATGTGTTACCTCGACAGGGCAGTTTCTAATGCGTTACCTCGACAGGGCAGTTTCTAATGTGTTACCTCGACAGGGCAGTTTCTAATGTGTTACCTCGACAGGGCAGTTTCTAATGTGTTACCTCGACAGGGCAGTTTCTAATGTGTTACCTCGACAGGGTAGTTTCTATGTGGTTACCTCAACAGGCTGTGAGGGAATCTTTAGCTTGGAGAGCGAGGCCTTGCCGTTGGCCTTCATCTCGCCCATGGTGCTGCTCTGGGACTGCCCACTGTACATCTCTGATGAGGTCTTGGGCTCCACCGTCTCCTGCCCATCCATGGGGCGCACGTAGGCTGTTGGCTTCTGCTGCATGGAGCCGGGCTTGTTGGACATGAGGGAAGGAGGGAAGGTTTGGCTGGAGTGCGGGCCACTGGGGAAAGACGTGTGCACCCGCGACGGCGAGTCCCAGTTAGCCTCGCGCTCACGCGGAGACTTGGAGCGGTAGCGCTCCTTACCGTGTTGCTCGGCGCCCAGCGACCGGGAGTGACCGGTGCTCAGGGAGACCTTGGCCGGACTGGACGTGTGCGACTTGGAGTGGTCGGAGCCATGCTTGTTAGACTTCTTGTACTCCCGCTCGTGTCTTTGGCTACTACTGCTGCTACCGCTACTTCTGCTACTGCTGTGGCTGCCCTGCAGGCTGGATCGTTTGGATGACTGGGAGGAGGAGGTGCTTGCCGCCGGGCCAACTGGGGTCCATTTACTGCTCTGGCTACTGCCGCCACCTCCACGCTGCTCCCCGAATAGGGACTGGCCAGACTTCTCCTCGGAGGAGGAGACTGATGGTTTGCCACTGAGTTTTGGAATTGTGTCTCCGATAGGTTCCTTCATCTCGTCGTAGTTTCCCAGCATACTCTGGATACGACTGGACAGTTTATCTTCTTTGCTGGACTTCACAGACAAAGACAGAAAAGGGAAGAGAGAAAGAGAGAGATGAGAAAAGGATACACAAACAGACAGTCACCCTCAGGACAACAGTCAAGCACTTTAGTAGCTTTGCTCTAAAACACGAAACAAGCACCCAAATAAATGAATATGGCCATATCACTTGAAACAAGAAAAAATATATACCAATGCTTCGTATAACATTAAATAAACATTTCTAGTATACTATCAGTTCAAAAAATACTGAAGCGAGGTGGGTCCATTTAAACTAATTACACGAGTGATGATTGGCTTATTCAAACACCCCTCCCAACCAGTAAGACCATCTGCATGAGGAGATAACAGCCCCCAATGGCTCCAGTAAAAAGGTTAATCAATCACTCTGACAGGCTGCTGTTGCCGACAACAAGAGAACCACAAAGTGTGGAGCCTATTCAACATCACAGAGGAACCCCAAAACTATTATGTCTGACAGATACCCACGTGGGGGGAGCAAACACGGGCCGTTATCCGTAGCATTAAATGTAGAATACGTCCTAAACAAATCTCTGCTGGCCGTAACGGACAGACGAGTGAGGATAAAACCACCCAACACAGCCCATTGACACACAGAATCAGGTTCACCTTTAAATATAGTGAACCTGCACAATGTTTAGTGTGTCACCCCAAAAATCTACCCATATATTTAACTTTCCATGCAACATTTAAGTATTTTACATAGCAATATAATCACAGTAAAGTGGGAAGCAATGCTAAAATAAAATCAGGTGCAAAAAAAGCCATTAAGAGATGCAGAGCTGAGCTACACCCAAGCAACAATTGTGAGATTTGACCATGCTGGTCTTGGAAAAACTTGTGACAAATTTGTCTTTAGTGGATGTTTATGAATCAGCCATGGAGTTCTAAGGATGACACTTTTTACTAGATCCTGAAACGTGTAAGTCTGAACTGTGGTTACATAACTCTAGAAAAGCTTACAAAGAGGCATTCTGCTGCCAAGATGAGAAGATAAGAGTTTCTGTTAGCCCATTGATCTTCCACACATCTACATTACATGCCCCATTTTATAACTGCATGGATAAACAAGCAGACTTTTCTTTAAGCAACAAAGCGGCAAACTGTTAAAGAGCTGTTCAAAACATGACTGGCCATTCCAGTCTAATGGACGCCTTTTGGAACTCTCCTGGCTCTTATTCTTCATCATAGCCACTCGCTTACCTCTCACAGTGTGAAAGCAAAACATATTGTTTTTGTCTGGCCGCACTCACCTCTGACACCTTGCCATACACCATCTGTCAGGAGGCATTCCAAGCCATCCTTGATGGGTCCTCTAGCTAAGAGAGTAGCCACTTACCTCCACTTAAATCTGTTCAGCGGTAAAGATTAGCGCAAACCAGAGGTGGTATGTCTTCTTATATCAGTGCGCATAGCGAACACGCACACTTAATCCAGTGGTTTATCGCTGTTGATTTCACTACGTGGACCTGGTAACCATCAACACCAATGTGTTGGCTTAGACCTTCCACTCAAACTGCTGTATGGTGGGAAATCATAGCGCACAAGCGGCCTACATGAATCAGGTAGCAGGAACCATTTCGTATATATGGGACGGTTACAGCCCAGAGTGCTCACGCGAGTTTATGGGACATAGATGAGGCTGGGGTGCCGCACTTACCTCAGGCTCATTATGAGGACTTACAAGGCTAGCTAAAGGGACAGAGTCTGCAATGAGGGCAGCCAGGACATCTCAGCAAGCGAGACCAGGGCTATACATTCCTCCAGAGCAGCCGGGAAAAAGAACTGGGCCTGACACATCTGACATAGTACCCCCCCAAAAACAGTGCACTTACCTCAAACTCACCCTGTCACTGTTCAGATATACAAAAACATGGAAGCAGTGCTCTGGTTTTAAAGAGTTATAAATCAATCCTGCAAATCAATCATAGAATCATAGGAATACTTAGGCGATATGGGGAGACAGAAGACTACACTCCAACATGTAACTAATTGATAGAAGCAAAACAAAATGAATAACAAAATAAACTTACAACTTTATAAGGTTCAGGAAAGAGAGGGGAGTTAGCTGGAAAGGCCTCTCCTCCCTGCGGGATTTCTTGATTTCGCCTTTCTCTTTCTTTCATACGGAGCACATTCCGGTCTTCACGGTTCATGTTGCTAACAACAGAGACACAGTCACTAAGCGTGTGGAAAAGAGAGAATAGCAGCTTCCAAAATACTTCTGTCTACATGAAAAAACACCAAGTGTTACTGCAAAGTACACAAAAAAAGATCACACAACAACTTAGTGTGGGGGGAGGGAGGGGGAATTTTTTTTCTCAATGGCTTGATAGGAAGGAACAAAAACATCTACACACACCCACAAGTCGACAGCGTTATTACAATGACTCATGGTGATCATGGAGCTACTGGTATGTTCTGAAGAGAAAATAAATGTGGGACAGAAAAAACACAGTTAGGGAAATTGGATTGATGAAGTTAGCATTTGAAAAGCTAGGCTAGTTGGTGCTAGATAAAGCTGGGATGATAAAACAAACATTATCAGCCAAGACCAAACAGGCCAATTAACACAGGGGGTTTACTGATACTGTTCATTATGATAAGTAGCGGTTACTAAAGAAATGTGGTGAAGTCGCAAGTGGAATAAGTACGCTGATATGAGCGATGGTTACTGGGACAATGTATGGCTGGTCTCAAGCCAGTATTAGTATCTTCATTAAAACAAAAACAGTGATGTACATTGATCATCCAGTTCTATTGTTCTCGCATCTATATTGTCCAGCTCTAAGGTATTCTGTTTTGAACTAGAGTTTCTACTGTATATATATAGAAAAAACGTACCACAAATCATAATTGGTTCTCATAACGAGTGGGTAATTTAGAATCATATTATCATACAACTAATATTCCTTCTGACATGTGAAAACAAGCTTTAGACACAAAGGCCCAGAGGCAATCAGACAACAGGACCATCAACATAATTGCCTTTCTTCTCTGGTAATTCCAATACTTTTTAAGATTGACTAAGCTACTGTCCACAGTGAACTGCCAGCAAAAAATATTTTCTTCAAAGCAAAACACCAAAGAATTTACAAAAAGAAAAGGGAATTGTGCCATTTGTCATATAGAGGTCAGGCATCATATGAAAGTGGGTCCTAATGCTTGAGATCTCCACTAAGAGAATTGTTAGTAGGTTGTTTAGTTGTTTAGTTCCTCAAATGTGCCGCCACAGGCCCGCTTTAGCTGGTCACTGAGAAAAGTAGGATTATTTAAGGGTTGACAAAGTAAGATTACCATGTCTCTTCCCTCCTGCCAGAGCACTGCACACGGTTTCCTCATTAGACTAGACTACCTACAGCAACTCCCTCAGCACACCGTAAGACAGTGCCGAGTCAACTGTGTCAGAAACAGGAAGAGACAAGTCATTACTGGTATGATAGGCATTCAACTAATACAGACAGAAGATACATTTTGGCACACGGAAACGTTTAATGATGATTACGGGAAGAATGTGTCACAGCACGCAGCGCATCCTGCTGCAAATAGGGTTGTGTAACCGCAGAGCGGTCAGAGTGACCATGATGACTGCTGTCCACATGGTCAAAAGCGCCTACAATGGGCACGCAAGCGTCGGAACTGGACCATGGAGCAGTGGAAGGAGGTTGCCTGGTCCAATGAGTCCCGTATTCTTTTACACCACAGACAGCCGTGTACATGTGCGCTGTTAACCTGGGGAAGTGACGGCACCAGGATGCACAATGTTCTGATTGTAAACTCTGGGTCCGGGCATTCATGTGGACATCAATGTGACACGAGCCGCCTACCTAAACATCGTTCCAGGCCAGGTACACCTCTTCATTAAAATAGCCTTTCCTAATGGTGGTGGCCTCTTATGAAGATAATGAGCACTGCTAAAACCTTGTCCAAGAAAGTTTTAATGAACAACGTGAAGAGTTCAAGGTGCTTCCCTGGCCTCCAAATTCCCCAGATCACAATCTAATTGAGCGTCTGTGGAAGGTGCTGGACCAACAACATTGATCAATGGCGTCCCACTTACAGGACTTGGGATCTGCTGCTTGGAGACAGTAAAGTCCATGCCTTTGAGTCGTCGCTAAGTTTGCCAGCAAATGGAGAACCAACACCATTTCGGGCAGGTGGTCAAAATGTTTTAACTCATCGGTGTGTATGCATATATTTATATATAAAACACTTTTATTTAGGCTATACATAAATTAAACTCATTTTACAGTACTGCTAAATACCCAAACATCTAGCATATGGTCAGCTAAATGAGAAACAGGGGGACTTTCATGTAAAGAAAAACATAGATAAACAGTTCACCTAACCTAACGTAGCGGGTGTTAAGTAAACAATTTCTGGGGACGCCCAGAAGGGTGGAGCAGGCCTAGACAAACAACTATGGACTCAGTAACTAATGATTGTCATTATCAGATGCTAAGCGACTACATTAGAGATGGGCCTTTAGTGAATTGGCTTTTGTTTAGTTGGACTGAAGGATCCAGTGCGCTGTTAGGTCCCATGTAAAAGCCTACCCACCATTAATCCCAATCTAATTACCTCCATTGCAATAGGTGAGGCATGTGGAAGAGTCAACGACGACGACGACTACGTCATTAGTTTCAATGGCCCCAGATCTACTTGACTCAGTCAACACAATAACTAGAAATCCTAAGCCTATACCCACCTGAACGTAAGTTACATTGAACAGGTTTGTTTTGTGGTGCTGTGATGGACTAGTGACTTACTGCCAAACATATTAGCCGACAAAAAATGAGTTGACAAGATACACACACCAGGGCCTCAGCACAACAATTAAATGTAAATGAGTATATATATCTGGGGTTATATCTTGGGTTTCAACAAATTAAAATACAAATTTCACAAGACACAGCCAACTGTTCTGAAAATATATGGGGAATTACTGTACCATATGGTCCCACTTGGAGATCTGAAGAGAGACCAAACAACGTGCTTTCATATCAACCACAGAAACAAGCTGTACACATTACAGTTACAAAAAGGGGGGGGGACTGCTGAGCATGAAACCTGACTGTACCGGTGTGAGGCCACAAACTCTTCTACGACCAATGGCTCCTCTACCAGATGTCTGAACACTGAGTGTGTAGAGCTCTGCTCGTTAAACAAACCCACAACCCCTTAACACCAACGGTTAGATTTTTTTTTATAGTTTGGTGACAAGCAAACTAGAAAAAAGACATGTTCTGCTAACCCTCTTCACAGGAAGTGGAGCAAGAACTCAAACAAGGTGAACCCAACTAGTTGTGTTGCTTACCCTGACAGAGAGGCCATGGCCCAGAGCACTGAATCATTGGTCCAGATTATTCAGAAGTCTTGTTAAGCTGCCTACTCGCTCTCTAGCTCTAAAACTAATTTAAGGACGGCAGACCGTTCCAACACGACAGCATATAGTCGGATCAACATTATGGTACTATTTCCTTGGAGTGGAGAAAATTCTGACTAAGGGAGGGGAGTTTACAGCACATCCACGGGAGATACCACGCTGAAGAACAGCGGGGGCACCAAAAACAGCGAGGCACTAAATGAAGTTGAGAGAAAGCTGTGTGAGTCTGTCAAGGGTGGCAGCGTGTATGAGAACTTATAAAAGGGTTTGATATCTATCTATATATATCATAGGTGGATGTTAAGGGCCTTTACAAAAGCGGTAATTATGGGGATCATTTTCAAAGAACACATAGGACAGAATAGAATGTCTATTACTGTCCTAGGGTAAGACCATGAAGTTTCCCATTACATAACAAATTCAGCAGCAAAACATAAGCACAGTCAGTGTCAAGACAAATTAGTCTTATCCATCCAAACTAAACAACTGCAGTGAAGCAAAGAACGAGAAACCGGGAGAATAAAATGTAAAAAAATTAGAGAGTCAAAGGTAAAAACTGAAGAGAAAAAAGAAGCCAACCTCATCCGGAAAGTGGAACAATCCATGTACATCCATAAAAGGAGATGTTATTTTATGCCATTGAGCCTTGCCTCCTCGTGATGTCATCAGTCTGAGGATGCCGGAGCCAACCAGAGCCTGTCATCCCCTAAACACCCCCTCCCCCACCATGCCCCGAAGCACTGGCAGCAGTTTTTGTTAAAAGAACAGTGTCCATTTTCTAATAGTAAATAAAGAACAGGGGGAGCCATACCCATAAAACACCACAGGCATTTCCCAATTTCATCAGCACTCTCATGACGCAGGCTTGATTCCCTGAAGTTTGATAACTAGGCCTCATTTCGTGAATTAAGTAACGTTAACTAGAATAAAGCCAATTCAAAGTTATTGAATAATAATTTTCGGAATCAGATGTATCACAGAATAGAATGTTAATGATTATAAGGGTAAACTAACTACATGATAATGAAGTTATAGCCTAATCAAGAATTTCACATCTGTTGCTCTTGCCAAATATATTGATCATTGTCGTGCAAGAAAAATCATGGAAAAGCCTTGTGTAGAGCGGGTTACCCAACAAGGACCGGAGCCTGCTGGTTTTCTGTTCTACATCATCATTCGTCCCTGATTTGTGGTCTGAACTGAAAAAAAAAAAGGAGAGGAACTGGCCTCGAGGTAGTGTTGCACGGGAAATCGGTACTGGTACCGTACGGAGATAGACATTCCTTTTAGCAGCGATATTAGAATGGCATTTAATGATCCGAAACAGGCGGTAGAACAGCAGCGATAAAAGCTAGTCTGTGTCTTTAAGACAAGCGGGCCTGCGTGTGACCGCACACACGTAGCAGCGCAAGGGCGTGACTATGGGCAAAAGCAGACGAGAAGCATCCTTTAGCTTTTGCTCATGGCCACAGCAGGAGAACTCGCTGGTGCAAGCCAACCGAAACTTGTTGACAAAAAAGGTGCTTGGAGTAAAATATGGCAGTATTTTGACTGCCAAGCCGATAAATAAAAGGCGACTCCCATAACTTGGCATAACAGATTTGCAAAGCGGTGCTTCGAAGCATGTTAACGGACCGTCACCAAAACCTCCATAACAAGTTTAAAGATTTGTGATACAAATACCTTTGCAAATAGTAAAACATTATAGAAATTGACAAACTAATGTAATTGCAATTATATACAGTAAGAGTAAACAAGAAGTAAAGTAAGAGTAAATGCAAACCAATGAATTGGTCGATTGTCAACTAAAGAAATAAATGTAAACATAGTATTCTATTGAATATATAAGCATATAATGCTTATGGCATGTCAGTGATAATTGTAATATATATACACATATATATATATATACATATACATATATACATATATATACATACATATATACACATACACACACCATCCACTATAGGTTAACATATACATGTATAGATGGATGACTGTATATACACACACACTGAAACAGCGAACTTCCACAAAATCTAATATGTTCACACAACAGATATTTGAACTAGTAGGGCTATAGAAAATCATGGAAAAATCTGTCCTGGTTTTTAGCATCTACAGCTTTATCCCCAGTCCAAACAGTCAGCTGAATGAACTAAAGGAGATAGTAACAGATACCTGGGGAATGGATATGACAAAAATGCCATCACAACAGACAATGCTTCAAACAACAGAAAAGCCTTTGGTGACTATACCTGGATACCCTGTTTTGGACCCAATTTGAACTTGGCAGTCAACGAAGCCACAGAAATTGAGCACGTTTGGGCCACTGTCCTGACGGATCAAGACAATACCTGTTTTTTTCACATCAAAGAAGACGACAAGATTGCTGAAAGGTAAACAAAAAGCGGTAAAGCTCCCCACGACATGCACCTTCTCATGATCAGTCCACCCACCCATATAGATTAACTTTTATTTAAAAGAAAGAAAGCAGTCTCTGCTCTTTTAGCTGAAGAGGATCTGGCATCTCGTGCCAGCAGACACAGACATGGCCATCTTGGAGACAGTTAGGCATGTTTTAGCGACACTAAATTATTGTATAGATGCCCCGAGTAGAGAGAAGGTCAATACTCTCTCATTAGCGCTGCTCGTAAAATGGAAGATATCTACCTGTCTGGTAAATGACAGTCAATTTTCTCTAGAGGAGGGAACAGATAATTTGCCAAGACTAAGATAAGAGTTATAAAGATGATCAACTAAACCCAGCCCTTAACGTCTCAACTTTTCATGACCCAATATATAAGGGCACATTTGTTAGCATGGATGGAGAAGTTAAGGCTGAACTCTTCCGGAATAAAAACGAATAGAGCTGCATTTCCAAGGGCAGAATTTACCGGAGCACCAAGACACAAGGAACAATGGAACAGCAGCTGACCAAAAACATACCTGAAAAGTTTGCTTTGCAGTATCAGCACAAAAAAGACAGAAGACGGGTCTGTAATGGCGCTTTTCCACTACACAGAACCAGCTCGCCTCAGCTCGACTCGACTCTGCTTTTTTGGTTTTCCACTGGGTAAAAGTTGTACCTGTACCTGCTTCCAGGTACTTTTTTTCGTACCACCTCAGGCGAGGTTCTGAGCGAGCTGAGTCGATACTAAAATGTGACGTGAAAACAAGGCAGACTGCTGATTGGTCAGAGAATCGTCACTATTCACTGCATCATCATTGCATGCGCCAGATGTAGTATCCTGAGTAATCCCACCATATATATATATATATATAAATAGTTTGGCCAGAGATTGCGTGAGAGCTGTACATATTATCCATTACGAATACTATGGCAAACCGAAAGAATGCGCCGTGAGAAACAGCCACATCTCGCGGATCAAACACAGCATACACTCGATTTCCTCCATTGTCTTATGTGTGTGTGGGTAGCGAGTGTTGGTAGGAGGACGCGGACCTGATTGAAACACGCTTCTCTTGCCCGGTAGATTATACAAGTAGAGCATTCTAACACGGCGCATGTAGTACGTCCAGACTCCATTCATACTATATAGAACGTACTTTTTTAACGGCCGCAAAGTACGTTCTTATTTACATGTAGTACATACTCAACATAGTACGCGATTACGGACGCATACTCCTGCCGCGTCGCTATGACGACCGGGTACTATTGCGCAGGTACTATCTGCAATGGAGAACCGAGCGAAAGCGAGCGGAGCCGAGACGGTTTAAGTCGAGTCGAGCTGGTTCTTTGTAGTGGAAAAGCGCCATAAGTGGACAAAAAGCTGCCACAGTGGCTACACTCACAAAACCATAAAAAACAAGATGGCAGATTATAAACAAATTAAAGTCAACCTGGCAGAGGACTCACTGGTCTGATGTGGTAAACAGAAAGTACACCTGACAATCCTCTCACTGTGCAAGGGGGTATCTGAGCATTCCAGCTTTAAGCTGTCTGTCAGAACCTGTTTTAAGCACACCTGGCTTCATATGCAGTCCTAGACTGACAGAGAACAATTTCAACACAGTTGCTTTCTTGGAACGGAACCTCAAGAAGGCAAAGGAACCGAGTACAAACTGCAGACTACTTCACTGCGTTTTTGTATTGAATTACTGTAGCCTTTGGGAAATTGGGAGTTGTGTTCTTTATTACTTTACTTGATGCCATGGAAGCCAACATAACAGGGCAAAACAGTTAAAGGATGTTAGAAAGCCAGTTCCAAAATGAAAGAATGTATAGTTACTAAACTTGAGCCATTCTGAAAACTGTCTTCTAGCTACATCACGGTAGTTGCCCTTTGTACTTTTCAAGCTTTCTTTTGCTAAGAGAACTAACAAACAGCTAGTAGCTAGCTGTCTGAAAGTGAAGCAAACATAAATGAGCATGCGGTTTTAGAGTTGCTCATCTTATCACCTTTACCTGTGGTTATTTCAGATAAACAACCATGGCAGCGAACACAAATGTTAGCTACCTCCGGGTTACATAACTTTTTACGTAAGTTTTACGTCATCACACATTGATCAACTAACTGGTCATCAGCTGTTTCGGGATATGTTTAGATGCTCCTGTCGCCAATATCATTTGTATATCGTTTTAATTTTAACTAAATTGTTTTTACTGTTAATCTGAATTATTCTATGTTACAGCGCTGCTGATTAAGTCAAAAACTTTATCAAATAATTTCTAAATTGATCTAGTCATTGTGCACATTTCTGTTATAGTACTGCTTTTTAATACAGAAAGATTATTTTGTATGAATGAACTGACATTTGTTGAAATTAGAAGCTTCATCAGAATTATTTGTACCAGAAGATTGTGTTCCACGAATATGAATATCCATGAATATCTGTAGCGACAAAACATCCCTGACTGAGTGGGCTAGCTCTAGTGAAACGAAACCTTTTTAAAATCAGTTAGAGTGAATCAGACATGTTTCAGATCTTCTAACTTTTCAGATTTTAACCCCAACCCAGCGCTGTCGCATCAAGCCAGTACCTGGTTTAGAAAACAATGTAGCATAGAAAAGCAAATTAGGGATATAGGAACACAAAAGACTAAGCAGAAAGAAGACTGAAGGGGATTCTGATAAAGAGAATGAGCCTAAATCAAATTACACTTTTGAGGAAAAACTATTTCAGGGAAATGTATTGTAGGGGCTACTGTGGCTGGCTAAACAAATGTACATTTCCAAACCTGAAATTCTTGCAGCCAAAAGCACGTGAACTGCAGCAGCTCTGAAACTGTTCGTTTACATGCTTAAGCGCTGAGCACAACTTTGAATATTATAATTTGGTTCTACATAGTTCTGCCAAAGCATAACGTTAAAATGTATATCTTTCTGTGGAAATATGAGTTTGTCCTTGAAATAAGTCATCAGGTGACAGAACAGGGAGTGTAATTTGTGCTGTTTAATTAATTGTGGCCACCTGGTCAAATGAACTAAAGATTGAGTTACTTAAAAAATATATATATATTAAATACAAACTGCAAATCACATGGGCTACTATGTCTAAACAGGAATCTGCATGTTTTTTTGTAGACACATGAGCTAACTAGATATAAGGAGGAAAATTACCTTGAGAGGCAGAAGTCTGACACAACACTCATCAAGCAGGAGGTTTTCCTTTTTAGCCTGGGGTGTCAGCATATTTAAATGACTGAGCAGCCAAAACAGAGTGCAGTATTTACAATGAAAACATGGTTCTCTTTGCTGATTTCTAGTCCGGTAAGATAAATTACCACAATGTAATACACATGTGATTTCTCTGCATTTTTACAATCTAGCAGACACATATCCAGAACATTTTTCAGGCGCAATTAGCGTTGGCAAAACAACAGAACTACAGATTTCACCCAGCTCTAGAATACCATTTTCATCTTTTCTCTTCAAACCGCTAAGCTACGTCTCATGAATAGACACCCCTAAGGGTCAATCAACCAACGTCTATGGATAACCGACAGACTTCTTAGATGTCCCTTACATATCCCAACAAACTACTGGGGCCAATTAAACTGCACACCTACAAACTCTTCCACTTATAGTCTTTGGATCATTTGCAATGACAGACCAACACAGAAGACTGAATGTCCACCTGGAATGCCAAAACTCACACAGATGTAACGAGCCCGGTCGTGCCAGTGACTTAATGAGATCCAGTGGTTCATCATGTATTCACTGGCCCCAGGCCAGCAGGACATTTTTAATACGGGACACTGCAGGCTGTTTCCGATGCCAACAGAATGACTACTTACTCAAACAGTTGAAGAGACTATATTTGGAAGACTGACATATCTGTTAAACATGAACAACTAACAGAAATACACCTAAGGACACCGTAGGCTAGTAAAATGCCCTAGATGTCATGAAACTTTCACTCCTCTGTGCTAATTGCCTATAAACATGTTATTTATTATCTGGTGCAAGAGAAAACAGAAGTATTTAAAAAAAAAAAAATCAGGGAAACACGTGCCAGGCTATGCATTCAATGAAAAAAGCAAACAAGATAGAATTTCTAACTAAATGTTAAGGACAAATTGAAATGAGTCGTCTAGCAACATAGACACTCCTCTACATTTTTTTGGTCAACTTTGAGTAGATGCTGTGTGTTCTGCCTCTGTTTTATAAACCAGTTCTATAATTACAGGGACTGGTCCAAACATACATGAAACAGTCCCAGACTGTAACTAGCACATTTGACTTTCGGTTTTACCTTAAATGGATATTTGTTATTTTGTACTGATTTTTATAATATATTTGAGCCAACCAAAAAAATTTGTTTCTACACCAAAAACTATTCTGCAAAGAATTTCTGAACATGCGTAAAATGGCAAATGTGGTTTTCAGTATAATTACTGATGGTTTAAATTTAGCCCACTGCTATACAAGCATACCTTCTTCACACAAAGATAACTGCTAATTGGCTAGCCACAGGTGCGCTTATGTACAAAAAAGCAGCACAGTTGTACATGCAGTATTGTAATACGGTATACCCTCACAGCAAATATTAGAAAATTTCACACACAAAAACTGCTTTAAAAATGTACCTTTTTCTCGTGGCCCCAGTGCTAACTTTCACACAGTTCCCTACAGAAAACATTGAGCCTATAAGGTTTTTCCTATAACACGGGGATCCCATCAAGGCTGCACAGTCTATTGCAAACAGTGCGCCTATCAGTCATGACTGGAATTTGCAGGGCATGAATGTCTGAATGAACATACATTGCAAAGGCTGTCACTTTTCAATCAGTAGGTAGGCTAAATCTGGATCAATCCACATTTGAAATACCTTTTGTTCAAATTGAAAGCCTTTCAGTCATACAGCTTTGTTGAACAAAAGAGGCTAAACATAGGCCTTTTGCTATCTTGGTTACATAAATTGCCATTTTAATTTTGTAAGATTCAAATGAATACATTTTATGCATCTACTCTTTTTTACTTTAGTAAACAACGAAAGTCACAGGAAACTGAAAAAGATGGTTACCCTGAACATTTCTGTTATAATTCAGCTATGGAGGAACATTTGAGCTGCTTGCATAATGCCTCAGTGGAATCAGTTAGAGCCTATTGACCAAACAGGAAGTTGAAAACTTCAAACAAGTACAACCAAAGAACTACAAGCAAGTAAACAGACAACCTAGTAACTAAACAACTTAAGCCTATTTTCTAAGTTTATCTATGCCTTTATTTCGCGGAAAATCTAGATACTAAACTTTTTTTATGTGCTTATAAGGGCCTTTTCTAGGTAGGAACAATATCAACAACACCTGATCCACAATCGAACAATATCAATCCACACAATGTTACACAACTTGAGATTACGTTTTCAAAAACTGAAACTACTAAACCTACCTCTTCCCCTTACTGACTTGGAACATAAAAACAGATAAAACGCTACTGCCTGACTAGTGACGCATATATTATGCATGGTAGCAGAGGTCATGCCTCAGTAAAATTGGTCATTATGTATCAACAAGCAAGACTTATGTGAGCTACCCCTCCCCCACCTTAACACTTAAAATGGCTTCCTAGACCTCGCAAATCAACTTGTGTTGGAGAAAAAAATAGTTATTTAGCTGTAGTTTGTATTTCTTTTTTTCAATAGCACAAACATGAAGAACAAGAAGTTGTTGCATCACACATAAAATAACTTAAGTGAACATTATTTTTAAAGCAATGCTCATGTCAAAGGACACAACCCAATGTTGTTAAAAAATAGAATATCAATGCAGTTACTTGGGTTGCAAATAAAACAATACGAGGCCGCTAAGGGGTGCATGGTCTGGTTTAAAACCAGAAAACAAAGAGAACCCCAGATTTGCTTGTGTATTAACACCCAAAGCATTTAGTTAGTGTGTCCTAAACATATAACAGTTCTTAATTAACGATACGTTTCCACCTGGTTAGTGTTCCTGTTTAACAGGCCAATAAGTAGACTAGTGAATGCCACATGTTTGTTTTTAATGCCCAGTTTGCAGTGACAGATAAAGCATTGACGTCATTCGATGTAAACATCCCAACATGACGAGCAGCTAGCCTAGGCTTAAGTAAACATGCATTTCAGAATCGCAATAACTTACAGTGAATAAAATATCGTGTTCAACCACATACTGCTATATCAAATTTGAGCCTGACTAGCTGCTTTTTCAGCAATTGACAAAAAACTCCAAATGATACGATTAACCTTAGCCAGCGACAGTAGCTAACAAGCTAACCACCCAATCTAACAGACCTAACAAACAGGCATCTAGGTAAGCTATCAGTACTGTAAATTATCGGCTTCATATCAACGCCAGCAAACGACACTTCAGTTTGTCAACCAACGTTTATATTTGAATAAAAATTATCGTCGGAAAGGAAACTTTTAAAGTGGATGCACCATGAATAGCTCCGGCTGTTAGCCATATGCTAACGTATACTAGCCATCTATCCCGTTGCTAGCTACATATAATTCAACTTACTCGATTATTACTGACAATGCCACATTCATTTACTCACATAATTAACTACATAGCAAGGCAAACCGGTGTTGTAAAACTAGATAATGACCTCATAAACAACAATAAACATGTTAGCTAACTTTTGTGTTTTTTTAATACCCTTACCTCTTGTCTTCTTTTTAGGCCCAAACCATTCTAGCTAGCTATTGGAAAGCCCTTTCTCTTTGTCTTTTCCACTTTCCAGTTAACGAAATGGACCCAACAAAAACGCAACAACAATAATAGTTTAAATACGTGAAAACATATAAACAGTCTACATCCTCTCTATCAATTATAGCGGTGGTCCCAGCATGAAATTAGTTGTCATAATTTTCTCTATCCATTATAACAACTATTAAAAGCTTAGCTAGCAAGGTGGTTTGCTAGCCAGGCAGAGATGAGTGGATGATGCACGCGAGCAGAACTGTGCTCATCGGTTCCCTAAACTTGATCACGTGACAACAGCGTATTTTCAGGACAAGGATCATATGCATCCTTATCCATAGGAACCTAGGTTGTTATTATTTATGTAATACATTATCTAATAAGACATTTAGATGTAGAATTGTTAAAAGGAAGTTATTGGGTAATGCATTACAAGGAATTCCATGACCCCGGTCCTAGGCTTTGTTTGTAATGCATGTTTTATGACTTCTTGGCCCCTGGGAGTACCATCCTACTGCTGACATGTCTCAGGGGTGGTCATTGAGGCCAGCTCCATTTTTAAGGCGCACAAAAGTATGCCGGGGGGGTCTACTCTGCATATTGTCTTTACGTTTTGGCAGTGAAATGTTTGGCCCAGGCTCAACAAATCTGCAACATTCCACAGAAGAGGTTTTTACACCGCATTGATTCCTGTAGTGTACAGACTCTGATTAGGCTCCAGTGTGCTATCCATGTGTTATCGGATCAGAAAACAGCATGTTTGACACTTACGCTGCTGCAATCATTGTTCTCCTATTCCCCCCATGCTTCAGATAACTCCTCAAGTAATATTTGATAATAACTCATGGATCGACAGTAAAAAAGTATACAACAAAAGACCAACAGACTCAATGTTAGTATGGCCTGTGGGATATATATAAATTGTCCAGCACTGCTTGTGTCGGAATCATCAACAGGGATTTCCTTTCCCATCACGCTTTAGATGGAGTGCCTGGAACAATGAGGTCTTTGGATGAGTGTTTGTGCCGACACAGTCATTGACAAATCAAATTTTTTGGTTGGACACCCTGTGAGACAAAAGTATAGAGCCGAATGAGGAAAACATGTTATTCAGGAAATACTTGTTATATGCAGCTTATTAAAAATAAAACCCTTTTCTTTATTTTCTAGGAACTTCATGGTTAACAAAAGACTAAAAGGCACATCAAATAGCTAATATTAATGTACTTGTTATGAAAACAATTGTTCTGTTAAGTGCTTTTTTTAAATTGTAAAATCTGCACAGGCTATACACATATATTTTTAAATTGACAACAACTTTTTTGTTCTACGCATGGAGATTGAAAAGTCATACTGCCATCCATGGGGTGAATAGGAGAACAATGATTACAGCAGTGTAGGAGCATTACAATAGAACTTTGAATCAATGTATGTAGTTTGAAAAGGCTAAGTTTGCAATATACTGCCACCTAGTGTAATGTATACTAATAGAATTTTCTTTTCTGATGACCTGGACAGAATTAATTGATCCTTTCATCACTAACACTGTAATTCTTCAAAGACAATGCTCATGAAAAAATAAATAAACTGTCTTTATCCGTCTAGTCCAGAGCAGTCCATGATATTCCTGATATTCAACCTCTCTCCGCAGAAACCCCCCCAGCATTTCCCCAATTTGTTGTAGCTGGGAACAGCTACAAGCACTTGATTACCGGAACAGTCTGATCAGGTGTGCTAGCACTAGACATGATCAAATACATGGAACGGCTGGGGTTTACGAAGAAGAGGGTTACCGTTCCACTAGGTGAGGAACAGAGCTATAGGTGATAGCGATGACCCCCTCTGTGCAAATAGCTGGGAGGTAGTGGTTTGGGATAAAGTGTCCTTTTCTTTAAGCTAAAGATGTTCTTTCTTCTTTTAAATGTCAGATAATCAAAATTGAAAGATTTTTTTTCTGTTTGTAGTATTTATGAGAAAAAAAACATTTAATATCAAAAGAATCAATAACAACGTTCACATTACAAATAAGAGTCGAGCTTCACCAAATGGTTTAGGATTCTGGAATTGTACCTTTAAAAATACATTATACTCCCTAGTGCATTACAGTTCCGAGTCAGCATGTTTCTAAAGCTGCACGTCCCGAAATTCTGAAAAACATCTCTCTCCGTAGCAAATGTCGAATAATGTATTACCGTAGCCACATAGCAATACATTTATGATCACGCTTTAAAAACAAAATTTATTAAAGTGAAGAAATAAAACATGTATTTAAAAATCACATTAATTTCTCAATTTAAATCTAGACAAATTTATTAACTTGAATATGAAACTAAATTGATATTAGCACACATTTTCTTTACTGACGGTACAAGCAAAAAAAGCAAGACAGAAAAAGAATTAGAAAATGTGTTACTGTTTGTTAATTACAATTTACACTATACTTAGTCATCTCCTAAACATCATCAGTCAGTATGACTCAGGTTAATGCCACAAAACACGTCCTTCATTTCTTTTTCTTCTTGGGAGGACCTTGATCTTTTGACGAATCAGAATCAGAGCCTGAGGAACTTAAGCTGCTCGAGGAAGAGGAGCTAGAGCTGTCGTCACTGTCACTACTGCTGTCACTGTCATCTGACGAAGAGCTGGACGAGTCACTACTGTCGGACGATGAGTCACTGGACGAGTGGTCAGAATCACTGCTGCTACTATCACTCACATCCTTTGACCTGAAAGCAAACAGCAAAATATACACAACCATAACTACATAAAGCAAAAACTCATATTGCAGTGAGGAGTGTGCTGTGAGGTGTGAATTAAATAAAAGTGCCTATTGCAATATCTTATGGGAGTGACTGCCATGCAGTCGTGGTTTTAATAAAAGCATAGTACGTCCAGCGCTTTTTATATAATACAATACATTGAGGCATGTTTGGACGACATTTAACAATGTAAAGTAATTGTTCAACACCCAGATAATTCACCATAAGATTTAACGGATGCCTTAAATAGGCAAGCGTCAATTGTTCGTTTTTATGTATTCATTTCTGAGCAGAGGCTTTTCAGCAAGCCCTGGAATGTAGGTCACATTCTTGCAGTCTGTTGGTGAGCTATTATTTCAAAATTGGTTATGGCAAGAGATCAATTTGATGAAATTATAAAGGCTATTATTAAGGGTGTACTCACTTTTCCAACAGAATAAATTCACATGTGTAATATACGTATGTAAAATAGAAAAAACATCTTAAACTGAACACATCAGTTATATCTGCAAACATTGCATATGTTGGATACATCTCATGGTGGATTAGAGGGATGTCAGAGTTACCTTTTCTTCTTTTTCTCACTGGAAATTTCCAATCTGAATGGGGAAAACAGATGAAAGTTAGTAACAATACCCCATGGCTGAGGGGGAGATCAATCCAACATAATTCTCAACCAGCCAGGGAAAACAACACAGAAAAAACATTAAAAAAGAGAGGAAATGCCCTCCAGTTGACCCGGTGACTCGTAGAAGCACTAGATGGATGCACTAGATAAACAGAGGTTGGGTTACAGATGCCTGTCAACTGCTGCTGAATTCAGCTCTGATCCCTAAATACTTCATTACAGAAAACAGTTGTGGCTGGGTGTTTGGCTTTGATACAGTCATAACATGCAGATCCCGAAGCAAAATACTTAAAGAGGAATTAGCAAAGCAATAGGACCATAAATTATAGCCTCACCCGAAAAAGAGGTCCTAAATAAAAATATTTTTTTTTAAATTTGACTTTTATTTTAACAGAGAAAGAACACATTGAGACCTAGATCTCATTTGCAAGTGCGCCCTGGGTACAGCAATGATTTTTACAGTAGTACATACACATATAAAATGCACACTATACAATATTAATTGTACAGACAGATAGTATTTGCAACAAATAAAAAACAGACACATTCCTCTCTATAAAATTGTATCATAATTTTTTTTAAATTGACACATGGACACCAATGCATTCAATTTGAGTTCCTTTTGAATCTTGTTCCATACATGTGGAGCTCTATAAGAAAAAGCTGATTTACCTAGTTCAGAGGTTACCAGGGGAGTCTCTAGCACTAGGCCACACAGATCTTGTTTTTAAAGCCAAAGATCTAGGAATTAATAAGGATGATATATATACTGGTAGCCTGTGAAGTAAAGCTTTATAGATAAAGATAGAGTAGTGGAATTATCTACGCGCTCTCAAGGACATCCAGCCCAATTTATGGTACAGTGGTGAGTATTATAATTGTCGGATGTAATAAAGCGGAGAGCATTATGATACACTGAGTCAAGTGACTTCAGAGTAGAGAGAGATGCACTTTGATATATAATATCACCATAATCAAGGACCGGCATGAAAGTCGACATAACAATTTGTTACCTGTTTGTCATGGAGAAACAAGACTTATTCCTATAGAAGAAGCCCACCTTATACTTAAGCTTTTTTACAAGTTCATTTATATGTTTCTTAAATGAGAGATCATTATCCACCCAAATTCCAAGATATTTGTAAGAGGACACACATTCAATTAAAGACCCATCCATAGAATAAATAGCAATATCATCTGCAGGTTTTTGGTGTGACCTCATGAACAACATATATTTGGTTTTGTTCGTGTTTAGAACAAGTTTTAAATCATTAAATGCTTCCTGCACAGCTGTGAAATCAGCTTGCAACATGGACACAGCATCACTAATTGTTGGAGCACAAGCATATAAAATTGTATCATCTGCATAGAGATGGGACGTACAGCTATTTACAAATTGACCTATATTGTTTATGTAAATAGTAAAGAGCCCAGGTCCTAAGATAGAACCCTGCGGAACCCTTTTTTGAATTCCAAGGCTATAGAGCTAGCTCCATCGATCACAACAGCCTGCGTCCTATCACTGAGATAGTTGCGAAACCAGGAACAAGTTGCAAGACTAAAGCCAACTGACGACAACCTATTCATCAAAATATCATGATCAACTGTGTCAAAAGCTTTAGGCAAATCAATAAATAAGGTTCTAGAGTATCAACTCTCAGACCGCCGGTAAGAAATGTTACGTTACCTCAGTTTAGTTGATTAATTCTTGTTACAATTTAGACAGTAGTACAATATTTCCACAAAAAGCAAACTTAGCTATAATCTATACATCAAGAAATTACCTCAATGGTCACAAAGTGCTTAGCTAGCAAACAAAGCGTAAAAGAAAAAGACTGCAAGGCCGCAATTACTGTCTTGTTCGTGTTAGTCACTAAACTAAGCACCTGGCCAGCTTGTGTACCTGCTCAAAAACATGTTAGCTGGCAGTGAAATATTTGTGAGAATTTAGTTTGCTTGTCTGGAAGAATAGAAATCAATACTTCCAAACACACCAGCCTTCCTGTTTATTAGGAACCTGCCATGATTCTAGTTAGTCACAATTCTGTAGAAGAACAACATCAAATACCATTCAACTGAATCAGTTATTGAAACATATCTGTTTAATTAATCTAAATATTTATTTTTCTCATGTTTAGTCTGCCTAACAGTTGCTGGCCAGAGCCAACCGCAGTCCAAAACGAACACGAACGTTCTCTATTCTGGTTTTAGACATTTTAATAAGCATTTGATGTTCTCTTCCTGACTGCTGGAATACTTGTTGAAATGGCTGTTTGCAGGTACCCTCGTCATTGGTTTGGCAACCATATGCAAACACCATGTCTGTGTTTGCATGTCATTTGGCAGATGCTTTTTATTTCCTGTGTTCATGTTAAGATACATTAGCTCTTTAAAGTGTTCACCTCACTGGACTTCCAGATGTGATACCGCACATAATGTGTTTGTAAAAAAAATAAAACATACAAGCTGTTGTAAATTAATTACAGATAAAACAATCAAATGACATAAATGTACTTCTTCCACTTTAGCCCATATTTGGTAGAGACATTTATAGCAGCTACTAAACCCAGGAGTCAATTTGGATGTCTACCATCTGGACACAAAGCAACAATGTCAACAGCAATTTGACACAATTTTCACATCTTCTCAGGTGATTGAGTCCCGGATTTTGACAGGGCCACTCCAGGACATTGACTTTATGTTTTAAGGCACTAAAGTGGCATTGGCTCCATATTTGGGGTCATTGTCCTGCTGGAAGAAGAATCTTGTCTCCAGATATTCTAGTATATTTTCCTCCAGTATTGATTTTCTACTTTGTCAAATTGTAGGGAAGTTATGTTCTAGACAAAGTCACAAATGAGCAACATTCTCTGCATTGCTTAATATTTGACTTTCCTACGCTTCTGGCATTATGCATTGCCATGGAAATGTTCTTATATCCTCTCCTTGATTGGCGCTTTAGAAAAAAAAAAAAAAACCTTGTTCCGTCTTTGCTTTGAATATCCCATGATCTTCCTCAAGTAGGTGAACTTCAACATGACAGTTTCATAGCAAAGAGTGTAAATAATCCTAAACAATGTGCAGATGCAGAGTTTTTTGTGTTGATCAGATGCAAAAAAATCTAATGAATTGATTTTGATTTTATATTGTAATGTAACACAATAATATCGGAATAGGTCCAACAGGATCAATACTTTTAATAGCCACTGCAGCTAGCTGACACATCAAAATATCACAAAAGTATCAAGCATTATCATTATGGCAGGGACACCCAGATATTCACACCACCATGTTATCACAATATTTTAGTGCCAATACAATATATAGTGTGTATGTATTTAAATTCAATATGTGTATTTTAAGTTTCCAGGGTTTAAAATGCCTTAAAATACATTACTTATGCAATTAAATGTAAATGGACTTGCACTTGTCTAGAAAAGTGTATTTGATTAACCGGCTTACCCTGTGGTGTTGACCTGTTTATTCTCATTTTCTTTGAGTTTCTTTTTCATTTCTGTTGTTCTTGACGGTCTGTGAAGGTATTTTCGTTTTCCAGTGCACTCAAATGTCCAGTGTCCAAACTCCAAACACTTCTGACAACGCACATGCTGTTTATTTGCCTCCCTGAATAAAACAAGATGTATATTAGAAAGAGTTCTCACTACACATTTGTAACAGCTACAGTCGCCTGTTTAATGTGCCACCTTGTTGAGACCTTTCAATGTGTGCATGTGGAGAAATAACAAATAAATTAAATAGTTGTACAATGATTAAGATTGTGAATTTACAGAAGTATAGGCACTTCATGAAATTTAGCAAAGGTGAGTGCAACAAGTAAGCTACAGGTAAACCAAACATTTAATTAGTTATGTTTTGGGCTCAAACACAAATGGAAGCTGTAGACTTGTAAACATAATAACTTCTCAAACATTAAACATTGCATCAGTCGTATTACTTTTTTGGAAAATCATAGGTTTCAAAATGATTGGCAACCCTACGATTGATATTTTCTGAAGCCGCCACTGGAATAGATTACAGCGCCAAGCATCATCCTGTAGTGTCAGACAAGGTTGGCAAACACTTTGAGGGATCTTGGACCACTCCTCAATGCAGCAAATTTTAAGACCCATGATAGGCTTGGGATTGAGGTTGTGAACCTGATTCTTTCGTGGAACCCTTCCAAAGAGCTTTTTGAAATGGATCAGATGATTTTGAGACTTAAAGGTTACACTAGACTGTGCGGAAACAGTGATCTGTGGTTTCTCCTTTGCCCACTGCACCACCTTCCTCAACACATGTTATAGCAATATGCACATGCATCCTCTTAATGGCAGAACTGCATCTGTTCAAAACGTCGGACCTGTAATTGTCCTTACTGTGCTCAGTAGCATTTTTGTCTTCAGTTAGTCACTTATTTTCCCCTATTAGCTTGTTTGACAACTCTGAGCAGAATGACATCAAACGTATTATGGAAACTTTTATGAATCTTCAAGCATCAGCAAACCTACTCGGTGACCCAACACACTGGTGGAAAAATATACAATGGCAGAAAAAGCAATACAATCATATGCCGCATTTTATGCTATACTTGGCAACAAAACTCTGATTGCTGTCACCCTGTATTTTTTTTTACAAGAATCAAACTTATTTCCTATGCCAGTATTGGATTTGTGCATCCCTATAAATAAACATCTGTCACATTTCAACTGAAAGATCTTTGGTTTTACGATTTATGATAATGGACATCACATGAATTGCAACACAAGTGAAACCTCAGAAACAGGTTGAGACCAAATGAAAAGTGTAGTTTCATAATAGACCCCTGTGTGTTAGGATACATTTGAAATATTCTTTAAAAGCAGCATTACTTTAAAATATCGGTCTTGTCTGAAAAAAATATATATACTATTTAATATTGGTTTAGGTTATGAGATGATGACATTAATGTTTTAGCCTACAATATAAACAACAAGCTCTGGAAATTAGCTATAATCTTGGTATTATAGTATGAAATCATGGCTGCATTCATTTCATTGGGAAAATATTGCTTTCCCATTACACTCCCATTTAGTTTGCAATGTCAGTTCCCAAATTATTTTTAGTCTCAACCAAACTGGCAAAAAACAAGGCCATGTAACCCACGGATGTATTCACAGACTAATATGTAGGTTACATATTTAAAACTATCCCAATCCAGATTTAAGACATTTTAATCGGTAGTGCGTTCTTTGTTTCGAAACCAATCAAGGAATATCAGGAAATAATTATGTAAAATCTGTGTAGTAAAAACAACGTCGTCGTTGATTTGGTTCTTTCTCGATATGTTCTCCATAATGTTCTCCGCATAGTCCTGTCCTCTGTTAGGTAAAGGGAATGAATGCATCCTTGGGAATGATCCATCATCTGTAATTGGGTTATTTACTGGCATCCACGATCATGTGCATAACTATGTAATATGTAATAAATTAACCATGTTTATGAACGTGTGTAGACACCTCAATGCCATCGCCTCAAATACGTTACAGAGTGTATACCTAGCTATGTGGCTAGTTATTACCGTAAACAGTAGCTACATTCACTCTTTATTTGTTTACTATTAATATGTTGACATGATGTTCAAAGTTCACGAAATACGCTTGATCAAGTCAGTACACAAAAACATAAACATTTAAATATTAACCAAACTTACGCTTGCCGACGAGCAATAATTCTGTGCATGGGGGTCGCCATGTTGCAGTCTTGACTCCTTGTTCGAGCGCATGAAACGCGGTACTCTACCAGTCCTCCAACTATCAATACTCTTAGTTACTTTATATTAACGTTGAATACTAAATGTGGCTTAATTAACTAATAGTAAAACAAACTAGCTGTAGATGTATCAGACTTCATTGTAAAATCACATTTCCTAAATATGTATCGTTACTTAATCACATAAATTCGAGCCTTTTCCGGGATTGCAAACGTCATGAATATACCAACCAATCAAAACCCCCAAATGAGCAGCCTTCTGCTTGCCCGACGACCCCATTTGTAGTCTCATGCTGCAGTATCGTTGCCTAGATGTTTCAGTCTTGATATGTACATTATTTCTAGTAATTTATTTGGTTTGGTGGACAAGTAAACAACCTGATATAAATCTGAGTAGCTTTTGCCATGAGTTAAAAACGTACCATATGATTACTACACACCTCGCTCAAAATGTAAAATTGGTACAATTTGTAGGCTATAGCTCAAACTGTTCGAATGTTACCAAGAAAGGTGCTCACGTGTGTTTTAGAGCATAATACCTGGATTGGACCCCAGTCTGGGATGAGCAAACTGTAAGGGATGAAGCAACACTGTTGGCAACATTACTTTTGATGTCAATTTCATCTGCAGACATGTTCCAAAGCTCCAATGGGGTCTGGGCTGGCTGAGCACAGAGGGTCTTGTCATGTTTCCAATTGTCATGCAATGTGGTGGCAGAGGTTCAACTGGAGTCCAGCTGGGTCATTAAGCAAGACAATAATCTGAAATACCCAGAATTTGCAGCAAGACAATGATTTGTCAACGATTGAAAAATAAAAATAAATATTCAAAACTAAACCCTATTGAGATGTTGCAGGACTAAGAACAAGCATTTTATTATTTATCCCCAAAGCTTTGAGATACTTTTGATCGCTGCTAATGGTGGTGTAGCACCACTTTCCTGAATTAGAACTATAGCTATATATATATATATATATATATATATATATATATTATTCTATATGGGGGTTGCAGTGGTATTACCAGTTTTTCAATCTAAGGGGGGTGAATAATTTTTTCGCACAGAGGCATTTGGTGCTGTTCCAATGTATATGTATAGTTTGTGTTTAATTGCTCAGTGCCAGATATATGCAAAACTATTTGAGAATATTCTTCATAAAGATTAATTATTTCATTTTAAAACTATATCCGGTGAATGGTGTCAATTATTTATTTGTTGTATTATGTTAAAAGTTTGTATAGGATACAAGAGACGCTACATCAGTATAATTTTATGACATTTCACTTTAAACAGGTTACAAAATAGTATTAGCAATTGATCTAAGTAAATCGAAAACATAATTATTCACATTTAGTGTGCGCTTTGTATTTACGGTGAGAGCGTGCGAGTAACTGTTCAGGCGTGTGATGATGACTTGTAGGAGGTTTCCAACATTAAAGAACAATCTAGACTATAATTTCTAGTCCTAAAATCTCGAAATCCGATCGAAAGGTCCAGAGACGTCTAGAATTTTCAGTTCTCGCGATATTTAATTGCGCTTCGACGAGATCTGGCAAAATCACCTTGCATCTACCGGTGTGCACCACTGTCCATAGTAACTTAGCAAAGCTATTTGTCTAAACGGTGCTGTGGATTATGAATTGAAGGCTCACATCTGATTAGCCATTATCAGCAGTCGTCAACGAATTTCAACACGTTTGTATTTTCTTAGAGTCATCTTTGTCAACATTTCATACACGTAGGATACAGACACGGTAGCGTGGAAGATGTCAGTGGTGGGAATTGATGTGGGCTTTCAAAGCTGCTATGTTGCTGTAGCTCGAGCCGGAGGAATTGAGACTGTAGCCAACGAATATAGCGACCGAAGTACACCGTAAGTAAAACCATTGCAAACTAGTAGTTCTTTGTATTTATTAAATTCCCACTTTTAACATCACGCAATTGGGTTGTGAGAGTTGCCAGTTTGTTTTTGCGGCCTTGAAAATCCGTTAGCCAGCTAGTTTTGCTAATAAGCTACTATCAGTTGTGTGTATTCTGATATGCTTCTGTACTGCACGTGAATTCAACTACCAAATGTAAGTTTGCAATAGTTTACGTACAATCCATAATTTATACACCCTGTGATAATGTATCACATGGACGTTTTTCACTTAAATGGTGACCTATTTCAAAGTTGCTGACTAATAGTTACTTATCAAATGCTGAAGATTTCGACTACGGTGTTCTAAAACATGCTACCCAGTACGCTGGCTAGCTAGTTCACTGCTGTATAGGCTCACTTGCTATGACTACATCCGCCTGTCACCCGCAGGAATATTCTAGCACTTTTGCAGTGCGTCTATGCGTAGAACTCTGCTATAGAATCGTAGCCAATCAGAATCAATTATGTCATGGGACGTTTTTACAGAGATGTCCGCGTTTTAATACGCCTTCTTGTATACAAGGCGTTAAAGTTCTACCGTTGCATATGTGTTACGTATATTTGGTTTTACTTAAGTCCATTGAAAATATTGATATTGCTTAAAAAATTGAAATGTATGATGACTTTTTTGCTTGTTATGTTGACCAACTCTTGTTGTTTTACGTGGCCAAATATCTATAATCAGTATGCGGAAACGGGTTGTTAAAGTAGAATACATAAAATGGTAACATAAACACCATGTACTGTCTACGTGAAAGGATCGAGTACCTTCTGAAAATGCACACCAACAATCACTCGTGCTTACAACTTAATACAATTTATTTTTCATTTATAGTACAGGGTCACCAAAAAGGAAAGAGAGACGCAAATAATCACACTATCAGTAATGACGGAGTCATTGCACAAAGACCCCTCTGAAATAGTCGACACATGATGGCATTTTCAAGTGTTTTTGCAGGACTTAAATTACTGTTGGGATTAATTACTGTAATAATTTAAACTAGGGGTGGGCGATATGGGAAAAATATCATATCACGATTTTTTCAGGAAAAATCACGATTTTATCACGATTCTTTTTCATGTTGCTTTTTAAGACTATTTTGCTAATTACTGAGCTGCAATACAAGCAAATTATATCTCCATTTAAAGAATATAGCGTTACAAGGTAACAAAACATAAAAGGGAAAAAAATTAAAGTAGCATATTTTAATCACGTGTATATTTAAAGGAAGTGCAATGGTGCAAAGAAGCACCTTCATTCTCATCCGCAGCTTCACCATCCATTCACTGTGTAACCTGCCATCCATCTACAGCATCAGATGATCTACTGTGTTATCATCCTGAATTAAATGAATTGTGAATTATGCAGTAAAACATTTTACTAAAATAGTATGTAGCCTATTTATTGTCTTATGTAGCCATACAATACAAAATTAAAACCATGATTTTAAAATGCACAGGCTATGATATTTAAATTTCTAAAGATCGAATAAATTAAAATCAATCAAACTGTATGTCCTATTTTGATGTAATAAATGCTAAAACATTTTAGATCACAAGCGACGCGCAATCAAATGATTTGCGCATGATTGGCTGTATATATTGCAACACAGACTGTTGAAATAAAAACATTAGGCTACAGTGTATAATTTGATCATTTACATTTGTAAAATGTATTATAGTAATTACAGCCCAGTAACTAAGGCACTATAGACAATGAAACACGTATTTTACAACACAGTTTGTATATTGGTCACGGTCGGGTATATTCTGCTGTTACCCGGTAGATACATTAATCAATTTCGTTTTATATTTTCGTTCTGTTTATTTAGTAAAACATATATTTCTTTATAAACGTAGGCCTACCTCTTTTTCTAGTTCATTCAAATTCAACCAAGCCAATCAATCTATTATCTATGTATATCTCGCAGCTTTTGTCTGCCTGAGCAGGACACGCATACTAACCGGTTGCACTGCGCAGAGTGTTCATTAGTGATGTTATGAGTGCACATGAGACCGCAGCAAATTAATCGGTTACATATATCCAGTTTCATATAGATCGGACCAAAACGCGTCAAGTTTCATGTAGACCAGACCAAAACACGTCAAGTTTCATGTAGACCAGACCAAAACGCATCCAGTTTTATATAGACCAGACCAAAACGGACCCAGTTTCATAAAGACCAGACCAAAACGGTGTCCAATATAGATCGGACCAAAACGAGATCAGACCAAAACGCATCCAGTTTCTGAAAACGGGACAAGGTAAAATGCACGTATTTAGGAAAAGTCATGGAAGAACGAGGCTGTAGCTTTTCAACATTATATATTTATTTTAATTACTAACTGCAACGCCCGCGGGCATGGGCTGTTGGCGCTTCTAGTGTTAACACGCTGACATCTAGCGCACCGCGCATTGCATGTTGATACGTAGCTGAAAAAAACGCCATAGATCTGCATCTAATTGAACGTGCACTGGAGCGCGATTCTACGATATTTCCGAAAAAGTGAATCGTGGAGACATTTTAATCGTCCACGATTAAATATCGTCATATCGCACACCCCTAATTTAAACCTTTATTTTTTCCCCAGATCATTTGTTTCCTTCGGACCACGGAATCGTTCAATTGGAGCTGCAGCCAAAGGCCAGGTAAAGCTTTCTGTAAAAAAGATACAAGTAATTTGTTACAATTAATTATACAGTTATTTGACTAGTATCTGTATTGGATTTCTTTTCTCTCTAAAGGTTGTAACAAATTGTAAGAACACTGTTCAAGGGTTCAAGAGGTTCCATGGCAGGGCATTTTCAGACCCATATGTCCAGTCTGCAAAATCCAACTTGTTTTATGACCTGGCCCCCATGCCATCTGGGATGACCGGCATAAAGGTAAATTATGGGAAGTGAAGATACTTTACTATTTAGCACCTGATCTATCATGCGCCAGAAGCATGGTTGCAATATCAGAGCGGTTGAAGATACTAAGCAATCAAGCATTTTAACTTTACATTTTGCCAGGTGATGTACATGGAGGAGGAGCGAGTCTTTAGCATTGAACAGGTCACTGCCATGCTGCTGACAAAACTGAAGGAGACTGCTGAGACTGCAATGAAGAAACCTGTGGCTGACTGTGTCATTTCCGTAAGCAGCTTTCCATCTACTCGAGCTAGGCCTTGATGCATTGCAGTTATAGGATTCAGTGTAGCCTTACTCTGTGCCTCAACCTGGATGTAAATGTGGGATGTTGTATGTTTTGTCATCACACAATATAGGCAGTCTAGAACAGAGCATTTTTGTTTATGTGTTCTATGTTTTTGCCAAATGCTCTTCAGGTTCCCAGCTTCTACACCGACATAGAGAGAAGGTCGGTCATTAATGCAGCTCAGATTGCGGGTCTCAACTGCTTACGTCTCATGAATGAGACCACTGCAGGTACTGGTGTTGCTATACCATCGCTGAATGCAGTGCTATCCTGCATGGACCTGGTCTTTACCCAGTTTGCTTTGTTTTTCAGTCACACTTGCATATGGGATATATAAACAGGATCTCCCTGCCCCTGAAGACAAGCCAAGAAATGTGGTGTTTGTAGATTTGGGCCACTCTGGCTATCAGGTGTCAGTGTGTGCATTCAACAAAGGAAAGCTCAAGGTACAGTTTGGATATCTGAAGAAACCACGTCAATCCAATTTTTTTTTGCAGTCAGGGCATTTGGTTTATGTGTGTACTTTGTCTTTCAGATGCTAGCTTCTGCATTCGACCCAGAGTTGGGTGGCAATGACTTTGATAAGGTGTTGGTGAATCATTTCTGTGAGGAGTTTGGCCAGAAGTACAAGTTGGATGTGAAGTCAAAGCCCAGAGCCTTAGTTCGTCTCTACCAGGAGTGTGAGAAGCTAAAGAAGCTGATGAGTGCCAACTCCTCAGACCTGCCACTCAACATTGAGTGCTTCATGAACGACATTGATGTGTCTGGCAAACTCAACAGGTTAGTGAAAACGTCTCCTCAGTCATTCCATTGCCTCTCTATTACAATTGGCCCTCCACAGTTGAAGAATCGCGTGCCAGTAAGTGTTTTTTGACACGTGTGTCATTAAGATCCATCAGCTGCCTTTGTTCACAGTATCTATTAATTTCCAATGATCACTTTTGTTTCAGAGGCCAATTTGAGGAGATGTGTGCCCCGCTTCTGGCCAAAGTGGAGGCTCCTCTGCGCAGCATACTGGAACAAGCCAGTGAGTAGTGCAAATAATAGCAGAAGTACTCCTAAATCCTGTGCACGCTCAGTCAGTTCTCACAGAGAGCAGGGTGGGCTGTTAGGTCTGACTGTACGTGTTTCATCTGCTGTCCAGAGCTAAAGAAGGAAGACATCTACGCTGTGGAAATCGTTGGCGGTGCCTCCAGGATCCCAGCTGTCAAAGAAAGAGTCAGCAAATTCTTTGGAAAAGATCTGAGCACGACATTAAACGCAGATGAGGCTGTTGCACGAGGATGTGCACTCCAGGTATCGTGTCATGAATCACTGTCCCCCATGACCTCTTCAGCGAGCGGCCATGTTATGTTTTGCCTCTGATGGAATTAATTAATATAATTTTAGTTAACAACTTAATGTTTACTGGCACGGCACAATTGTTTGGAGTGAACACCGATGACATTTAATTAAGAAATGCATATGATTTAACCCCTTAGTGCGCAATCCTGTCACCTGCCTTCAAAGTCAGGGAGTTCTCCATCACAGATGTTGTCCCGTATTCCATCTCCTTGAAGTGGAACTCCGCTGCTGAGGAGGGGTTAAGGTATGATCTCCATTCTCTGATAACCATTGACCTGTTTAACCGTGTTTGCACTGAACCCTTGTGAGCTGTGAGTGACCCGTGTCAACTTCCCTTTCTGCTCCAGTGATTGTGAGGTATTTCCAAGGAACCATGCAGCACCATTTTCCAAAGTGTTGACGTTTTACCGGAAAGAGCATTTCTACCTGGAGGCCTACTACAACAATCCCAAAGAGATGCCCTACCCAGAGACCAAAATAGGTAACAGATCCGATAAATTGCACATATTCAAGACATTATTTGCTTTAACTTTTTTTTTAAGGCCATGTTACGGAGTGTCTTCTCATACTTGTTTCTACAGGTCAGTTCCTGGTCCAGAAAGTGGTTCCGCAGGCAAATGGTGAGAGTTCAAAGGTTAAAGTGAAGGTCCGGGTGAATATTCACGGGATCTTCAGCGTGTCCAGTGCCTCACTAGTAGAGGTTCTAAAACCTACTGAGGGAGAGGAGCCCATGGAGACCGAACCAGTGGGCAAGGAAGAGGAGGTGTGTCACAGTTTTTGCTCAGTGTTTACATTTTCTGCTATAGTGTCTATAATCTGCAGAAAGACAATTTAATGGATGCCGAATCAACCTAAATGTATTAATGAATCTGTCTCCAGCGACTTCTGCGTCATTCAAGATTTTCTTCTGCTGCCTCGTTGTTTAGTTTTTTTTGTGTAATCTTGACCATCTGTGCACTGTACTGTCCAGCTAATTCTTGTTAGATCAATTGAGATCATGAAATGAAGTGTTTGTCCCATCAGAGTAAAATGCAGACTGACCAAGATGACCAGAAAGTCCAAGGTGATGAACAGAAAGACAATGCTGAAAAGAAGTCTGAATCTGAGGAAATGGAGGTAACTGAGTTTTTTTGCACTGATGTGTGTTCATGCAAAATAGTTGGACCATTGCACAGCAATTTAAGTATTTCTTTTCTTTTATAACTTCAGACATTAGATGATGTTAAACAGGAGAAGAATCAAGCTCTAACGGCAAAGAAACCCAAAGTCAAAACGAAGACTGTGGAGCTCCCAATTGAAAACAGCCTGCACTGGCAACTAACCAATGATGCAGTCAATCTGTTCATGGAGAATGAGGTAATGTTGAAGAACACCATCTAAACTAGCATCGTTATTCAAGATAATTTATTTGTCCAAGATGTGTATGACCAGACTACATGTCAATGCAAACTGATAGATGGACTTGTTTAACTTACGAATATGCAGGCATTCAAGAAAAGTGTTATAATTCCTGCTGATGTCTTCTGGTCATTTATACTTATAGTACGATGCTTAGAATGGCCCGTTTAACATTGTTATGCAATGTTGTTGCACATTATGCGTTATGGATTTTTCTTTCTGTTTGTTCGGGTAATTTGGGTTAATAAGGGAAAATACATTTGGGGACATATTGAACTAGACACAAAAATATTTACTTGGGGAAACCAGATATTAATAGCCACATATTCAATACAGCCCCTTGCAAGTGGGAAGGTAATTTTGACTGAGATTTTAACTGTATCAAGCTTTTGTGCATGGAAATTCTGTGCAAACTAAGTGTATGTGTATATATATATATATATATATATATGGTTTTATTCTTTCTCTCGTAGTATGAATAAGCCGTAGTATGAATAATATCAAGAATCTAAAGTGTTTTTCAATTTCATGCGTCTACCTCAGGGTAAGATGATCATGCAAGACAAGCTGGAGAAGGAGCGCAACGATGCCAAGAACAATGTGGAGGAGTATGTCTATGAGATGAGGGACAAACTGCATGGAGTCTATGAAAAGTTTGTTAATGAATCTGTGAGTATTTTCCCTTTGGCTGGCAGAATAGATAAGCAGTAGCTAGTGGTGCATTGATGTTTGACAAAGTTATTTGTATTAAAATGTGTCTTAACCAAATGCAGGACAAAGACATATTTTCATTAAGACTTGAGGACACAGAGAACTGGTTGTATGAAGATGGAGAGGACCAACAGAAACAAGTATACATCGACAAACTGGCTGAATTGAAGGTAGCGTTTATCCTGTATCACTTGGGATCCCTATCCTACTCTATCTGGTGAGGGGTAACTGAACTTCCTGTTTTTCCTACAGAAACTTGGGCTGCCCATCCAGGAAAGATACACTGAGGCAGAAGAGAGACCAAGAGCATTTGATGACCTCGGAAAGCATATCCAACAGTATATGAAGATTGTAGAAGCTTACAAAACCAAGGTAACTTCTGAGATATTACTGCATAGGTGTGCACATTCTTTAATTAACCTTGAAATGCATATCATAATGTGGCCGAGGCAGAATCTTACTGTTTTATTCACATCTAGGAGGAGCAGTATGAGCATTTGGATGAGTTGGAGATGTTAAAGGTGGATAAGCAAGTGAACGACGCCATGATTTGGATGAACAGCAAAATGAACGCACAGAGCAAACAGAACCTCGCCCAGGAGCCTGCCGTCAAAGTCCGAGAGATTCAGGCAAAAACAAAGGTTAGTGCTGATAATCAAGACCAGGTTGGAAATGTATGACTAAAATCTAAATGTTAGTATAGTCTGTCAATCACTTTTTTGTTTGGTCAGAATTTTATAGTACATATTACACATACCTTGAATTTAACTTATAGGGCTCTTTGTAGCAGATTTTATATAAGAAAATAAGGCACCTTTTCTTACCAAAAAATTTCCTAAAACAACACCCATTTATCTGAACATCAGTATCTCCCTGATGTCTTTCTTAAAACACCCTCTCTCTCCACATGCTTAGGAGCTTAACGCAGCTTGCAACCCGATCGTTTCCAAACCCAAGCCCAAAGTCGAGGTGCCTAAGGATGATAAGTCAGAGCAGAATGGGCCGGTAAACGGACAAGAGGGCACAGACGACCAGCCAATCAACAGCCCTGAGAAGGGTGAGGAGGGCAGCGCTGTGCCACCTGACACTGCCGCGGGCAAGCGACTGCCTGATATGGACATCGACTAACGGCTACAGCTTCTCCCATTCCCGCCTCCCCTCTGTGTCTCACCCCCCTTTGAGATCTTACCGATTATAGCCTCTGTTCTGGTGACAGTACTACGACTATTCCTATAGATACTCTCAATCAGCCTTCTTGGCATGTCACACTATTTTTTGCCGTTGAAATACAACGAACACATGTTGATATTGTGAGCGCCGCAAGATGGAGACTTGCATTCTCTGTATCGCTTCAATAGCTATTTTGTAATGAATGTACATGTCGTCATCTCTTCAGACCACTTCTACTAAGATTGTCACATTTAAGATGTGGTAAGCAAGGAGACCTGTTCAGAAGTGCTAAACAGTTAACTATTATGTTTGAATAGGGAGCATTCAAGCTTGAAAGTAGGGATTATTCCCTGTTGGATGTAACTTGGGCTTTTTTCTTTTTACTTAACCATTGCTACTGTTGGTTCAATGTGTAGGACACCCTGATGAGATAGATATTGGATGGAATGGTTAGTATATTCAAAGATATTAGTATTGTAGAGCACTGATTAATGTCCATTGTATGTCAATTTAGATTTGAGTTATTGTAATGCAATATTTCAATGTAAGGCTGTCTCATTTAAAAGCATTGATGTGTGAGTTGTTCTCTGGTATAGCCTTGTTTTGTTTTTCTACTCTGCTAAAGTGTGAATGAATGGTGAAGTCTGATTTGGTGCTGTTCCCACCCACCAAAAGCAAAATAAAGACATTTGTGTCTTGGAGAATTATGTGACAATGTTTAATTATGTTTGACATGCTATAAGTAACCTGATTATGAGTAAAGAATACTCAGTTTCTTCTCATGCTATATCACACATTTTTGAGGGATCAGCTGTCCGATCTGGTGTGCATATCACCAGATTCATGGTTATTAAACAGAATTGAAGTGAACAGGGAACACTGTTAATTGAAGGTATGCGTAAACATTTTTTTATGAAGGTATTATGCTTTACCACATGCAAATCTGCCAAAAAATCTAATCATTCAGGTATCCAACCTGAGAAATGCAGCGGGCTCTACTGAGCCAAAGAAAGAGAAATGCTTGGAAACCAATATGCAAAAGATTTAAGAAAGCCCTTTCTGCAACACCATTCAGCAATATTTAAATTCTGGCAGTACTTACTGCTACTCCATGGTGTAAACAGTATTTTTATTAATACCAAGAACGATAGCATGGCTCAATGACTAGAGTAACTTTTGATTCAATAAAAACAAACAAAATATGGTTATGAAAGCAAAACATCAAGCAGAATTATTGTACTAATATTTTTTGCCAAATATATATTTTTAAGTAGTAAACAATTTGGAAAATGCATACAATTATTTTAGAGGTATAACAAGGTTGAGGTCAAAACATTTTCACTGGCTGCATTTTTCCTAGCATTGGTGACGGTACATATTTTAACTCGCTGAAGGCCAAATTAATTTTTTTATTTAGTTCCTAACTGGTATTCTTGGGGCCCATTCTCAATAACCACATTACAAACATGAATTATACTGTGTTATGTGTGTGATTGTGAGCAGTTGGGCTGAGTCCCATTACTGGATAGTTGGGGAAATAGTGAATGAGTCATTCAGTATGACTAACAGCTGCTCCTTAAAGTCTGTTTCTACGTCATCTCATGCTTGTTGAGGAAGCCAGTGATAATCTTTAGTGTTAACGCCAGGCCAATGGATATTTTTTCTGGCTTTGCTCCTGGTTTTCCAACTCCCAAGTGTCGTCGGTACTGCTGTTGTAGGAGTTATTTTCACTGTGTAAAGGTTATCTTAATAGTCCATTCACAGTATGACAGCGTGTCTCTACAATGAATAGAACCAAGGGCATGTCCTTTCAAAACAATCCCTTATTACAAGCTTTTACTTTTGCAGCTGTCTATCCAGTGTGATCACAGCCACTATTTTTCTTCACTGTGACACTGATGGAAGAAGCTTCTATTACTGAATGAACAAGGCCCGCTGTCCATTTCATGTGGACAACAAAACTGCGGCCCTCTAAGGGTTGCTCTTGACAGAGCATCGGCAAACCCAAAGATTGTTTTCCAGAGTGTTTCATCCGCTGGACGCGTTGCATAATTCGTTCAGGCCTCACTCAAGCTGATAGTTATCTGTGTCTTCTGGTTAGCATCCAATTTAGTTTGTTCCAATGATGTATGAGTAAAACCTTACACCCATATACAGGTGCTGGTTATATATTTCGAATATCATCAAAAAGTTGATTTATTTCAGTAATTCCATTCAATAAAACGAAACTTGTATATTGTATTCATTCATTACACACAGACAGATATATTTCAAATGTTTTGTTTCATTTAATTGTGATGATTAAAACTGACAACTAATGAAAATCCCAAATTCAGTATCTTCGAAAATTACAATATTACGTTAAGACCAATACAATAAAAAGGAGTTTTAGAAATGTTGGCCAACTGAAAAATATGAACATGAAAAGTATGAGCATGTACAGCACTCAATACTTAATTGGGGCTCCTTTTGCCTGAATTACTGCAGCAATGCGGGTGGCATGGAGTCGATCAGTCTGTGGCACTGCTCAGGTGTTATGAGAGCCCAGGTTGCTCTGATAGTGGCCTTCAGCTCTTCTACATTGTTGGGTCTGGCGTATCGCATCTTCCTCTTCACAATACCCCATAGATTTTCTATAAGGTTAAGGTCAGACGAGTTTGCTGGCCAATTAAGAACAGGGATACCATGGTCCTTAAACCAGGTACTGGTAGCTTTGGCACTGTGTGCAGGTGCCAAGTCCTGTTGGAAAATGAAATCTGCATAAAGTTGGTCAGCAGCAGGAAGCATGAAGTGCACTAAAACATCCTGGTAGACGGCTGCGTCGACCTTGGACCTCAGAAAACACAGGGGGCCAACACCAGCAGATGACATGGCACCCCAAACCATCACTGACTGTTGAAAATTTACACTGGACCTCAAGCAATGTGGATTCTGTGCCTCTCCTCTCTTCCTCAAGACTCTGGGACCTTGATTTCCAAAGGAAATTTAAAATGTACTTTAATCAGATAACATAACTTTGGACCAGCAGTCCAGTCCTTTTTGTCTTTAGCCCAAGCGAGACACTTCTGACGCTGTGTCTTGTTCAAGAGTGGCTTGACACAAGGAATGTGATAGCTGAAACCCATGTCTTGCATACGTTTGTGTGTGGTGGTTCTTGAAGCACTGACTCCTGCTGCAGTCCAGTCTTTGTGAATCTCCCCCACTTTTTTGAATGGGATTTGTTTCACAATCCTCTCCTGGGTGCGGTTATCCCTATTGCTTGTACACTTTTTTCTACCACAAAATGTTATGTCAATCATTCATATCTTAAATTAGCAATTGCCTTAACTGCTACATAGACCCGCCTCCTTGGGGCGTTTCTCGATCGCTATCGTTAGTTAGAACCTGTCACTTTAATGTTTCCATGGTGACTTGTCATTGCTTGTCACGTGTCACAGCGCAACCACAACACAGCGCTGGATTAATGATGATGTTTCTTTCTGTATCTAAACTGCATTGCATGTTTTATTTTGTGCAAATAAACCTTTAACATTTCTTGGTTCGCTTTATTTTTTTTAGAACATTTTAACCAAATGCTTTCAAAAAGTGGTGGGGACAAAATCAGCCATTTCAAAAAAGGTGGTGGGGACATGTCCCCAGTGTAAATGACGCCTATGGCTATGATAATTGGTGTGTCCATATCAGACCAAAGTGGACAATAATAAAAGGGATTTCAAGCTTGAGGTGGGAAAATATGTTTTGTTGAAGGACTCGAGTGTAAATAATATCAGAAAATGCATTTATACTCGATTCCATTGGATAGTTGTAAAAAACAGTAACCAATAGGGCGGAACTGTATTTCAAGATGGGAAGTTACGTCCTCAGGGTCAACTGTTTCACTTCTGACGAACGAAGGTATGTTGCCAAGATGAAATAAGTAAAACGTTGGCTAGCTAACTGAACAAGTTAGCCAAAGTGGGTAACGAACTGGAAATCAACAACATATGCTGGCCTTAAGCTGATCGGATCAGCTGTGTACAGTACAGGCTTTTAGCTATTAAGCTAACTCTGGCGTATTGTATTGAACTGTGGCATATTACATTTATCTCCGAGATGACCTGGGTTTCCATTTCCTAACACAGGGAATGTCTGTTTCACTGGGTGCTGCACTGTTCGCCCCCATCCCTTGTGAGTAGCTGACTTAACTAACGTTAGCAAAATTAGCAAGTCATGTATAGCATCTGTAAATACAGATCACTGGTGCACAATCTGCCACCGCTATTGGTAGAATATTGCTACTATGCCTTTGCTATAGACGACTGTCAACGACATTGCCACAATAGCCTTTTAAAATGTATGTAATTTTAGTTGGTGCCAGGCTATGGCTCAACGGATCCTAAAGATGGCGCCAGAGCGCTGTGTGACGTCACGTGATGTTCGGACGGAACGTTAAGTTTATATTTCGCCGATTGTTCACCATTTTTGTGCCAGTTCCAATAGCTCAGTTGGTAGCGAGGGTGTGTTACGGATCGGGAGGTCGCGAGTTCGATACCGGACGCGGATCGAACCGTGTTCCTTCAGTTCCTCTGAGGAGCTAGCAGAATTGGTACAGTTGTATATCGCTCAAAATGGTAGAAGCCCATTGGTTCCATTAGGGGACTGCTATGTGGCTAGCTTCTATTCCATGAGAGTGTATACACGTTACTTTTTATTTGTACACAAGCGCAGCATTGACCTCGCGTTCAGTATGGGCTCATGCCAGCGGTCGAACATTTTAGTAGTAGCAGCACAATGACCTATAGCTTTCGCTCTTGAAAACACATGACTTAGCATTTATCCAATCAAAATCCATCGCTCAGTGGACACGGTCCTTTATCCGTGCGGCCACAGAAACAACGGTCTCGTTTTTAAACAACTTGACTTGCATACTGATGCTTGCCACGAACATCTGGTTCTGGTACAATATGAGGACAACAGGCTATATAGCCATACTTCAGAAAACCAAGCGATTGCTACTTGGTTGCTAAAGCCTCCGTTTAGTTAGTGGGCCAGTGGACAGCTAAATCATATTCATATGTTTGTGTCAAACAAAGTCTAGCCACGATTCCTTACAACATTGTGTACTGGCTCCCGAGAACCATTGCAAAAACACCTGGCATTTTCGACATGTAACTCGACTGTTTGCCCCGTTCGATTGCACGATTTTTCTTTTTGCAAGACTGGATTTGGAAAAATGTGAAAATGGTGTAAAGAACATGGCAGTGTAACTTCCAACGATTTTATGAATGAATGATTATGCAAACTATTGGTTGATCAAGGTAGATTATTATCAAACCTATCCGTGTGTGCGTCTTGCAGTGCTTTATGTACATCCCCGATTCGGAAGCATTTGTGACCGTATGAAAAATGCTTAAAACAAAAGACTATTAATTTGAAAATTCAATTCACCTTGTACTATATTAAAGACACAGTATTTGATGTTTTACTTTGTGAATTTCATTTATTTTTTAAAGTATAGACAATTTTCAAATCTGCTTCTATGGGTAATCGTCACTGCATTGTGTCAAAGTTCTTCTTAGACATCCGTCCAGTGGTCGAAAGGTGCTTTAGTCTCTCCCTTGTCACGTCCTCTACAGATGAACTCCCTGCCAGGCTTCTCACGGGTACCGAACCACCCGTGTGCTGTTGTCTAACTCTGCGTGCCCCCACAGCCCAGTACTACACTACAGAGGATCCGGTTGTGGAGGAGGCCTGTCTGGCACCGTTGACAAGTGAGCACAACCACAGAGCACTAGTCTTGTGTCTCCCGGTTCATTACCGTAACGCCACTATACTCCGTGGATGATCATGTTTGTCACTTCAGTGCACACTTTGGATTTTCTGCTCATGTCCACATCTGTCCTTCTCTCTGGCCTATTCTGTCTCTTGCATTCGGTCAGCGGTGCTCGTCCTGTACGGAATCCAAGGCTGGGTCACAGGGTTGTACGTCTCTCAGGGAGGGCCCACACTACGCCACTGCACCAACATGTCCCTCGACCCCGGGGCCGTGCAGAGCCTGTTTGTCACCTCCACCCTGGCCCCCCTGGTCCTGAGGCCCGAATGTAGCCATCCTGCCTGCAGGCCCTTGCACCACGTTCCTACGCACAGGCAAGAAGAACTAGGGAGCCGGGACGTCGAACGACTCTGCTCCTTCCGTAGTGCCACAAACCATGAGCTGGAAAGAGCGAATGAACAGGGTTTCTCCAAGATCCTCCCTGCATGCTGTGTGTGTGTGTGTGTGTGTTCATTTTTTAAATGTACAAATATGACTATGTATAAAATTGCACATTTGTGTGAATCTGATGAAACTGTATCTTAGGAAGTCCATTGGGCTATAAGCCAGTAAACGAATTAGGCAGTTTACCCAATATTACACACAGGTCATTGCTGTAAATATGAATGTCAAACGCACCTAATACAACATTAGTAATAAGATGTAGATGTCTAAAACAATGGATGGGTTAATTGTCATATAAGAATAGCAGATACATTCAAGATGATATTCATAAATGCAGGCATGTCTGGCAGGTATTGTTGATCCTTGTCCTTGTATGACATTTGCATTTATCCATGTTCCTTTATATCCCACATAGGGCTAGGGTCTTATTCGGGCAGACTAGTGAAGCCTCACAGCTTGGCATGTTATGCTATAGGGCACGAATGAAACTATAATGCAGTCCTATGTATAAGATATGTGTATAGAGAATACGTTGGAAAAGTGCCTTTCTTTCAATGGCTTTGTCATCCTCCATCTAGCTGAGCGCCCCGCGGCCCCCACTCTGAAAACCACTGTCCTAGATGATACCTCATAGGACATGGATAACCCGAGTGACTCAGATGAACCCACCAGTGGAGTGGGTTGAGAAGGGGTTGATAATATTTGGTGTGTCCATATCAGACAAAAGTGGACAATAATAAAAGGGATTTCATGCTTGAGGTGGGAAAATATGTTTTGTTGAAGGACTTGTGTGTAAATAATATCAGAAAATGCATTTATTTTTTAGTACAAATTTGAGTAAAAAATAAACGGAGCCCAGAATGTGCCAGCAAACATGTTATTTTTCCAATACACACGTTGACCAGAACGATCATTACATCTCCAGTTATGTAGCAGCTGCACAGAAAACCTACATTTTTGTGCTGTTTTGACGTTGGGGCGGAGTCATTAATGACCTCGTGATTTAAATACGTAAATGTACAAATAAATGACTTAACGATAGTTATTTAACCTATTTATCTGGACAAGTTGGTACACCGTAATTTAATTCTAGTTCTCACAGCAAATGAAGTACATATCTAGGTAAAATAGGCGTATCGCTCGGTACTCGATTCCATTGGATAGTTGTCAAAAACTAACTAACCAATGAGCTATACTGTGTTTACTCAAGATGGGAAGTTACGCAGTTTTGCCAACTTAGAGACTTCGTCGCTATATTTAGCAAGTTTTTAGACCACTCTAGCGACAAATAAAAAAAAGTAGCTACTTTTTTGGTGTTGTTGGAGACTTTTGGAGATTGACGTGAAAGCACGTATGGTCGTATCGTTCCTACTCTGATACACTTCTCTATGAGAAGCTGGTGCGACCATAGACGGTGCTACCGTGTTCCCCACCCCCGTACCAAAGCACTCAGAGGCGGCCCAGTACTACAGTAGTCCCTCCCATCTGCAGTCAGAGCAGGAGATGTTCACCCTTCCACGTCCTGACTACAAATGAAGCGCGCATGCGTGAAGCCGCTGATGACTGATCTTGCCCTGGCTTACGATAAAAAACAAACTCAAATAATGGAAACTAAGCAACAAAAAAACATGAAATTAAAAATATAATAATTATTATAATAAAATAATAATAAATAAATCCGCCACGTTTGGGTCCTTTGCCTGTACCAAGCCCGGATAAAGTAGTAGGGTTGGAGATGCGTTCATTAGAAAACGCATTTGTACTTCGAAAACATATTTAGGGTGTTTTTGCTCACTTTTTGTCTCTCCCACAACGTTTTTTTCCTCATACAGCGAATGTGAGGGGGGGGGGTAGATGCAAATTATGTGAGAACGTCATCTAGCGACTTAGCTACTTTTCTTACTTAGGAGTTGGCAACACTGGCTATAGTTTTCTTAAGTGTTTAATGTCTATTTAATAATAAAAAACTGGTCCATAAACAGTAAATGTCTTTCAAAGCATCCATAAAAATACACAACTTATTTTTAGTATCAAGATTTAGTATGCTTTTTACCGCAAAATAAAATTCATTTTATAATTCTTATTAGCTTTTATTTTATATTATGCAAGGATAAATCAAACTTTCCTTTTAACTGCAACTTAAAGTTATTGCAACCAGAAAAATCTTCTTACTTACACCATCGTTTCATTCATAATTTTAATTTAATTTTATTAATAAACTTAACATATTTCATTGTTATTGTGTATGGACCAACTACAGGAACATACTGTATATTTTGTTTTATTTTTACTTATTTTATCAGAATTCACAATTTTACATCCCATTTTGATTTAGAGCCAAGAGGAATTCGGAATTTCACTAACTACAAGTTCAGTAGTAAGTGTGATGAATCACAGTCGTTTTGATCATTTCGAACATGGCGATTGTCTACTGAAAACACAATCCCGTCAATATCCGTGGAAAAATAGCCATCTCTGTGGACAATATGTTTGAATAAAAATACATTTTAATAAAAGTGATTTCATTACTGATTGTTCTGCCCCCGGTGGCAACTTTCGTCGCCTTGATTACGTCAGGCACTTGTCGTCATCATCCAGAAGTGGTCGACATTGGGGTTGGAGTAAAAGGTAATAACAATATATTACCCATGTTCAAAATATGTTTTAATATTCATCTCTAATCGAGTGACTGCTTACTCATAATTGCCAGCATAGCAAACAATAGAAGTCGTCTGACTTTAGGCCATCATCGGCTCTAGACAGACTAATTATTTGTTTTTTCTTACTACATAGCTAGCAGTACAGCATTGTAGTGTCAGCAGGAGCTAATACTGATGTAACCTTATCAACAACACTGTCAAAGCCTTTATTAGCTTAACTAATGTTAGCTAACCCCTGAGAACTGGCTAGGGCCTATCGTTATAGCTTAGCTAAAGTGTTTATAGACTGGCCCACTGCTGTAGTTTAAACAGTAGAGTTAGAAAGCTCATATTAGCTCATATGTTGCTACATGACGTTACATACAGTAGCTAGGCAGCAAGCTCATATTAGCTCATCATATGTTGTTACATGACGTTACACACAGTAGCTAGGCAGCAAGCTCATATTAGCGCATATGTTGTTACATGACGTTACACACAGTAGCTAGGCAGCAAGCTCATATTAGCGCATATGTTACTGCATGACGTTACATACAGTAGCTAGGCAGCAAGCTCATATTAGCTCATATGTTGTTACATGACGTTACATACAGTATCTAGGCAGCAAGCTCATATTAGCTCATATGTTACTGCATGACGTTACATACAGTAGCTAGGCAGCAAGCTCATATTAGCTCATATGTTGTCATATGACGTTACATACAGTAGCTAGGCAGCAAGCTCATATTAGCTCATATGTTGTCATATGACGTTACATACAGTAGCTAGGCAGCAAGCTCATATTAGTTCATATGTTGTTATATGACGTTACATAGTTCTAATTAGGGGTGTGCGATATGACGATATTTAATCGTGGACGATTAAAATGTCTCCACGATTCACTTTTTCGGAAATATCGTAGAATCGCGCTCCAGTGCACGTTCAATTAGATGCAGATCTATGGCGTTTTTTCAGCTACGTATCAACATGCAATGCGCGGTGCGCTAGATGTCAGCGTGTTAACACTAGAAGCGCCAACAGCCCATGCCCGCGGGCGTTGCAGTTAGTAATTAAAATAAATATATAATGTTGAAAAGCTACAGCCTCGTTCTTCCATGACTTTTCCTAAATACGTGCATTTTACCTTGTCCCGTTTTCAGAAACTGGATGCGTTTTGGTCTGATCTCGTTTTGGTCCGATCTATATTGGACACCGTTTTGGTCTGGTCTTTATGAAACTGGATCCGTTTTGGTCTGGTCTATATAAAACTGGATGCGTTTTGGTCTGGTCTACATGAAACTTGACGCGTTTTGGTCTGGTCTACATGAAACTTGACGCGTTTTGGTCCGATCTATATGAAACTGGATATATGTAACCGATTAATTTGCTGCGGTCTCATGTGCACTCATAACATCACTAATGAACACTCTGCGCAGTGCAACCGGTTAGTATGCGTGTCCTGCTCAGGCAGACAAAAGCTGCGAGATATACATAGATAATAGATTGATTGGCTTGGTTGAATTTGAATGAACTAGAAATTGATTAATGTATCTACCGGGTAACAGCAGAATATACCCGACCGTGACCAATATACAAACTGTGTTGTAAAATACGTGTTTCATTGTCTATAGTGCCTTAGTTACTGGGCTGTAATTACTATAATACATTTTACAAATGTAAATGATCAAATTATACACTGTAGCCTAATGTTTTTATTTCAACAGTCTGTGTTGCAATATATACGGCCAATCATGCGCAAATCATTTGATTGCGCGTCGCTTGTGATCTAAAATGTTTTAGCATTTATTACATCAAAATAGGACATACAGTTTGATTGATTTTAATTTATTCGATCTTTAGAAATTTAAATATCATAGCCTGTGCATTTTAAAATCATGGTTTTAATTTTGTATTGTATGGCTACATAAGACAATAAATAGGCTACATACTATTTTAGTAAAATGTTTTACTGCATAATTCACAATTCATTTAATTCAGGATGATAACACAGTAGATCATCTGATGCTGTAGATGGATGGCAGGTTACACAGTGAATGGATGGTGAAGCTGCGGATGAGAATGAAGGTGCTTCTTTGCACCATTGCACTTCCTTTAAATATACACGTGATTAAAATATGCTACTTTAATTTTTTTTCCCTTTTATGTTTTGTTACCTTGTAACGCTATATTCTTTAAATGGAGATATAATTTGCTTGTATTGCAGCTCAGTAATTAGCAAAATAGTCTTAAAAAGCAACATGAAAAAGAATCGTGATAAAATCGTGAATCGTGATTTTTCCTGAAAAAATCGTGATATGATATTTTTCCCATATCGCCCACCCCTAGTTCTAATACATATATCCAATTGCTCCAGAGCCTCACATATCACCACTGTCTAATGCTAAAGAATTTTTTTTTAAGCATGGACTGGTAGTTGGTAATTTTATGTTGTCTATGGCAAATTCAGACTTCACTTCCTGATCACAAATGTGAATAGATAAATAATACAAGAGAAAGTGTTCCACAGGATTTAAATCTATGGGCGCATCTAAACATGCCTCCCTGATATAACAATTGACAACTTTGCACCAAATTGTAAATGACTGACAGGAATGTAAATGTCTTAATGACTGACAGGAATGTAAATGTCGGAGGACCAGGAAGCACAGGAGGATGAGTTGCTGGCTCTAGCGAGTATTTATGATGAAGAGGAGTTTCGCAGAGCAGAATCGGCACAGGGTGGAGAAATCCAACTATGTCTTGAACTCCCTCCTGGTTTCAAGTTGTTAGTCCAAGGTAAGGCTTTTGTCTTAATGAATACTACTGTGTCTAAATAATATAAATTATCATTAAAGTCATCAAAAATAATAATGTTTTGGTTTCTGGTAGGAGATAAGAAGACAGAATATGACGTATCTTTCCTACCTCCTCTGGTACTGAACTTTGAACTTCCTACCGACTACCCTTCTTCTTCCTCTCCGGTCTATACACTAAGTTCCAAATGGCTGTCGAGGGACCAGGTGAGAACGCTGCAGCAACACAACAAGAATTGTAATAACATGTTTCTACACTATCACAACTTTTTCTCCTGATCAACCCATTTCCCGCCCTCGACTCAGATGTCTTCTCTCTGCAAGCGCCTTGACGAGCTGTGCGAGGAGAACCAGGGATGTGTTGTCCTCTTTACATGGATCCAGTTTCTTAAGGAGGAGGCCTTAGTCTTTCTAGACGTCAAGTCTCCACTAGAAGTTGTAAAGGGGGGCAGGGAACCCATTGAGCGGAAGAGGAACGAGGCAGGTGGGAAACGTGCAGCATGTCCGTCAATGAAGACTGAGCACCTGGATCCTCAGCTAGAGCTGGATGCCCGGGCTGTGCTGGTGGTGGACCCGTGCACTGATATCCTACCTCAACTTTTGGACTTTGACGAAGCTCAGAGGCAGAAGGTGTTTGATTCCAAGTCATTTTGCTGTGGTATCTGCTTCATGGACAAACTGGGCTTGGGCTGCCTGTGCTTTAAGGAATGCCAGCACGTGTACTGCCAGGCCTGCATGACAGAATACTTCCAGATTCAGATCCGCGACGGTAACGTCCAGTGCCTTCACTGCCCCGAGCCCAAGTGCACCTCATTGGCTACGCCCTCACAGGTAACTTCTGAAGGAACTGAAAAATGTCAATTTAATTAGTAAAAGCCTGTCTTTACCTGTTACATTCATTTGTTGACAAATTGGAATGAATCCTAAATCCCAATGCCCTCACTGTTTCACAGGTCAAGTTCCTTGTCGGGGAGGAGTTATTTGCTCGCTATGACCGCCTTCTGCTCCAGTCCAGCCTGGACCTGATGGCTGACGTAGTGTACTGCCCTCGCCAGTCATGCTGTCAGGCTGTCATGGTGGAGCCAGAGACCACCATGGGCATATGCCCCGCCTGCCAGTATGCCTTCTGCACCCTCTGCAAACGAGGATACCACGGCCTGTCCCACTGCAAGGTCACGGCAGGTATTGGAAATGGTTGTGGTTATTACAGCCACTGGGTTGTGCTGTCTATACATTACACAGCACAACCCAGTGCTGTCTATACATTAGGTAGATATATACAGTAATATCTGTGTGTCAAATAGTAATCGGCGCTTTGTTAGATATCTGTTGATTATTTGTTGTGTATACATATTTATTTGAGAATATTTTTTTCTTGAATATAATACTATTTTATTTAGTTAGTGGCATTCTTAAAAGATATTCAAAGCAATTGACAACTTGATTTATACATAGAATGGGCATAAGAATAATGGGCCATATTCTTCAATGTTTTCCTAACTCATTTCTTAAATTTGTTCCTAAGAAAGGTCCTAAGAAAAGTCTTACTCAAATTCACGATCGTGTTCTTAAATTGCATAATTGTTCGCACCTACGTTCCTATAATGATGAATACCACGTCTTCGTAAATGGAAAGCGCGTGTCCGTTGTTCCTAATTAGCATAGGTAAACGCCCCGGTATTTCCCATAAAAGGGCATTAAACTGCAGGGCGGAGTGGAAACTCATCGTAAAAACTGAAGTGGAGAATGCAAAAATTCCGAAACAAAAATGGAAAGACAGTAGAGGATCAGACGCCAAAAGAAAAAAAAAATTCAGTTGTTCAGAAGTGGAAATACTTCTGCAAGAAGTGAACAGGCAAAAACATGTAATATTTAGCAGCGTCAGTAGTGGTTGCAAAATCAAATACAAAAAGGATGCATGGGATTTAATCACTCGTTCTGTGAACGCTGTGTCAGGGGAAGGGCGCACCACTGATGACGTAAAAAAGAAATGGTTTGACATGAAGTTTGAGGCAAAAAAGTATTGCCAAACAAACGAGAGATGCCGTCCACAGGAGGGGGAAAGGCTTGCACTGTCCTTACTGAGCTGGACAGCACATCGGGGACATAATCGGAATGACCGCAATCTCGGGTGTGCCATCCACAGAAAACTGTTAAATATATGCAAATAATTGAAAATTATTCATAATGTTATTCTTCATAATATTTAAAGCACTGTACAATTGATGAAAACGCAGAGACTAATGATTTGTCACGTAAAATGTCAGCGCGCAAATCTGCATAAGGGTGCTTTTCACTGTGCGTAGATTCTGTTCTTTCCTAAGAACAAATTCCAGATAAGTAAACATTGGTGAATGTCAGAATCTTCGTGGAAACTGCGTAAGTGGATTTTAAGAACGAATTTCTTCTTAAGAACGGTTGAAGAATATGGCCCAATGTTTTTGTGTTTTATTATCTTAAACATCCAATTGAAGTCAACACCAGAACATCTGCATTCCATTGACTTTTTCTCTATCATTATGGGATTGTTAATAATATCCTATACATATATATTTTTTTAATTGACAGCTAATTTGATATCTTAATATATAAGGCAGCTGTTACATTTGTCAGACTATGTGAGGTTGCTGTAGATCTGGTAACATTGTGATCTCCTAATTATCAGATGAACTGCGGGGCTTAAGAGATGAGTACATTTCTGCCAGTGCTGAGGAGCAGAAGTTCATGGAGCAGCGTTTTGGGAAGCGTGTCATTCAGCGTGCTGTGGAGGAGTCCTTCAGCAGGGACTGGCTCAGTGAGAACTGTAAAGGCTGTCCTCGCTGTGGCACTAACATACAGGTAGTAGTCGCATTCAGCAACAGAAGGCCCTACTTTTGGCTCTGTGGTGTGTCTGTTTAGCTACTCTCACAGTACAGTACCCCGACAGTACCCAGTTTAATTCAGCATTGTCTCAAATCTCGCTGTGTAGAAAGTGGACGGCTGTAACAAGATGACGTGCACCACGTGTAAGCAGTACTTCTGCTGGCTGTGTCTGGGTCAGCTCACACGGGTCAACCCCTACAGCCACTTCAACAACCCCTCTTCACCCTGCTACAACCAGTGAGTCCATCTGTTCTTTTCCTCTAGTCCTCTTTCTCTGAGTTAGGATGCATCTTCGGTGGTTGTCTCTGTGTCCTTTAAGATATAGATGGATTTTATAAGACACTTGTTTTTGTGTTTGTTTGGCGTTTTCTAGGCTCTTCCAGGGTGTGGATATTGAAGAAGACGATGCCTTCTGGAGTGACGAAGAGGACTGAAATGTGCAATACCTCCATGTGTGCTTCATTCGTATGCACTTTATATTAGCCTCACTATATTAACCATGTCGGGATTTCCTCTGTTCCTCTGATTTCCTCCTCCATACCATTTTTCAACATCGTTCGTCAGACACTTACTTGGTTAAATGGCTAACAGAGAGCAATTCCTGTCATATATGGGCACATTACTCAAAGTCAAGCAGAATACTCAGGGCCATTATTTTCTGATAGAATAGCATGCTTGGGTAGAGATGGCATACGTGCGTACAAACAACTGATGGTTTACAGTTCAATCGCTGGGTTAGTTTCAGACCGAGATCTCAACATATTCTTCTCAATGATAAAAAGTAAATTCAATGGATCCAGGGAAGACATCCTGCAATCAAGAGCAGCATTTTCGTACGTTTTTAAAATTTTTGTTTCTTTTAGAACCTCTTTGGTTATCAGGTTTTCCCCCAAGAATGTCCACCAGATAACCATCCGAAGTTTTCATTAATGATCTGATCCATGAGGTATTAGCTTAGTGTGAAAGACTAAATTAAGTAATAATGTAAATGCACCCAATGACCATGATGGAATATTCTCTAATTTTACATCCAATAACTCAATGGTCCTTTATTGCATTCTTTATTTCACTAAGAGGTGCACTTTGTCATTATGCAACTTATGTGTTTTCATGGGACACTGGTTTAATCAGTTTGCATTATAAATAATTTGTGTCTAAACATCTTGATATTTCTTCACTGTTTTCCATCTTGATCTTGATTTTCTGAAAGTGATGCTGATTGAAACTGGTCATCGAATTTGCATTCTGTTTTTTGATTGAAGTAGTAAATAAAAAAATATTTGTTATGTTTACCTACTTGCAAACTATTCTGGTTTTGTGCTTGATGTTAAACGATGTTCACATATGTTCATTCTGTTAATACGTGTTTAATCAGTCTACTCAGCAATTCACATTTTCTTGTTCTCACCCTTTGCTGCGTCAATTAGTATGCACATTAAAGAGCGCATACGAACAAAACAACAAAAAACACAGTACAAACAGTACGAACAAGAGAGACCAGCTAGTATGTGTAATGTGTGTGTATATATAAGTTGTAAAATATGTTTATGAACATTGTCTACATATAGCACTGTTCCTTCCGTTTTGTCCCAGTTTTACAAATGCTGGTTTAAATTAGTACTTGCTTTACTTTTCAGCGTTGTTTTAAGCATACTACTCTATTTCTATGACCTCTTAATTCGTTGAAATGCTAGAAGGTCTAAACTGGTGCGAAGAAACTTTTAAGTCAACTTTTGAAATGCTCACTCCACTGTTCCTACAAGCGCATACAATCCTTTTTTCATTCCACAAGAGTGTGCAAGAGCTGTGCTGTCATTGTCTTTAACACAGAAAGCATTGCTGAGTCATGCAGGTGGCATAGAAAAGCAACATTGACTACACACAGCATTGTTGGACCCAAAGTAATGAACTAATATAAAGAGATTTTAGATAAATAATAAAGTAGAAGGTTCCGTACTGATCACTTAATGTCTGACTAATATCTCATATAATATATGTCGGAACCTTCAATTTTAGAATGTTAACATATGTATTTTCATTAGTTTCCTTTCAGATATGTTGTATTAAAACATTTAAATGATACGATTTCATGCCACTCACCTACAAAATGTCAGATATATTAGAAGATTATATAAGTGCGTCATACTACAAACATAACAACTTAACTTGTCTTTTATTCATCTGATCAATATAATCTATCCTATTCACAACACACAGACTCCAAGGTCACCTATTCTATGAAAATAGTGAAAATACCTTTTTTATTTAATGATTACCTAATTGTACCTAATTTATACACTCAGTTTCTGTGAGTTCCCATCTGGGAAGAGTAGAGGGTGAGAGAGGCAGAGAGGACGAGAACAATGCAGTATTAAAGAAACAAAGAGTCTATTTTGGAGCAAGTGATTCAGCAGCAGTCAGTCAGTACAACACAGTTTAATCCCTTTAACTAGAGTTGCTGACAGTGGATAACCCTTTAAAATGGCCCCTGCCTGCCTCGTGGAGTAGGAGCACCCCCCTGACTTTATACATACAGCCTATTCGGAAAGATACCTTTCAACAGGCCAGTTCCACCCATACAAATCTGACCACAGGACACTGAATCCCCTTCACTGCCATAAACACGGACCACTTCTCCTGTGCCAGTGAGAAGGCTAAAGCCGAACAAGGTAGGTGATATTTGACAGTTAGGAACCTAGAGGTACATATAGCTTGCATCAAGTGTCAATCCAAACCTGAATGTTGATGTATTTAAAGTGTTGATGTATTTATATACAGTGTTTTGGTATGGTGGTCATTGTGAATGAGGATGGAATGCTATGTCTTCAGTATTTTTTTAACATTTTCCATTGTATTTATTAGTTAAATGCTAATTGTTGTAAACCTAAAACGTGTTTAGCTTTTTACCTATTTTTATATTTATGTTAACCACATCAAAAATAGTAAAAATATACTGTTAATGGGATGTAATATCACTTAGAATCGATATATTGCTAGCATTGGATCCACAGTGACTGTACCTCACAAGATATTTTTTCACACCATAGGATCCTGACAAAGCCAACTGAAGCCTGCAGAGTACATAGGGAACAACTAGTTACATCATGTTCGAAGCTGACAGAGAACTATCAGCCATGGTGCAGGAAATCTGGGATAAAGATGTCAACAGATTGAAACCAGGAACAGACTACCGGATCTCTCTGCAGGTAGCAAAAGCTAAAACTATCCAAAAGAAATGTTCATAAAAATTGTTCACTATTACAAAAGTAACACATTTTGGACCAATTTAGCTTAATGTACCTTTTAATGATTGACATATTTGGCCTTCAGATCTGGCTCCTGGGGACCATGTCAAACATTTTACATTACCTTCACCAAAATTACAATTCAACAGCCGAAATAGCAACAGAGTGTAACTTTTACACAATGAAGAATATACGTTTTCAGAACATCACAGTCCAAAGAGACACCTATGTGTTGACTGAAATTGTCGACTGAGGCCACAACAGAATTCGATTATGGGTTTGTGTCAACTAAAATTGCTATAAAAATGATGACTATTGTACAAACTATGTTGATATTTATAGTTATTGTCACATTGAGTGTAAATTGGTTGATCTGTGAGGAAGTATTAGATTTGAAAAAAATATTGACTTCCTAAACTCATTTGTATGGGAATACGTTTTGGAAGCAGGAAATAGTTGAATTAATACAATACAATACAATTCGTAATTACATCCAGCAAAGAGGTATTAGGCTCCTTACAAAAGAACAATCTATATGGAACCAGTAGAACACTCTAGAACTTTTTGCCAGAACCTTGATTAGTTCCCAGTATCTGCAGAGGATATGAATTAAAAATGAATTAAAAATGTCCAGGCTTTTTATAATGTTCTCAGGACTTTTATTTTGTTAAACTCTGGGGTGTTGTATGATAATCTCAAGCAAATATACTCTTGGGCTCCTTTGTGTAGTTTTCTATAGAGATACATTTTCCCCGGGTTTTAGAAACATATCAGGTATCTTGTTAAAAAAAATCAATAAATATAAGAAAAAAATGTGGGATGTTCCCAGGACGTTACAAAATTGTTAACATAGGATGTTATTGGATGTTTAAGATTTGGGATCGCTTAATGGAATCGCTTTGGTCATTTTTGTGATGTGTTATGGCTTTAACTTTAACAACAGAGTCTCAATAGAGAAATATATCTTCTGGGGGCATAGATCTGCTTTTGTACCAAAGTTAGCATAAATATATATATATCTTCAGGCACATGAATCATCCTTTGAATTAAATCGGGTACATTTAACTGTCCTTCTAGTCCCCCAGGTGGTGCAGTGATCTAAGGCGCACATGCGTAAACCCACATTGAACATCATTGTCTCGGTTTTTGCCTTGACCGTAATGATGGGCGATACAAAATGGCCAGCGTTGGGAGGCGTCGTCAGGAGGGATCCCTGGTCTCATCAAGCTGTAGCAACTCCCTCAGGCTGCTCGGGCAGGCAAAGCTAACTGAGGTCGTCAGGTGAGTGAGCGTGCCCTCACACACGTTGACCCACATGACTTCCTGGTTGGAAGGGCCGTGTGGAACAAGCACAATGGCTTGGTGCAGCTACCAGGACAAATGCTTGCAGCGATCTTAAACTCTCCTGAATCTATTCCGCTTAAACTATCCTGAATCCACACGATTGTTTGTTGATTCTAGTCAAATTCAATAAAAAATAACCCTAGAAGCTATGTGGTGTTGCTTTGCTAATCAATGGAAACACAATATTACCAATATTCCACAGACAGAGAGCAAGTTAATAAGAAACAGGCTGTTAAGTAATCTATTGCAGCTAAAACCAGCATTGGTTCATGTATCATTAGCAGGATATAATGTTTTACAAATAAGGAAGCGTGTTTTTATTTCCTGGATCATGGTCTGAAATACTTTTCTTTTGTTGTTTTGAATTTGTTACTGATTTGCTCTTTTCCCTCCGCTGTGATTTGTGTAGGGAAGAGCAAGGCCTGTTAATGCCGACATGAATGATGACATGAACAATGACATGAACGATGACATGAGTGATGACTGTGATGCAGCCGGACAACCTCTGTTCTCCTTTGTTGATGAAAGCATTTTCAAAAAGGAGTCCTTCCGAGGTAAGACTTGAACGTTACTCCTAAGTCAGGCAGTTCTGTCTGTGGCATGTCATCGCTTATCATTTAGGATACAGTTTTAATATCTGCAATGTTTCACGCACAGCAAGCACCGATTGTCAGGTGTGTACTAAAATCAAATAGAGTAAATATTGGATATCTTCTTCCAGAGTTTATCTCTCTGCTGGATAACTATGAGAGTGATACCGGTGTACCGGAGGTTCTAACCCCAGAAGAGGAAGCAGAAAACCACAAGTTTCTGGACTGTATGCTTCGAACAACCACCATGAAGGTGACTGTACAAATGTATGGTGGTTAGATCAATGAAAATGTTTACTGTAACTCTATGTCAAGTGAGTTGGAACGTACCACAAATAACATGTACAGGCAATCAGGTTTAATTTGAATGTGATGATAAACCTTGGTCAAGGTGCAAGCTTGTGAGTTAATTAACCTTCCATGATTTAAATTGTTTTTAAATGTTTCTGTTTTTTTCATTTCTAGACTGCACATAAGTATCTCATAGACAAACAGCTGTCCCCAGAGGGTTTACCGGAATTCAAAAAGCAGCTCTACCGCATCTGGTTTGAGCTGTATGCCAGACGAGGTGCTAGCAAGTGGGTCAAACTTTTGTCTTGTATAATATGTTACTTTACTGATATATAAATATTATCTTTAATGGTTACATTTCAATATGAAATCCATTCACATCTCTGATGCCTGTGTCTGGGTATTCCTAGGCCTGACATTAGTCGTGTGTAAACAAAAAATTTTGCTTTTTTTACCAGCCTTTGCACGTATCTTTTGGAATCCAAGTCACATTGATTTAGAATGCAAACCCAACCAAACCTATTACCTAAACCATCCGCAATGGCAGGACCTGTCATCTTACCCCATAAACGTAGGGCATACAAACATACAGCTCCTTGACATCAATACAAACAAAAATCAAAACATGACAGAAGTTTTTTTTAAACCGAAGCCCATCAAAATAAGTAAATCACGTATATAAAACTAAACAGGATTTTAACAAAACAAATGACATAAAAAATTATCATAAACTTACTGTAACGTCATATGCATCACAACAAGTTATGGATGAACTTCTGTTACTGTTCTGTATCCTCACTTTGAGTGAGAGAATTGTTCTCCCATGTTTCTCCAGGCCCGACTCCTCAGGGTTTGAACATGTCTTTGTCGGAGAGACCAGAGGGGGACGCACAGTCATCGGCTTTCACAACTGGATCCAGTTGTATTTGCAAGAGAAGCTGGGACACATTGATTACAAAGGCTACAGTGTGAATGCAAATTCCCCTCAGGTTAGATAAAAGTTACCGAAACTACAACATTGATCATTAATTCGAGTTAGTTGTGTTCTTCGAGAATGACGTGATGTCAAACCTGCAATATATTTTCTTGTTTGTCTTTCATGTCAAAACTAGCCTGACGAGAACAAGCACATTATGGCGCTACAGTTCAGCTGGAAGAATGGAATCAAACCGAAAGGCAGCATCTTCATTGGCGTCAGTCCTGAATTTGAGTTTGCTCTATATACCCTGTGTTTTCTGGTCTCACCCAATGAACGTGTCAAAGTGTTCTTCAGTATCTATGAGGTGGACATTGTCTGCCACCACTACAACCAGAAGCACATCAGCACAACCTATCCTGTTCTTGTGAACTATCAAAATGAACCCCATAATCCAAAACACTAATTAAACAGGACTTCTTGAATATACTCTAACCAAAGTGTCAAGAGTATTGTTTAAATGCCTTATTTTCAATAAACGATACAATAAGCTAAGTGTGTTTTTACTGTACTCATAATGCTGCATTACGACACCGAAGCTAAATGGATGTAAATAAGACAATATAAAGAACTATCAGCGTTTTCAGGCTTTTTTAGGGTAACAAACAGAGCCTTCTCTCTTGATTGAGCTCACAGACAACCAGGTCGCCTCAAGGAGTCGCTAGAGTGGTGAGGCAAGGCTACCAAGGTCGGTTAGTAACCCTACCAAATGTGGACCTTTAAGAATATTAATCAATCAATATTCAAAGCCTATAGTTTCCTCAATGTTGCTGATTACTGGGAGGCAGTGGTTTTAGGGTCTGTTTACCTGTCAGTGTTTTTTATTTATTTGTAATGCAAGTGTGTTTTAATAGGGGCATGGAGTGGACATTATCATTTGTCTCATTAAACCACAACACACGATTCCAAATGTAAAGGCCATTAATGTTAGTAGTTGTTGTTGTTTACTCGCATAACTTCAGGTTATATGAAGGATCTCTAATGAAATTAATGACTATTTCATAAATAATGTGCCTAGACTGCAAGCATTTCAACATGAACCGGAATAGATCTGGGTTTGCTACTTTAATTATTAGAATGTACAATTAATCCAACTTGTAATGTTTTCAAATTGTGTTTATTTTTTTATTGTGCTTTTATTTTGAACGTTTCCTCATTGCAAATTGACGTCACCCTCCTGCCAAAATATGATGGTACCCAATCGGGAGGAGAGTTTATCCTGTGCCGTTTACTATAATTTATGTTACTAAACATTCACAATCCTTATAATAATAATAATTGTATATTCGTTTATTAAGGCAGGGAGTTGCCTCTATTAACACCAGAATGACCGAGCCGACATATCAGCAGGTAAGTAAATATGTTTCTTATACTTTTGGGTAGCAATCATTGGCTAATAACAACACAGCTAGCTAATAGTGTACACATGTATGTCTGTGTAGAAACACTAAAGTGTAGCTATTCACCCATCTGATAATGATTCTTCGTTTGGACCTAGGCCTTGTTTATTGATTTTAATGGCACCATAACTGATAAACTTCAGTTTACAAAATATCATCATTTTTTAGAATTAAGAAGACAACTATTATTTTCTAATGAAGACAACTACGACAGGAGCAATCAGTATCGCATCTAATGCCATTGGTGTGGATTGGCTGATTCATACACAAAACACTTATTGATAAACTGACGGCATTAAAAAACAGAAGCAGATAACGAAATAGTTATTTAAAGGTGTAATAAAGGTGTGTTTATTATACATTTTCCAATATATTAACGTTGTTACTCGTTTGAATAGATATTTGCATGGTGTTTAATTGTATATAAAACATGTCTTACAAACCGTAGGACTTTTAAATCGCCGATAGTTTTGCGCGATAAAGGGACAGACCCACGTTTTAATCCTAGATCCATTTCCACAATTCCAATCCCCTTTCCTTCTTTTTTGTGGCTCTTTTTCCTTCATAACTGCTAGCTCCATTTCCCCTTACTAACTCAACCTTGTCTAATTCATATAATACATTTCTCAGCTTTCTTTTCTCTTCCCAGCTCACTTTCCCAGCTCACTTTCCCAGCTCACTTTCCTAGCAGTTGAGTTAAATTAAAAAAGAGTGAAGCAAGGAAAAAGGAAATTAATATTGAAAAAAGAGAAGGTCGCACATGTCGCACACGTGTAAGGTGTTGCCGCTAAAACGATTGTTCTTCCCAAAACTGGTCTTCCTTATGTGAAAATGTGTGTGGGTAGATGTTTGTCACTGTCAAGTTTTCTGACTACTTAGGAATTACTCTAGTAGTAGCCAGGCAGTTGTCTGAGATGAGCTGGGGGAGGGAGAGAGGAGTGCTGAAGCTGGAGGCGACAGAGAGCAGGAGCAGAGCAGCGCGGACACAGTTATTAACTTGACCTCACAAACGTTTTTTTTTACCACACAGTTATTAGGCTCTGCGCGTGGTGACAAGTCTGTGGCCTTAAATATTTTGGTCATCCTTGCAGCAGCAACGGGCAAGATGCATGATCAGCTGTGTGGTCATGTTGCTTGGCATGTTGCTTGGCAACGTCACACTGAGTAGGTGGGCAGTCGGCTACACACCACAGCAGTTCTATTAATATGTGACTGACCTACACACTACACAGCTGCGGTATGGAATACCATTTGGGTCAATGATGGAACGTGTCGGTCAGCACTATACACATCGGATTGGGGTGATGATCAATCAGCGCGTGATAATATAACTGCGAGTCACTTCTAGTTTTTGTGTACATTATTTTGTCACATTGTGATTAGTACTTCATAGGTCACTGGGATTCACTGGCACATACTATGCTGCATTTGTGCTGTTATATAGTATTACACACACCTGCAGCTGCAGCAGGAGGCAGACACACTTTCACAGCTCTAGAACTTTTGTTAGCCTCATCTACCCAGTTGTCAGGCACTACTGTAACTCTCAAGTGGGACTTTATTTTGCCTCTTCCCAGTTGCCAGGCATTACAGTGACTCTGGTGGGACTTTATTTTGCCTCTTCCCAGTTGTCAAGCACTACAGTGACTCTGGTGGGACTTTATTTTGCCTCTTCCCAGTTGTCAAGCACTACAGTGACTCTGGTGGGACTTTATTTTGCCTCTTCCCAGTTGTCAGGCATTACTGTGACTCTGGTGGGACTTTATTTTTCCTCTTCCCAGTTGTCAGGCACTACAGTGACTCTCAAGTGGGACTTTATTTTTCCTCTTCCCAGTTGTCAGGCATTACTGTGACTCTGGTGGGACTTTATTTTTCCTCTTCCCAGTTGTCAGGCACTACTGTGACTCTGGTGGGACTTTATTTTTCCTCTTCCCAGTTGTCAGGCACTACAGTGACTCTGGTGGGACTTTATTTTTCCTCTTCCCAGTTGTCAGGCATTACTGTGACTCTGGTGGGACTTTATCTTTCCTCTTCCCAGTTGTCAGGCATTACTGTGACTCTGGTGGGACTTTATTTTTTTTCTTCCCAGTTGTCAGGCATTACTGTGACTCTGGTGGGACTTTATTTTTCCTCTTCCCAGTTGTCAGGCACTACAGTGACTCTCAAGTGGGACTTTATTTTTCCTCTTCCCAGTTGTCAGGCATTACTGTGACTCTGGTGGGACTTTATCTTTCCTCTTCCCAGTTGTCAGGCATTACTGTGACTCTGGTGGGACTTTATTTTTTTTCTTCCCAGTTGTCAGGCATTACTGTGACTCTGGTGGGACTTTATTTTTCCTCTTCCCAGTTGTCAGGCACTACAGTGACTGGCATTACTGTGACTCTGGTGGGACTTTATTTTTTTCTTCCCAGTTGTCAGGCATTACTGTGACTCTGGTGGGACTTTATTTTTCCTCTTCCCAGTTGTCAGGCATTACTGTGACTCTGGTGGGACTTTATTTTTCCTCTTCCCAGTTGTCAGGCATTACTGTGACTCTGGTGGGACTTTATTTTCCTCTTCCCAGTTGTCAGGCACTACAGTGACTCTCAAGTGGGACTTTATTTTTCCTCTTCCCAGTTGTCAGGCATTACTGTGACTCTGGTGGGACTTTATTTTTCCTCTTCCCAGTTGTCAGGCATTACTGTGACTCTGGTGGGACTTTATTTTTCCTCTTCCCAGTTGTCAGGCACTACAGTGACTCTCAAGTGGGACTTTATTTTTCCTCTTCCCAGTTGTCAGGCATTACTGTGACTCTGGTGGGACTTTATCTTTCCTCTTCCCAGTTGTCAGGCATTACTGTGACTCTGGTGGGACTTTATTTTTTTTCTTCCCAGTTGTCAGGCATTACTGTGACTCTGGTGGGACTTTATTTTTCCTCTTCCCAGTTGTCAGGCACTACAGTGACTCTCAAGTGGGACTTTATTTTTCCTCTTCCCAGTTGTCAGGCATTACTGTGACTCTGGTGGGACTTTATCTTTCCTCTTCCCAGTTGTCAGGCATTACTGTGACTCTGGTGGGACTTTATTTTTTTCTTCCCAGTTGTCAGGCATTACTGTGACTCTGGTGGGACTTTATTTTTCCTCTTCCCAGTTGTCAGGCATTACTGTGACTCTGGTGGGACTTTATTTTTCCTCTTCCCAGTTGTCAGGCATTACTGTGACTCTGGTGGGACTTTATTTTTCCTCTTCCCAGTTGTCAGGCACTACAGTGACTCTCAAGTGGGACTTTATTTTTCCTCTTCCCAGTTGTCAGGCATTACTGTGACTCTGGTGGGACTTTATTTTTCCTCTTCCCAGTTGTCAGGCATTACTGTGACTCTGGTGGGACTTTATTTTGCCTCTTCCCAGTTGTCAGGCAGTACTGTGACTCAGAACGCTCAGGGACACAGCTTGTATTTAGCTCATTTCTTGTCATAAGGAGCATCTTACTACTGACCCCTTTTAACTTAATTTGTCGGCACTAACTACCTGGTGTTTAGAGTACCTGTGTCCTCTTGGAAACTATAAAATTGGTGAATTGAAAGGCAATGACTTGAACTAGTGAGCCACACGACTGACGTTCGTAATGGTGTTCCCTTGAATATTGACACTTTAGAGCCTCCAACAAAATGAATATATGAATGATTTATTGAGTTATCCTGAATTAAATACTCCAGCAACGTGATTGGTTGAATTTTCTGGACTATGAAAAGCATTATCTTGTATTTTTTTGAATATCTGCTGCTACTAATAAGAACATACGTGACACATTTGTGAAGTTTATTGCAACGGTCACATAGCATATGAAATTGATTCGTAAGCACAGTTTAATATTTTTCACTAGACATGAGAATCTGAGTCGTACCTTCCTTCTGCATTTCACAACATGAGTCTAGCCAAACTCATTGCAAATTCATGTAATTATTCGTTACTATAAGAAATAATGAATTGTCATATAGCCTAAATATTATTGTGTAAATTTAGTGTCAGTCCTGTCTGCCTAATTGGTTGGGAACCTTTGGACATGAAGAGCGATTGGTTTGACCAGTGTGTTGTGTTGTATTCCAATGAAGCTGCCAAATGAGGAGGAGCCAGAGGAGAGGTTCCATCAGATGCCCCGCCCCCTTACAGCATTATTTGTGCAGATTATTCTGGTAAGAGTGTTTTTACACTACATTCATCTGTTTTAGATGAACAAGACTTGTTGACAGATACGTTTTTCAACAGTTGTGGCACGTCATCTTCCAAGGTTTGAAATATATATTTTTTGGTTACTGAGATGTGAATGTGCTGGTGCCACCAATTGAAATGGTCAGTCACCATTGACATGCCTAAATGTTTGACCACCTTTTGCTTGCAAAGTCATGTGTGCTGAGAAGGCAGAAGTACTGTTTTTTTCCGCAGGCATGTGCTGAACAAGTTGGAAGTGATACTTGCTAGGCCAGCAGCTTGAGTCTAAAACTAAACTAGGGCAGGTCAAGTATCGTAATAGCACTGAGATGACCCGGATAACCTTAGCTTTACTTTGCCTGCAATGGATATATATATGACACCCAAGTGTATCACAGAAGCTTGCACAACAATGTGCACAAAAATGTCTCATGTTCATCTTCCTTAGCTTACTATGACTACAAAGAGGATGGCGGATTTCCCAAGCCACCATCATACAGCGTTGCCATGACGCTCCATCCTTTATGACGAGGCAGAGGGAATCAAGGCGGAGGAACATGTTCCTTTGGTGGCTGGAGGGGTAAGGGGGGTTCAACAAAAACTTTATGTAAACTTCTCTTTTGGTATTTTGTGATCTTCTTCAGATCTTTTATGGAGGCACAGTAATGGGATGGAAGTTGGGCTGAACATTTTTTGAAAATTAGAATAGCGGTTTTTTTTACCAATATTGCGATTGCGATATAATATGCAATACTTTTTTAAGCCCTTTATCTTCTGTATTATTCAACAAAGATGAGCAATAAATAATTGTATGGAATGACCAACACAATATTATATAGATTCAACATAAACTGTTCTTTCCTGTAGGCCATGAATGACATATTTTACCTACTTCAATCATAGTTGTATATTGACTGATTTGTTGAACTTCCAGCCTCGCAGAAATATTAAAAATAAATAAATCTGCGTCTTCACCACACATAGTATGTAGATAATTCAAAGTCACTGTAATAAACATATGATATGTATACATGTAGATTGCACTTTTTAAACATTATCTGTGAACTTTTCTAGACAGTCTTTAAATAAATGAAAATATGTATATTATCCTACTCTTCTCCAGTCAGTAACATAACACACAAAGTGCAGAAAAATAAGGTAGGAGTGAGGTAGTAGCATTTGCAAGGCAGGTTTTGCACAATGCAATAAAGACAATAATATTTTTTTATGTTAAAAAAAATCTCAACTATCTGATCTACTGTTCCTCTTTTAACTCTATTGTTACCCTGGTGTCAGGATCTATCCAGCCTGAGGCCATTTCAAAAAAGAAAAAATAAATATTTAATTTCAGCCCTTGCTGTTTTAAAATCACGTTTTATAATATTACGATATTATCGCAAATGCAATGAATCGTTCAGCCCTAGATGGAGGTGTACGGAATAGAATATCTTTAGGCGAAGATGTGGCGGACATTTGCTGAGACCTTTTTGTCATTGTGTAGTGTATATGTTCATTAGTGCAGCGTTTCTACGTTGCATTTTAATTTATTCCAAATGAATGTGCACATCTTTCCAGCTAAATTACATGTCCATCTGCTACATACGAGACATACATGTAGCATGAATGTTTTCAATAGTCATTGAAAAAGTCTGTAACAGGGTTTCCAATTTCTACCATCAAATTACTTGATAACATTTTCCTCTCTCCTTCCCTCCCTGCCACCCACCCTCTCTCTCTCCCCCCCTCCCTGCCAACCTCTCTCCCTGCCATCCTCTCTCTCTACACAGGATGAAGACTTTATGAGATTTTAGACTTTAAAAATAAAAGATTGTGATGTAATGTGTTTAGTTAATGATAAATCACTACTACACTATAGTGCACATCTGTATAAAGCCCCCCTCACAACTACACTATAGTGCACATCTGTATAAAGCCCCCCTCACAACTACACTATAGTGCACATCTGTATAAAGCCCCCTCACTACTACACTATACTGCACATCTCTGTATAAAGCCTCCTCACTACTACACTATACTGCACATCTCTGTATAAAGCCCCCTCACAACTACACTATACTGCACATCTCTGTATAAAGCCCCCTCACAACTACACTATACTGCACATCTCTGTATAAAGCCCCCTCACAACTACACTATACTGCACATCTCTGTATAAAGCCCCCTCACAACTACACTATACTGCACATCTCTGTATAAAGCCCCCTCACTACTACACTATACTGCACATCTCTGTATAAAGCCCTATCACAACTACACTATACTGCACATCTCTGTATAAAGCCTCCTCACTACTACACTATACTGCACATCTCTGTATAAAGCCTCCTCACTACTACACTATACTGCACATCTCTGTATAAAGCCCCCTCACAACTACACTATACTGCACATCTCTGTATAAAGCCCCCTCACAACTACACTATACTGCACATCTCTGTATAAAGCCCCCTCACAACTACACTATACTGCACATCTCTGTATAAAGCCCCTCACTACTACACTATACTGCACATCTCTGTATAAAGCCCCTCACTACTACACTATACTGCACATCTCTGTATAAAGCCTCCTCACAACTACACTATACTGCACATCTCTGTATAAAGCCTCCTCACTACTACACTATACTGCACATCTCTGTATAAAGCCCCCTCACTACTACACTATACTGCACATCTCTGTATAAAGCCTCCTCACTACTACACTATACTGCACATCTCTGTATAAAGCCCCCTCACTACTACACTATACTGCACATCTCTGTATAAAGCCCCCTCACAACTACACTATACTGCACATCTCTGTATAAAGCCCCCTCACAACTACACTATACTGCACATCTCTGTATAAAGCCCCCTCACAACTACACTATACTGCACATCTCTGTATAAAGCCCCCTCACTACTACACTATACTGCACATCTCTGTATAAAGCCCCCTCACTACTACACTATACTGCACATCTCTGTATAAAGCCCCCTCACAACTACACTATACTGCACATCTCTGTATAAAGCCCCCTCACAACTACACTATACTGCACATCTCTGTATAAAGCCCCCTCACAACTACACTATACTGCACATCTCTGTATAAAGCCCCCTCAGTACTACACTATACTGCACATCTCTGTATAAAGCCTCCTCACTACTACACTATACTGCACATCTCTGTATAAAGCCCCCTCACTATTACACAATAGTACACATCTCTGTATAAAGCCTCCTCACAACTACACTATACTGCACATCTCTGTATAAAGCCCCCTCACAACTACACTATACTGCACATCTCTGTATAAAGCCCCCTCACTACTACACAATAGTACACATCTCTGTATAAAGCCTCCTCACTACTACACTATACTGCACATCTCTGTATAAAGCCCCCTCACTATTACACAATAGTACACATCTCTGTATAAAGCCTCCTCATTACTACACTATACTGCACATCTCTGTATAAAGCCCCCTCACAACTACACTATACTGCACATCTCTGTATAAAGCCCCCTCACTACTACACTATACTGCACATCTCTGTATAAAGCCTCCTCACTACTACACTATACTGCACATCTCTGTATAAAGCCCCTCACTACTACACTATACTGCACATCTCTGTATAAAGCCCCCTCACTACTACACTATACTGCACATCTCTGTATAAAGCCTCCTCACTACTACACTATACTGCACATCTCTGTATAAAGCCCCCTCACTACTACACTATACTGCACATCTCTGTATAAAGCCCCCTCACAACTACACTATACTGCACATCTCTGTATAAAGCCCCCTCACTACTACACTATACTGCACATCTCTGTATAAAGCCCCTCACAACTACACTATACTGCACATCTCTGTATAAAGCCCCTCACAACTACACTATACTGCACATCTGTATAAAGCCCCCTCACTACTACACTATACTGCACATCTCTGTATAAAGCCCCTCACTACTACACTATACTGCACATCTCTGTATAAAGCCCCCTCACTACTACACTATACTGCACATCTCTGTATAAAGCCCCCTCACAACTACACTATACTGCACATCTCTGTATAAAGCCCCCTCACAACTACACTATACTGCACATCTCTGTATAAAGCCCCCTCACTACTACACTATACTGCACATCTCTGTATAAAGCCTCTTCACAACTACACTATACTGCACATCTCTGTATAAAGCCCCCTCACAACTACACTATACTGCACATCTCTGTATAAAGCCCCCTCACTACTACACTATACTGCACATCTCTGTATAAAGCCCCCTCACAACTACACTATACTGCACATCTCTGTATAAAGCCCCCTCACAACTACACTATACTGCACATCTCTGTATAAAGCCCCCTCACAACTACACTATACTGCACATCTCTGTATAAAGCCCCCTCACAACTACACTATACTGCACATCTCTGTATAAAGCCCCCTCACTACTACACTATACTGCACATCTCTGTATAAAGCCCCCTCACTACTACACTATACTGCACATCTCTGTATAAAGCCCCCTCACAACTACACTATACTGCACATCTCTGTATAAAGCCCCCTCACAACTACACTATACTGCACATCTCTGTATAAAGCCCCTCACTACTACACTATACTGCACATCTCTGTATAAAGCCTCCTCACAACTACACTATACTGCACATCTCTGTATAAAGCCCCCTCACAACTACACTATACTGCACATCTCTGTATAAAGCCCCCTCACTATTACACTATACTGCACATCTCTGTATAAAGCCCCCTCACTATTACACAATAGTACACATCTCTGTATAAAGCCCCCTCACTATTACACAATAGTACACATCTCTGTATAAAGCCCCCTCACAACTACACTATACTGCACATCTCTGTATAAAGCCCCCTCACAACTACACTATACTGCACATCTCTGTATAAAGCCCCCTCACTATTACACAATAGTACACATCTCTGTATAAAGCCTCCTCACTACTACACTATACTGCACATCTCTGTATAAAGCCCCCTCACTACTACACTATACTGCACATCTCTGTATAAAGCCCCCTCACTACTACACTATACTGCACATCTCTGTATAAAGCCCCCTCACAACTACACTATACTGCACATCTCTGTATAAAGCCCCTCACTACTACACTATACTGCACATCTCTGTATAAAGCCCCCTCACAACTACACTATACTGCACATCTCTGTATAAAGCCCCCTCACTACTACACTATACTGCACATCTCTGTATAAAGCCCCATCACAACTACACTATACTACACATCTCTGTATAAAGCCCCTCACTACTACACTATACTGCACATCTCTGTATAAAGCCCCCTCACTACTACACTATACTGCACATCTCTGTATAAAGCCCCACTACTATTACACAATCTGTATAAAGCCCCTACACATCTCTCTGTATAAAGCCTCCTCACTACTACACTATACTGCACATCTCTGTATAAAGCCCCCTCACAACTACACTATACTGCACATCTCTGTATAAAGCCCCCTCACTACTACACTATACTGCACATCTCTGTATAAAGCCTCCTCACTACTACACTATACTGCACATCTCTGTATAAAGCCTCCTCACTACTACACTATACTGCACATCTCTGTATAAAGCCCCCTCACTATTACACAATAGTACACATCTCTTCATAAAGCCCCATCACTACTACACTATACTGCACATCTCTGTATAAAGCCTCCTCACTACTACACTATACTGCACATCTCTGTATAAAGCCCCCTCACTATTACACAATAGTACACATCTCTGTATAAAGCCCCCTCACAACTACACTATACTGCACATCTCTGTATAAAGCCTCCTCACTACTACACTATACTGCACATCTCTGTATAAAGCCCCCTCACAACTACACTATACTGCACATCTCTGTATAAAGCCTCCTCACTACTACACTATACTGCACATCTCTGTATAAAGCCCCCTCACAACTACACTATACTGCACATCTCTGTATAAAGCCCCCTCACAACTACACTATACTGCACATCTCTGTATAAAGCCCCCTCACAACTACACTATACTGCACATCTCTGTATAAAGCCCCCTCACAACTACACTATACTGCACATCTCTGTATAAAGCCTCCTCACTACTACACTATACTGCACATCTCTGTATAAAGCCCCCTCACTACTACACTATACTGCACATCTCTGTATAAAGCCTCCTCACTACTACACTATACTGCACATCTCTGTATAAAGCCCCCTCACAACTACACTATACTGCACATCTCTGTATAAAGCCCCCTCACAACTACACTATACTGCACATCTCTGTATAAAGCCTCCTCACTACTACACTATACTGCACATCTCTGTATAAAGCCCCCTCACTATTACACAATAGTACACATCTCTGTATAAAGCCCCCTCACAACTACACTATACTGCACATCTCTGTATAAAGCCCCCTCACAACTACACTATACTGCACATCTCTGTATAAAGCCCCCTCACAACTACACTATACTGCACATCTCTGTATAAAGCCCCCTCACAACTACACTATACTGCACATCTCTGTATAAAGCCTCCTCACTACTACACTATACTGCACATCTCTGTATAAAGCCCCCTCACTACTACACTATACTGCACATCTCTGTATAAAGCCTCCTCACTACTACACTATACTGCACATCTCTGTATAAAGCCCCCTCACAACTACACTATACTGCACATCTCTGTATAAAGCCCCATCACTACTACACTATACTGCACATCTCTGTATAAAGCCTCCTCACAACTACACTATACTGCACATCTCTGTATAAAGCCCCCTCACAACTACACTATACTGCACATCTCTGTATAAAGCCCCCTCACAACTACACTATACTGCACATCTCTGTATAAAGCCCCCTCACAACTACACTATACTGCACATCTCTGTATAAAGCCCCCTCACAACTACACTATACTGCACATCTCTGTATAAAGCCCCCTCACAACTACACTATACTGCACATCTCTGTATAAAGCCTCCTCACTACTACACTATACTGCACATCTCTGTATAAAGCCTCCTCACTACTACACTATACTGCACATCTCTGTATAAAGCCCCCTCACTACTACACTATACTGCACATCTCTGTATAAAGCCCCCTCACAACTACACTATACTGCACATCTCTGTATAAAGCCCCCTCACAACTACACTATACTGCACATCTCTGTATAAAGCCCCCTCACAACTACACTATACTGCACATCTCTGTATAAAGCCCCCTCACAACTACACTATACTGCACATCTCTGTATAAAGCCCCCTCACTATTACACTATACTGCACATCTCTGTATAAAGCCCCCTCACTATTACACAATAGTACACATCTCTGTATAAAGCCCCCTCACTATTACACAATAGTACACATCTCTGTATAAAGCCCCCTCACAACTACACTATACTGCACATCTCTGTATAAAGCCCCATCACAACTACACTATACTGCACATCTCTGTATAAAGCCCCCTCACTATTACACAATAGTACACATCTCTGTATAAAGCCTCCTCACTACTACACTATACTGCACATCTCTGTATAAAGCCCCCTCACTACTACACTATACTGCACATCTCTGTATAAAGCCCCCTCACTACTACACTATACTGCACATCTCTGTATAAAGCCCCATCACAACTACACTATACTGCACATCTCTGTATAAAGCCCCCTCACTACTACACTATACTGCACATCTCTGTATAAAGCCCCCTCACAACTACACTATACTGCACATCTCTGTATAAAGCCCCCTCACTACTACACTATACTGCACATCTCTGTATAAAGCCCCATCACAACTACACTATACTGCACATCTCTGTATAAAGCCCCCTCACAACTACACTATACTGCACATCTCTGTATAAAGCCCCCTCACTACTACACTATACTGCACATCTCTGTATAAAGCCCCCTCACTACTACACAATAGTACACATCTCTGTATAAAGCCCCATCACTACTACACTATACTGCACCTGGTTACAGGGAAATGTACATTTTTTTATAGCCGAATACTTCAGTTTATCTTTTCAATTATTAGGTGCATATTATAGAGTGGGAATATCTTTATTTATTTGTACACAGTACCACTACCAATCTTCATTCTATTGCCCAGGATCTGATGGCAAAGCCCTTTAGAGACCAACACCCACAATGTGTACTGTGACTAGTCCAGTAATCTGTTTGTGTGATTTTTATCCACCCCCAGTTGTCTGGTTACTTCCCTGGGTACAATGATGGGCGGTACTGGCTGTGGTGGGTGTTCCTGGTACTGGGTAAGTACTACCAGGTATTTCTTACTGTAGTCGTAGAAATTCATGTAAAAACATAGCAGCATTTTATAAAGCTGTATATTAAATGGACAGTTTCATGAGGCCTAAACAGTGAAAGAAGAAAAAAGTCTGGGCCCAGATCTTCTTCATTCTGCACCGCAGGGTTCCTGTTTCTCTTCAGAGGATTCATCAACTATGCCAAGATCCGCATCAGTGGACTATGTCAAGTGTGATTTGCAATCCAATTGTTTGTATATTCCTTATGATTACTGTTTGTACAGTGGCATGTGCTGAGCCTCTGATCACCACTGGGGGGCAGGATTGTCTGTCTTTCTGTCCTCTTTTAAAGAGTTGGATGTAGAGACAGTCCCTGCAGTAAGCTGGCCCTGGGGCGCTACCCAGAGTGTTCTGTCTTAGGACAGGCATGCTGAATTAAATGTACAAAAAGCAGACTTGATTTATTTCTTGATGTATATGATGGTGCAATAAAGATCATTCTTTTATCAGGTGTTAATTATAATATGGCAAAAGCTACATAATTCTGTATTCTGAGTCTTTGACTTCGGAAATCCTAGTTTGTTCAGTGGTGGAGGAAGTCACTGGTATTTATTAATATTGGGTTTTGGTCGAGGAAGGAGGCTGGGTGGAATTGCCTTCAGGAATTATTTTTCTGTACAGGGGAGAATATTCCATGAATACTCCATTTCACCGTGTTGGCCCAGTCCAAAGTCGCTAATCCTGGAGAATTGCTAGCATAGCTGTTCACAAATACAACTAGTATGACATCCTTTTTCAGCAATTACATTTCCTGTTACATCTCACCACATTAAATAATGTCCGTTTCCTCGTTCAGAGTATTTGTGTTTTATGGATTTCATTAATGAATAAATCTCTTTGTCAAAATGCGGTGTCGTGACAATTTTGTAGTCGTTTCATTGAGAATATTTTTGTGTTTGGGGGAGAATGTTAACATTGATATCTGTTCTCTTCATCTTTCTGTAAAATGCTGTATTATATGTGTATTGTACACACATACCCATATACAAGACTGGATAGCTTAAGTGTCTCTAGTCCTATCAAGTGTGTATTCCGTTAACTTGTATCATGTGTCTGAGTCTTAGCTGACACTGCTTCTGTCTTAGGCCAAAGACTAAGAGAGACAAAGACAAGTACGAAGTTAACTTCCATTTATTATATGTATTTTAAAGAAGCAGATCTGGGCGATGGGCATATGAATATGGTACCACTCAAATTCCTGGACCGATAATATACATGTCAAGCTTGTAGTTTTGGTGATGTTTTTAAGCTGCGTACTGTGTGTTTATTTCAACAAATGTGGTATCTAACAACCTGTTATTAGCTTTTTGATAGGGGTGTATATTGAACTAAACTCTACTGTAAATGCATGTATATTTGTATTTCCACTGCCCATGATCTGGTACCTCTGTGCTGAACACCCAGTACTTTAGGAGGTAAGTGAACTTATGAACTCCCTAATAAGTGATGTTCTTGTATGAATGAATACATCATTTACGGACTGCAGCTATTTTCAATGACAATATATAAATGTTACGGACAGTCAATACAATTTGAGGGGTTTCGATGTGCTGATTCTAAGCGTGTCTGACAACGGCCCATTTTGTGTACTGTCTTCAAGGTGCTATACGTGGTCATCACATCCGTGTCTGTTATAGGGCAGGACTTGGCACTTGCTATTGATACCCAACCAACATCAGCCTCATGTAATTTGCAAGCGGCCAGATCACCTAATTGTAAATAAAAAAAAACCCGGAGGGGTGTCACTGGTTGTCGTATAGCTGTGAGTCATCCCTCCCCATCACCCGCCCCCCCCTCCCTCCCTTTCGGTATTGTGTCTGTGAGCGTTTGTTGGTGGCTGGTTGGTTGGCGGGTTTGTACTGATAAGGTCAGTGTGACAGTGGGAGGAGGGGATGCTGGATGTCAGTGGCTGCGAGCGGGAGAAGAGGGCTGTTTGCGGAGCGGATGAGCGGTGGTGACTCATCATCGGGCTGCCGTTGCCACGGGGCTGACAGGCTGCAGGTAGTCCAGCCCAGAGTCCCCCCCCACACACTACGCTAGATCTCACGTCCATCTTCACCCGGACCCCGCTCCTCACCCCGACGAAGGCCTCTTTTACATTAAAAGAACATCTTCTAAGAGAGTGTTCATTATGATATGTCACATTGCATTGCCTTTGCTAAACCTGGAAAGACACGTTGCTTAAGAATGAAGCGCTTCGGCACGTCTCATCCCGCGGCTTCCGGCATCTCATTTTGCATTTCACTGGTGAGAAAGACGACGAGGTGTGTGTGAATGAAACTTGCTCTGTGGCGTGTTGTGGTGTGAGGAGAGGGAGAGATGGATGTGTACGCGAAGCCTAGAAGAGTGGGCGGGGGTCTGCATGGCTGGGGAGACGTCACGCTACGTTTCCGCAGTGCATCAAGGGAACTGGCCTGCCTCTGACTCATACCGTCAGGAGAGGAGGAGGAGCAGGGAGAGAGAAACGGGGGGAGGAGGTCTGCTCGTTTCTCCTATCCTTATCCCCACTTCTTCTCTCGCTTGGGTGCTCTAGCAGTGATGTAATCCAGGTGACCTATTCGTCACAGCTCTCCCCGCTTCCTCTCTCTCTCTCTCTCTCAGCTGGCTGGCTGGCTGACTGAATGCATGAATGGACCTCTCCTTTTACCAGGGGGAGGGGGGGCGCACATTCACAAATAAAAAAGAAGACACGCTAGAGCTCCCAGAGCAGCTGGGCTGAATGGCTGTAGTTTGTGTGTGTGTGTGGGTGTGTGTGTGTGTGTGTGTATCTTATGCTCTTCCACCTAGCTAGGCTCTTGACAGTGTTTTTGAGTGAGTGTTGTTTTTATGAATTCAGTCTTGATGAATTCAATCTTCAATGGCTATATACAGTATATATATATATACATATATGACATGGTGTGTCTATATGGACATCTGTCACTGTGTCTTTTCCTCACTCATCGTACTGGTGCAAACCTGCAACATTGACTGAAAAGAAATAGGTCAGACAAACAAGTCCGAATCTGTAAAACGAACACAACGTTCATTCATAACTGCAGTTTGGCATGTATAATTTTCCTCGTACATTGATGTTCTTTGGTCCTCTCCTTCTGCATTACCAGCTGTGCTCTTTAAGCTGCGTGTCTCTGATATTAAATGTGCGTTCTCATGTGTGTGTGTGTGTGTGCACGCATACAATGCTGATAGAGAAATGTATTTGTGTGTGCTCATTGTCAGTCAGCAGACTCTGGCCGTCTCTGCCTTGACGAGGTATGAGTCAGTGCTGCAGTGCTCTGTGGGAGGGGTTAGGATTGGATCTCCTGCTTGAAGCCCGGCCAAACACACACACACACACACACACACACTGCATGCTGTCACATCCGGCCCTCCACTCCACAGCGGGGCCTATAATTAGCTGCCTGCGTAGCTTATTGCTTCGCGATGATCTAACCAAATGGATTTGGATGCTGCTCCATAGAGAGCTGGAGGAAGAGAGAGATGGAGGTGGTGTGGAAGATGTAGCGCACGTGTGTGTGTGTGTGTGTGTGTGTGTGTGTGTGTGTGTGTGGGAGTGATGGGGGAGGGGATGTAGGTGGGAGTCTCTTAAGAGCAAGGTCAGCTGGATTGTTTTGGACTGTCACAAGCAACGACAGTCCTATTATTTGTGCTTCAGATGCCTTGTATCTGGCGTTTATTTGTGCCTGTCTTTCTCCACAGTGTTGGTATGGCATTCATAAATACTAACACTGATAGCTGCATTTGTATGAATGAGAATCGGTGGACCACTTTTTTTCACAGTACAGAACCACTGGAACGCACCTTAAAGCTCATTAAGATGGTCCTCCTTATGAACTGGCTGCCTGTCTCTGTACTGCCTGTCTCTTTATAGCCTGACTGCCTGTCTCTACTGCCTGCCTGACTGTCTCTACAGCCTGACTATCTGTGTCTCTACTTCCTGTTTCTACAGGCCGGCAGCCTTTTTCTCTGCTGTCTGTCTCTTTATAGCCTGACTGCCTGTCTCTACTGTCTGACTGACTGCCTCTACAGCCTGACTATCTGTGTCTCTACTTCCTGTTTCTACAGGCCGTCAGCTTTTCTCTCTACTGTCTGGCTCTCTGCTGCCTGGCTGCCTGTATGTCTCTCTCGATGCTCATTCGCTGCCTCACATCTACTCACCGGGAGTCCCATTTAGTTCACTTGGTAAGAGAGTGGCACCTTTAGAGTTGTGGGTTCAATTCCCATGTGTGGCCAGTATTAGAAAGTATGAAAATGGTAGGTTGCTCTGGATAGTAGCATCAGCTAAAATACTTACTTGTTACATTTAATGCAATGCTGGCATGGCATACTCTCTAGTCATTATCTGCCTTAGTTTCTACTGGCTATCTGGCTTTCTAATGCCTGACTCGACTGGCTATCTGCCTTCTTACTGCCTGCATCTCTACTGCATATTTTCCGTCTTTTAGCCTGTTTCCCAGCGCGGTTCTCAGGCTTCCTGTGTGTAACCCAGGCCATTAGCCCAGGCAGCCCACCACGTAACAGAGAACACATCTGGATGTGACGTTTGGGAACATGGAAGGAGGACCGTTGGGTGGTTGTGGAACATTGGGGAACGCAGAGGGGAAGAGAGGAACATTTGGGATCGACGTGGGGATGAGAACAATGTTGGGGAACGTGACGAGGGCGAGACGGGTCGAAGGAACAGGGATACAGTATATATCCATTCATATTTGTGGAAACCACTCCAGGACACACCTGACGTGACTCTGTTGGATCCTGTCACATTGGCCCGTTTAAACGATACAGACTCGGAACGAGCATTTGTTTGTTATCAGTCGAGACTTAGAGGTATGGTATTCGACAGAAAGTCATTTGAATTTAAAGTGTGGTTTTCGTTCTTTGTACGCACGTAACTTTCCAGTGACATCATGGTCAGGAGGGGTTTTGGTTTGTCCGGACATCGCCCGCTTCGCCAAAAAAGACGCTAGGACACAAACCCAAGAAAATGTATCGTGGTGAGCCTATAAAAGGCCAAATGTGATTGACTAATCCCTGGTACCACAGTGGGCAGGGAGGTGGTGTTGGGGAAGGTAGGCTGTCCACAGCCGGCTCTGTGCACCCAGTGAGCTGTCAGCGGCTGAGGTGTTGGAGAAATAGCCAGTCATTGTGAAGTGTTGTGGTGTTGAGAGGAAGTGCTGGCCGGAGGAGGAGGGCGAGGCGGAGAGCCAGGAAGGGTAATGAAGGTGTAATTTGGGAACCATCTGTGAGATGCCCGGAGGGCTTCCTCTCCGGAATTCCCCCTCCGGTGGGGGACAGATACTCGAGGCGGGGTAGGGGGAGCAGGGTGCGAGGGCTGGGGTGCGAGGGCTGAGCTGGAGCTGAGCAAGCCTGCGTGGAGTGCAGAGTGGAGGGAGGAACCTAGCAAGGGGTGGGGAGGTGTGGGGGGAGGGGTTGAGGGCGGGGAAGGCCAGAGGTCCAGCCCATTCAAGCTGGATGTGTAAAGAGAGTGATGAGATGTTTTGACAGTGAGAGAATTTGGGCTGAGGTTCTTTGTTGCCGATCCCCTCCCTGGGTTGAGGGTGTGTGCCGAGGCTCAGGGCCGGGCCCTAATTGGCACTGACCTGACATGAAAAGAGAACATTTTTTCAGATCCCCATTTTTGCGTGGAGGGACGTGAGCGGGACTCCCAACTGTCCTTTTGCTCTCCTTGATGTGTGGAATGACGATGGGGAACGGGAGAGGTCCTAATCTTAAGTGGTTAAGCTGGAGCATTTGAGTGGCCTTTAATACTCTTAATTTAGACCAAATTACTGAGACAACTTGGAGGAAAGAGAGCATTAATAAATCCACACACCCTGTGCTGTTTTCACCCATACCTACTGCTGTCCCAGGTACCCTGAATGGTATTTCCTGTCGGAAAGTATTCACACCCCTTCACTTTCCACATTTTGTTGTATTACAGCCTTATTGCAAATAGCCTTGTTGTAAAATACATTCAATTGATTTAAAATGTAATTTTCCCTCACTATATACACACACAATACTCCCATAATGACAGAGCAAAAACGTTTGCAAGTGTTTGTGAATGTATTTATATGCATCATGTTTTCATTAACCAAAGAATCAACTTGATTTGAGTCCATCTGTGGTAAATTCAATTGCTTGTGCATGATTTTCAAAGCACACACAAGTCTATATTAGGTCCCCCAATTGACAGTGCATGTAAGAGCAAAAACCAAGATAAAATTGTGTCATGGCATTGATCTGGGGAAGGCTAAACCATTTTTTTTTAAAACATTGAAAGTTCCCAGAAGCACCGTTGAAATGGTGAAATGTAAAGAATTTGGAACCCCCGTGACCTTTCCTGGAGCTGCCCATCTGGCCAAACTAAGTAGCCAGGCAAGAAGGCCTTTGCCTTTTTTCGAGGAATGACCAAGAACCCAATCGCCGCTCTAAAAGATCTTCAGAGTTTGATTGACATATGACATGCTGCCTGAAGGTCTCTGATAGCATAAGTAAACATATTCTCAAATATTCTCATAATTCAGCATTCTGAGTGACATGCGCTACAAACAAGATACCGTTCATCTCTCTGCGAATACAATCCACACTGTGAAACATGGTGGTGGGAGCATCATGCTATGGGAGTGATTCTCTGCCGCTTTAGACGACTGGTCATTATTGAATTTCTTGAATAACCCCTGATATAGAGAGCACTGGACTGCAGACTAGGACAGAGATAACCAAACTACCCCAATGAATATACGTGGGGAGAGATCTCAATTCACTGACATTCCCATCCAGCTTGAGAAGATCTACATGGAGGAATGGGGGGAACTACCCACATCAACATGTGTATAGCTGGTAGAGGCATACCAGACTTGAAGCTGTGAATGCTACTGAAGTCACCTCTAATAGAGGTTCTGAATACTCAGGTGCCTGAGATATTGTATTTATTATTTTTCAATACATTTGCACATAAAATGTTTATGCTCGGTCTTTATAGGGTATTGTGTTCAAATTGATGTGAAGAAAGCAAGTAGTCAATTGTATAGGAATCTACAACACAACAAGAAGTGAAGGTGTCTGAGTATGTACTTGTATATTTCACACAGTTGATCTTCTGACCATGTGAGGACACCACCCTTCCATAAACATATCCCGGATGGATAATAGTGCTACCCTTTTCTGCCAAATCTCAAATTGCCTGCTTGCTGTCTCCGAGGTGAGGTAGGTGTAGGAGCTTGCTGGCAAGGTTAATGCCTGTTTTTAATCCATTTGTGTGTGTGTGTGTGTCCACTGCTCCCCCTAAATGTGCACAGTGGCGGCTTGCTCCTTCCTGCTTTGAAACGTTCAAGTCAAGCGTGCTGGCTCTCTCACTGTTAATGGGTTTAAGAGGCTCTCCAGAACCGCCCGGGTTTCCTTAATAATGCCTCCTTCCGCTGGCTCTGTCCTGGCCGGGGAATGTGGCAGGTGGTTGGGCTGGGCAGACTTTTGTCTCTCTTTATTTCCCCTCTCTCCTTTTTGGACAGGACAGAACAAGGCCTTTAAACCCCACGAAACGACCTTGCTTCAGCCGCAGCGTGCGAGCGTGCGTGCCTCTGGAACCTGCGCTGTTATCTGCACGTTCGGCTGTTGGACACGGCTCATTTAACGTCCTTGATGTTTCGACTGTTGCTCGCGCTCGCGTGTGCACGGGCCGAAGTATTGTGCGGAAAAACTTTTAGCACTCTTATCTCTGAAACGGGATATTTTGAGTGGACGATAGGTTTCATGTTGTTTTCCTTGTACTCGCCTGTAGTGGAGGACTGGTAATGACCCCTCTCGCGGCTGCAGGGTTCTCTGAACACGTCGTCTCCTGGGGCTGGAACGAGACATTCCCCTGGAGCACGGGTTGTTGTTGTTTTCCCAGGGAAAGGGACCGTGTTCATTTACAGAGGCACAGACTTTCTCTAATCTGGAATGCCTCACATTCCCAATTTCTTACACTGATCTATGACTTTTTCACACTGTGTGCTGCTGCTGCTGCTATGGTCGAGGCCCCAGGGCAAGCCTGCCCCAATGACTACCTTCCTCCCTTTATAACTGCCTCCCTCCCTTTATAACTGCCTCCCTCCCTTTATAACTGCCTCCCTCCCTTTATAACTGCCTTCCTCCCTTTATAACCTTTATAACTGACTCCCATCCTTTATAACCTTTATAACTTCCTTCCTCCCTTTATAACATTTATAACTGCCTCCCTCCCTTTATAACCTTTATAACTGCCTTCCTCCCTTTATAACCTTTATAACTGACTCCCATCCTTTATAACCTTTATAACTTCCTTCCTCCCTTTATAACATTTATAACTGCCTCCCTCCCTTTATAACCTTTATAACTTCCTTCCTCCCTTTATAACATTTATAACTGCCTCCCTCCCTTTATAACCTTTATAACTTCCTTCCTCCCTTTATAACATTTATAACTGCCTCCCTCCCTTTATAACCTTTATAACTTCCTTCCTCCCTTTATAACCTTTATAACTGCCTCCCTCCCTTTATAACCTTTAAAAACTTCCTTCCTCCCTTTATAACATTTATAACTGCCTCCCTCCCTTTATAACCTTAATAACTGCTTACCTCCCTTTATATAAGCTTTATAACAGCCTTCCTTCCTTTATAACCTTTATAACTACCTCCTTCTCTTTATAAACTTTATAACTGCCTCCCAGCATTTATAACCATTATAACTGCCTTTCTCTCTTTATAATCTTTATACATACCTTTATAACCTTTATAACTAACTCCCTCCCTAAAAAAATGCCCCCTTCTTGAATAACTGCCTTCCTTTCTGAATAATTGCCTTCCTCTCTGAATGACTGTCTACCTGCCTGACTATTGGCTCACACAGAGCCCGCCTCAGTGACCCAGAGCCCTGAATAGGCTCCCATACGCCTCACAACATGTCTCTTATCCCACTGACGATGTGCACTTCCATATACTGCTAGTATGTCTGTTCCTTTGTTTATTTGTTTGAATAGATGTTTTAAAGGATATAATTCAGACCACGGCAATATTCCCACTGCTCTACTGATAAAAACATATAAATAATGTGTTCCCTGCTTATCGCAACCCCCATAGCAGTTCCTACTCGTTGACTTTACTCCTATGGTCTGAAAGAACACAATGGTTCTTTGGTCAGGGGCATGACAGGGTGTCCCTGGTAGTAGAGCGTGAGAGGTTTTGTCTGGTGGCCCTCCTCCTTCACGCTATGACTCTTCACGCATTGGCGCCTGAAGAAGGAATGTGGCGACGCAGAGTGCTGTGATGATGGAGACGTAGGCTGCCGAGGGTGGTGCTGTGATGATGGAGACGTAGGCTGCCCAGGGTGGTGCTGTGATGATGGAGACGTAGGCTGCTCAGGGTGGTACTGTGATGATGGAGACGTAGGCTGCTCAGGGTGGTACTGTGATGATGGAGACGTAGGCTGCCCAGGGTGGTGCTGTGATGATGGAGATGTAGGCTTCTCAGGGTGGTGCTGTGATGATGGAGACGTAGGCTGCCCAGGGTGGTGCTGTGATGATGGAGACGTAGTCTGCCGCGGGTAGTACTGTGATGATGGAGACGTAGGCTGCCCAGGGTGGTGCTATAATGTTGGAGACGTAGTCTGCCCAGGGTGGTGCTGTGATGATGGAGACGTAGGCTGCCCAGGGTGGTGCTGGTCCCAAAATTTCAGCAGGCTTTATGGTCAATATACAACACTATACAGGGACTAGGTTGTCTACTAGGGCGCAGGCCAGTTTTGTTTACATATGGGCGTGTCTAGAAACCAAAAAACACCTGGGATATCTGAAGCACAAGCCAAGTGAAACATTGGATCAAGCGTGAGACCACTTGAGCGTCACCCCGAACCTGCCATGCTCCGGGGCCACGGCAAATCACTGTGAGGGGAGTTGCCTCAGGTCACTGTTAAATCAGCGTTTTCCGTCTGTCTCCAGAAGCATCAGGGCAGCAGTGACAACAGCTACCAGGTGATTATTAAAGTGTTTGGGTGGAGGAGGGAGGTGCCACCGGATATTTGTCCCACCCTGGGCTGCTAATTGCTGTTTTGTCTGAACATGAGTATAGCTGTCATTGACATTGATTATTTTGCGAGGACGGCAGTTCCGTCGGTCTCCCCGCCCACATGGCCTCACCTGACTTGCTGACCTGGCGAAGAGAGGAGGAGCCTAATGGAGCACCACCATCTGGCCTAACTTTGATGTCCGTCAAACAATATTTGCACTCCTGGGTTGAAATGGGACCCAGCTGCACTGGCTTTCCAGTACACACAGCACAGCCTGCATATACAGGCCCACGCACACACACACACACACACACACGCACACGCACACGCACACGCACACGCACACGCACACACACACACACACACACACACACACACACACACACACACACACACACACACACACACACACACACACACACACAGGGTTCACATAAAGCGCACACACACAGGGTTACACATAAAGCACACACACAAAGACAGAGCGCAGTGTGGCTTATTGCCCACTTCATCAGATGGTAAATAGAAGGTAGCGGAAGCTTGGGAACACTCTATCAGCACATTATCTCCAGTCCTGTTTACTCGGCCAGTCTTTATCTGTCACATGAGTGCAGCCCGGTCACATAAACATGGCCCTAGAGTGGTGCACTCTGGGATTGCTCCGGATATCACGTGAACATTGGAGATCCGCACTCTGCTCAGTCTCACGGACACGGAGTCGCTTGCAGCTTTCGTCCTGCACCCGCGTGGCCTTTACAAGGAAAACATGCCAGCCAATTGCGCTTTTTATTGTGTCATTTGTCTAAAACATCATTTGTATTTAAATGCAGCTTAGAAATGCACTCATCTGACACTTTTCTTGGTACACCTGCTTGTTATCGAAAAATGCCAAACAGCAAATCGTGTTTCTCCAACTTCAAACATAAATACATTGATGAGAGATTAAGTAGTCGTTTGACAAAACATGAGACTAAGGACGACGTGTGATCTATGCGATTATGACTGTGGAATGATTGTTGGTTCCAGACGAGGTGGTTCCAGCATCAAAGAAACTCTCTAGAACGGACTCTAGAACGTTTACCAAGAATTGGCGATGAACAAAAAGCACATCAGGCAGGTGGCAGTTCTGTGTGCGAAAATGGGAGGTCAGAGAAGAATGGACAGACTTTTTCAAACTGACAGAAAGGCCCCAAAATCTGATACAACCACTCATTTCAACAGAGGTGCGCAAAAGGACATTACTGAACGTGCAATGTGTCAGAGGAAAAGATTGAGTTTTACCTGATACGAGATAGTTTTCCAAAATAAAGTAGCCGACAAACATTTAGTCAACAGCACAATACAACAGTCATCAGTCAGGCTTCACTTTCAGGCCTCGACCGACATTACGAAAACGTATACAACATAATTTCTGTGGTTAGGTTTCTCTCTTTCCTGTCTCACATCTTGAATGAAAAACAGACCTCTTGGCTAATCACGATGTCCTCCAGTGAATTAAACATATTAGGAGTAGGAATAAACAGAGAGTTCCGATGCCCGGGGATATCTCCCAGGACAGGCCTTGCTGATTGAAAGGAATGATACCAGCATCTCACTTAGACCCAACCGGGTTTTCCTCTCTCATCCCCTCCAGATGAGGGTAACAAGCTCAACCCCCAGCCCTCCCCTCTGCTCCGCGAACGCCGAGGCCCCGGCATAACTATCAGTAAATAAAAAGTGGCAGTAAAGTTAACTGCTGAACAGGTCCAACAGGAATCCCTCACGGCACTTCCTGCCACTCAGAGGCCCTAAACAAGCCTGGCTGGCTCGAGCTCATATCCCACGGCAACAGGCCGGGGTCACGGCGGCCAGGCTACCCCGCTGCTACGTAGACTTGGACACGGGGGGCAGTGGCGGAGAGGCAGCCGGGACTGGGAAGGCCTCTAATGTTCCAGCTGGGTGGACCTCCTAAAGCCATTGGCGGTCGTTAAAGTATGCATTGACGCCTGTCTGCCTCACTGTGGCCAAATGAAGGCCCCCACCTGGGGTTCTGTGGGACACAAAGCTTTAAGGGGACCGTGGGCTCACCAGAGGGAGCTCAGTAGTGTGATGTCTGCTGATGATAATCACCTGTGACGACCTAACACTTGTATGGGTAAAACATGGCCTGTCATTGGAGAGACATGAGCCTTTTTCTGGCCATGTGACCTAAACCAGGAACAAGCCCCAGTTACCGAGTTTTTTTCCATCAGACCGGTCACATCATCAGGAAAGACTCCCATCCCAAGTTATCTAAACCGTGGTCAGAGCTCATTTGTGTTTCCATCTACCCCCATCATCTACCCCCATCACCACCCCCTCCTCATCTGCCCCCCTCCACATCTGCCTCTCCTCATCTGCCCACCTCCTCATCTCACCCCCTCTCCTCATCCACCCCCTCTCCTCATCCACCCCCTCCTCATCTACCCCCACCCCTCTCCTCATCTACCCCCACTCTCCTCATCTACCCCCCCTCCCTCATCTACCCCCCTCTCCTCATCTGCCCCCACTCCTCATCCACCCCCTCTCCTCATCTACCCCCCCCTCTCCTCATCTACCCCCTCTCCTCATCTACCCCCCTCCTCATCTACCCCCTCTCCTCATCTACCCCCCTCCTCATCTACCCCCCTCTCCTCATCTACCCCCCTCTCCTCATCTACCCCCCTCTCCTCATCCACCCCCTCCCCCTCTCCTCATCTACCCCTCTCCTCATCTACCCCCCTCTCCTCATCTACCCCCCTCTCCTCATCTACCCCCCTCTCCTCATCTACCCACCCCTCTCCTCATCTACCCCCCTCTCCTCATCCACCCCCTCCCCCTCTCCTCATCTACCCCCTCTCCTCATCTACCCCCACCCCTCTCCTCATCCACCCCCACCCCTCTCCTCATCTACCCCCTATCCTCATCTACCCCCCACCCCTCTACTCATCTACCCCCTCTCCTCATCTACCCCCCACCCCTCTCCTCATCTTCCCCCTCTCCTCATCTACCCCCCCACCCCTCTCCTCATCTACCCCCCTCCTCATCCACCCCCCTCTCCTCATCTACCCCCTCTCCTTATCTACTTACCCTTCTCATCCACTCCCACTCATCATCTGTTCTTCTTTTCCTGATCTGCCCCCCACCTCTTTTTTGTCTGCCCTCCCCTCTTCACCCCACTCCTGGACTTAACACTTTCTAGCGGGGTGTTCTGTCCTCGGTTTTCTCCCGGAGCCCATGAACTCTGGGAGTGTGTCTGGGTCCCACATCGAGTAGACTGGAGACAGACGGCCAGTGGGGAGGCTAACTGGCTAAGTGCTCCCAGGGAGGAGAGATAGACGGAGGTGGGAGGGAATCGCCATTGGACAGGGGGCATTAGAAACCAGTGCTCTACATAAACACGCGTTCACTAGAGGCAAGCTGGTGGCCAAACATGGACCTTATCCTGAACAAACAGAGAGAGAGAGAGAGAGAGAGAGAGAGAGAGAGAGAGACTGGCTGACTGACCAACCACAGAGATCTGCTGACAGGCTGCAGATACGCCACCGATGCGATAGACATCACCGTATCGCCACGCTGCTCCGCTTCTAAATCAAATTTCCGCTGAGCGATATGCGCTTGTTTATATGCAAGAGTATCTGGTTTATTAACATGCCCTTGAAATTATTTCCTGGCAGGCCTCTTGTAGTGACCATGATTGTTCTCAGTGCCACGGTGGGTCATGTGGAGCGAGCGATGTGACCGTGAGTCCGTCACTATTTCAGATTGAGGGAGTTCACTCTTTCTCTTTTTTTCATTTCTAAATGACCCACTTTTGTGCTGTGTTTTTTTTCTCTTCGTTTGGAGCGAGGGAGGGATCGGCGCTGACAATATTTATAGCCTGCTGTTCTAACCGAAATTATCAGTGTACCACGAAATAGCTTCCTTAGTCTTCGCCGCAAAATAACAGGATGTCTTCAATTGTGTGTATTTATTAATTTTAGCAAAGGATCGCCAGCTTTATAAATAGCCATATTCCTGCAGCACTCCAAAGTCGGCTGTGTAAACTTCCTCTTTTGGAGTCTTTTCTTTCTCTCCTCCCTCCCTTCCTCTTCTCTCTCTCTCCCTCTCTCTCTCTCCCTCTCTCTCGCTCTCCTTTCCTCTCTCTGGGCTTGCTCCTTAGGTAATAATTAGAGTGGATGAACGCGGTCCCAAGACAGCGTTGATTTGTCCTCCAAGTCGTGCAAAGCACCCCCACCCCTCATGCCCACTTGGCGTTACCGTCTGGCCTCCATTAAAGCGCTATTCTGGTAGGTCAGGGGTCGGAGGTGAGAGGTTGCAGTGTGTTAATGGGTAATGTGGGAGGTCCTTTCTGCTTGGCTGGTCATCATAACCGGGTACTTCAGCCTCTTCATACACAGAGTCTGTTTGACAACTCAGGCTTCACTGTCAACCACCATTACCGCTACATTGCATCAAGGGTAGTTCACAAAGAGCCACGTGAATAGCCAAGCCCGTTACCCAATGGTTCCTGGTTCAAATCCCAGAGCTGAGCAAAGTCTGCCGTGGTGCCGTTGAGCAAGGTATCCTGAATTGCTGTAAGTCACTCTTGTTATGAGCTTTCAAAGCGAATGAGTGATCGACAAGCCCAGGAGTCGTTAATTGAATTGACGTGCGTGTGCTGATATGCAATAAGTACAGACATTGCGCTGCAACTTGCTCCAAGCAACTTGCTCCAAGCAACTTTTCAAATAAGATGCACAATAGTGATTACAGCCAAACCACAGTAGTTGGGGATGTGCATGTGAAATGATGGGAACGCTCTGCTCACAGAAGTATAAGAGCCCCTCTCTTTGCCTCTCCAGCTCCGCTCCACATGGGGCCTCTGGGTCAATAAATCTCCAGGAGGAAATTTCAGCACAGGACAAAGCTTGTCCGGGAGCAACCGAATATAATAGCAGACGCTCCACCTGGAGAAGAGGTTAGCCTGTGGCCCTGCTGCCCTCTCTCATTCCTGCTTAGACTGTGCGTTTTTTTCACAATGTAGCTAGGGCCATTATTACATGTTTACTGTGGCATACCAACAACATGCTTGGAATTAGCACATGTTTATGTTGGTTTGGGTAATTAAAAAGTTTGTTTTGAGAGATTGCTTGTTATCCAAGAGCCTTTTCACATAAGCAAGTGCATGTACATTTGAATTAAATTGGAAAAATATGTAAAACTACTTTTCACTTTTGTGTCACGCACTTGCAGGGTGACGTGTAAAAGGAACGCGATGCAGAGCTGGAGAATCACGTTTGGTTGGTGTTTTACTTACACAAATTAAAACAACACAAAGTAGCGACGAACTGAAAAACTATACATGAATTTAAACTGCACGATCGCGACTTACAAAAAACACATACAACACAGGTTCCCCATATACATTAACACTCACCCACATAACGACACGTAACATTGAATTAATAACAAGCATCCGTGAACCTAACCAGGGACCTTAAATAGCACACTGATTAACTAACCTATGTGACATTATATTAATAACAAGCACCCGTGAACCTAACCAGGAACCTTAAATAGCCCACTGATTAACTAAACTATGCCCAGTGCTTAGCTAAAACTGTGCTCCTAATCAACACAATACACAGGAGTGCTGTCCCCTACACACCCTGTGACAGCACAGCTCACCCATACGTGACACTTTGTGTTTGCAACAGGACTGTCAGAGCTTGGCAAAAGCCCCTGAGACCTTGACAACAATTCAGATTTGGTCACCAAAGGGAGATCAGTGTCTTAGTTTCTGTAAAAGACTGCCAAGATAAATGGCAATTGTCAATTGCCATGATAAATAAATGAATAAAACAGCAATCTTGCTATGCTATCTACCAGCTGCAATATGGTTTCAAATGACGTAAAACCAGCAGGGCACCATCTTTAAGACCATTTTGTCTAATGCCTTAGAAAGTCTAAATGTGATTAAATCTCAAACTGTGAATCAGTCTAAAATAATGACAGTATTTTATGAAGAAGTCAAATCGTACCATTTTGCATGTATCTATGGTGTTTTGTATGGAAGCATATAGTGGTCTAAATTCAAATGAAAATGCAATCCCAAATAGCATTTAGATTTTCAAAGAATGCCCGCTTCTTAGTGGACAATATAAAAATGAAAAGAAAATGCATTTTGGGAGCTGGTCTTCTCCTGTGGATACTGGCGAGAACAGCTTTTCTTAAATTTGCCAACACCAACAGGTCAATGTCATTATTGGTTATTGCAAAGAATTCAGCTACATTTTCAATAAATATTTTAATTTTGTCATGAGCATCTGAAGAAGAAAGCACATTCTTTCCAATATGATCTGCACAACCCTAGTTCCTTGCACCTTACGATTGTAACATTTACGGGTTGGTAGAACAGGTTGGTAGAACATAGAAACGCAAAGGCATTCCAGATAGCATTTACATGTCCACAGGCTGGTAGTGATAGAACATGAAAATGGAGTCCCAGATAGCATTTTTATGTTCGTCATTTATTCCTTAAACTGCAGTAGAGCAGGAGAATGCAAGTGCAATGTGTGCAGCTGTTTATCCCTTTTTACATTTGCATTAACATTTAAAAAACAAAATGCTATTTGGGATTGCATTTTCATTTGAATTTAATCCACTATATGCTTCCATAGTTTTGTGCACCAATGACAAGTATGACTAACTTACTGTAGCTAATGTCAGCTAAGCTAGCTAACATAGCTTACTCGCCAGTCACTTGAAGTGGAATGGAATATCAATGCTGCTTAACTGTGCACTACACATGAATGTAAATAATGTATGCTCTTTCAACAGTTAGATAGCTAACTAATGTTTCTAAGTTCTTAACCAGCTAGCTAACACCTTCAGTCGCAACTGCCTTCTGCTGCGGCTCCCAACAGTTGCTGCTGTGTGCAGCTGATCACCAGCATATATCAACCTCAACCCTGAAAAAGGAGATGGACTAATCTCAGTTTGCATAGTCATTTCCAAAATGTTTTAATTTTCTCGCGCAGGTTTGAGACCATGTGGGATTGTGTGCGTCAATCGCTGGACAATTGAAACCGAAACTTGATGCAGCTCTGCCACAACTGTCTTCACACTTGCAAAAATCACAGGGGCTCTATCGAAAATGTAGCCCGCGCTGCCATGGAAGGTGACGTCTCGAGCTAAAGACACCTGCAAGTTTACGAAACGCTACTTCAGTAGCGCAATGTAAAGAAGCCCTTAGTGTTTATACAAATGTGTGGTGAATAGGTGTATAAAAGTATGCATGCCTGTGTGATTGTATGGATGTACACGAGTGTGTGTGTGTGTGTGTGTTTGTGTGTGTGTGTAAGAATAGTTGCCTGGTTGCACAATCAACATATGCCTGGGTGCCTAGGGGCTGGCGCTTGTTAATCTGCTCTTCTTCCTGCTGTCATGTTAAACAAAACAAACAGGGAATTCGTTTGCCCCTCTCCACGCAGATAGCAAAGCCTGCTGGGAGTCAGCACACGTCACCAGAGGCTCAACTCAGCCAAAAGGGGTTAATCATTCTCCCCCTGATCACAGAATGGCCCTTTTATTTATCCTGCCGAGAGGATGTTGCACTTAGGATATGATACAACATGTCACTGAGGAATTCTGCTTTTCCAGGCTGCTGATTAAAAAACAAGCGGCGTCGACATGTGATGCACCTCGCCAGCTCCTGACAGAGACAGGGCCCTGGTCTCCTGCTTCTCATTGCCATGGCAAAGAACATGGAACATCCATGCACCTCGCCACTGCCCGGACCTCCTTCTCCAGTCAGACTGTATGTCTTGGATAAAAGGGTGAGGGCCTCTGTAAGACTTCATAAGAGATGGGTTGGGCCTCTGTAAGACTTCATAAGAGATGGATGGGGGCCTCTGTAAGACTTCATAAGAGATGGATGGGGGCCTCTGTAAGACTTCATAAGAGATGGATGGGGGCCTCTGTAAGACTTCATAAGAGATGGATGGGGGCCTCTGTAAGACTTCATAAGAGATGGATGGGGGCCTCTGTAAGACTTCATAAGAGATGGATGGGGGCCTCTGTAAGACTTCATAAGAGATGGATGGGGGCCTCTGTAAGACTTCATAAGAGATGGATGGGGGCCTCTGTAAGACTTCATTTTGATTTTAATGTGTTGCAGTTCACATCGTTCTATTTACTGCAGTAAACTGCCAAAGTCACTTTCACAACACTCAGTTTGTCTTAGCTATTCCCCCATACATTAGATAGGCCACAACATTGCAAAATATCAACCACATGCAGAAAAGCCACATCAAACGCTCATGTTCGTTTCATGAAAATCATAATAACAAAAACATGTTTCTAATAAAAAAACACTCCACCGACTTACTCCCTAGAATTTTATATTAATCAAGGCTTTTATCCCTGTCTTATAAAACAAGTATTAAGACATAAAAAGTAAGTAATTAAAGGAATAAACAAATAAATAAATAATGGATATGTAGCACTCTACCCCATCAGAGCCAGAAATCCTACTGACTTTATTGGGTGACCATAAAAACACAGCCTGGTCCTGGATTAGGTTAATTACTTCCTTGTGTTAATTTTTTCCTTCCTCCCGTCTCTCCCTTTCTGCTCATTCCTCACTCTGTCTATTTTCACTCAGGCGCCGCGATTTCTCACTGTTTACCTCCTCTCTCTCTATCTCTCTCCCTCTCGTTCTCTCCGTATTCCTTCCTCTTTCGTGCTCTGAGAGGTCAGGGGTCATGTTTTACAGTCTCTCACTGTTCGGTCTGATAAATGGAGCTGTGTGGCGTAAAGCTCAGCGGCGGCTCGGCTCCCGGATTCACCTACACTTTTCCGGCGCCAATAAATTTGGGAATTAACTAGTGTGAAGGAAGTATGATCTATTAAGTGCTAAGTGAAGCTGTCTCCTCCTTCACCACCTACTCCTCCTCTACTTCTTTATCTCCTCTACTCCACAACCTACTCATCCTCTCCTTCTTTAACTCCTCTTCTCCACAACCTACTCCTCCTCTACTTCTTTATCTCCTCTACTCCACCACCTACTCCTCCTCTACTTCTTTATCTCCTCTACTCCACCACCTACTCCTCCTCTACTTCTTTATCTCCTCTACTCCACCACCTACTCCTCCTCTACTTCTTTATCTCCTCTACTCCACCACCTACTCCTCCTCTACTTATTTATCTCCTCTACTCCACCACCTACTCCTCCTCTACTTCTTTATCTCCTCTACTCCACCACCTACTCATCCTCTCCTTCTTTAACTCCTCTACTCCACCACCTACTCCTCCTCTACTTCTTTATCTCCTCTACTCCACAACCTACTCCTCCTCTACTTCTTTAACTTCTCTACTCCACAACCTACTCCTCCTCTACTTCTTTATCTCCTCTACTCCACCACCTACTCATCCTCTCCTTCTTTAACTCCTCTACTCCACCACCTACTCCTCCTCTACTTCTTTATCTCCTCTACTCCACAACCTACTCCTCCTCTACTTCTTTAACTTCTCTACTCCACAACCTACTCCTCCTCTACTTCTTTATCTCCTCTACTCCACAACCTACTCATCCTCTCCTTCTTTAACTTCTCTACTCCACCACCTACTCATCCTCTCCTTCTTTTACTCCTCTACTCCACAACCTACTCCTCATCTCCTTCTTTATCTTCTCTGCTCCCAACCTACTCCTTTATTCCAGGCATTGGTGGAATTAGTGTCGTTTTTTTCCTGCCGCATTACCCATCTATCCCCCAACATGTTCCAGTCTTCATCCCCAGGGACAGGAAACAGACTCTTGGTATTAATCAGTTACTTTTGAGGATGTATCTTCTGGCCTTAATGACTGGATAACGGTGTGGTTACAGTTAGCCCTGTCTGGGCTACTGAAATCCATTTCATTTTCCTCTCACCTTAAAACATCATGATCTAAAATGTGCAATTCCATTTTCCATAAAAATGTGGGAGATGGGTTGTTTGAGAGTGAACGTCTGGGCTCTGCCTGTATTGCCACTCTAAAGAGAGTCTGGCATTTAAATCCCGGTCAAAAGTTTGGAAACACCAAATGGCTGAAGTTTTGCCTGCTTGGATGAACAACATAATTGCTTGTAAAAACTTCTGTTTCACCCTATATCTCAGGCTTTTTGTTCCCCTTCCACTCTGTCCATCTGTTACAGCAAGAAAAATACATTTAAAAAAAAAGAATACAAATTGCTCAATGAAACATATTTTGGTGTTTGAGTGGCTACATGGTGTTTATGCCTTTGGGAGGAAGGCCTGCTGTCCTCTGCTTTGGCCTGAATGTATTCGGCCCATTCCAGAACCCTAACTGGCCCCCTCTGGGACCACAGCCATGTGCTTTGGAGGTCCTCAGTGAGGAAACCACACAAGAGAGCCATAGCAGGGGGTAGAATGTTCCAGAAAAAGCCCTGCTGCTTCCAGCCAAGACACCAGCGAGAAAACCAAACTGGATGTGGTGAAAATGTCAAATTACTAAAGGAAACTAAAGGGAAACCTCAGGCGAGCAGGAAAAAAAGACAGACTTGTTTTTGTTTTACAGCGTGCTGTTCAAAGCAACGGCCAAGACGTAAGCAAGAGTGGACGAGGGAGAATTAACATGATGGCGTTGATTGAAATGAGAATGTGTCCCACGTCGTGTTGAATCGAGTGTGGTTCAGTAGCGGGACGATGAGGAATTAAAAAGAGCCTTGAGTTTTCCTGCATGCGTCTGAAGAGAACAGCGTCTGCCTCGGCACCGCGCCGGCTCCACAGAGACTCCGTCCCCAGCGGTTATGGAGGACAGAGACCGCTAACAGCTTCCTCCTCTGGTCCATAACAAACAGCGAGAGGCCAGGCCCCCGAGGCTTCCTGTGTCCCACACACAGCCCACAAATAAACACAATCACTGGTTCTGGTGCCGCTCCCTTCCCCTCACATTGGAGCCCTCCACGACGCCCGAACTGGTAAACACGTTTCTTTCATCGTCGCAATGGATACATTACACGTTGACCACGTTAGAAGACTAGGTGACTATCCACGTCTCAGTGTTTTCTGGAAGCTGTAGAAGAAGAGCAATGTTTCCTTCTGATTCCAAAGTAGTCAGGGACTTCACGCCTAAGAAAGTGTACTTTGTTTGGTTTACCTCAGACAGCATGACTACAATTCTAACATAATAGGACACGTAAGCTATAATTGCATCCTATTTGTAGTGTTAAGTTGCAGTTTTTTTTAATCCTCAACAATAACGTTTTGGAACACTGTTGATTCTGGCCTACCATGGTCTGTACTGGCATCGTCTGGGGTGGCAACGTCTGGGTTGGCATGGTGTTATGGTAGAGATATGAACATTGAAAGCCACTTCATAATGAAATGGTATATTATTGTCAACAGTGTGTATTGATCAGACTGTGTAATGATCAGGCTGTGTAATAATCAGGTTGTGTAATAATCAGGTTGTGTATGATCAGGCTGTGTAATGATCAGGCTGTGTAATAATCAGGTTGTGTAATAATCAGGTTGTGTATGATCAGGCTGTGTAATGATCAGGCTGTGTAATGACCAGGCTGTCTAATGATCAGGCTGTGTAATGACCAGGCTGTGTAATGATCAGGCTGTGTAATGACCAGGCTGTGTAATGATCAGGCTGTGTAATGACCAGGCTGTCTAATGATCAGGCTGTGTAATGATCAGGTTGTGTAATGATCAGGCTGTGTAATGATCAGATTGTGTAATGACCAGGCTGTGTAATGATCAGGTTGTGCAATCAGGTAGATGGATTATGGAGTATAAAAGCAAATACACATGCGTTTAAAGAATTTGAAAATAACAAATTCATCGTAATTCAGGGAACTTTAATTTAATTTCATTCAACATGGGAGCGACACTTGTTGTGTTGTTTTTTTGTCAGTTTCGCAAAGTTAGCAAAATGTGGTTAAGTTAAGCAAAGATATTTGAGCGTTTAGTCATCGCAGTTCTGATCTCAACACAGATCCCAAACTATCCCTGAAAACAAAATGTTTTTTTTAATTCTACAGTGTAGCACAAGGTCAGACAAAAACACAGAGAGATGTTTCACACTCACCATCAAAGCACAGGCCATCTATATTAAAAACACAACAGCCATTTAAACCAGCATAAGAAGCATTCTGACCAGGCGGGTTGTATTGACTGGGCCCTATTGAGTCCGTGCAATAACAGCAGATAAGATTCATTGAGTTAATCTGACAGTGGTGCCACATTAAGGAGTTTGGCTGTCATGCATTTCTGTTAAATGTTACTCGGCGGGCCTGTAAACTGGGGATAGTGTGGCGGAATGTAAGCTAGAGCTACGTGTCAAACTGGTATTGTCAGCACCTTTAGGTACAACTTTCAAATGTTTATTTTCTGGTATCTAGCGTAGTCGATCACAGAACATTGCCAAATCGCTCTGGATAGTTGGGACGTCTTTTCAATGATTAAATGTAAAATGAATGTTCATTATAGGGTTTCCATGTCTGCTTTGGTCAAGTATGAATACCAGGTATGAATATCAGGTGTGAATGTTAAACCTTTCCAGGGAGTTTGTAGTGGCCTTTTGCAATAACTATAAACGGGAGCAGCCCAGTGGAGTGTCCTCTCTAAGGCGGGGCCCAGTGGAGTGTCCTCTCTAAGGCGGGGCCCAGTGGAGTGTCCTCTAAGGCGGGGCCCAGTGGAGTGTCCTCTCTAAGGCGGGGCCCAGTGGAGTGTCCTCTCTAAGGCGGGGCCCAGTGGAGTGTCCTCTCTAAGACGGGGCCCAGTGGAGTGTCCTCTCTAAGGCGGGGCCCAGTGGAGTGTCCTCTCTAAGGCAGGGCCCAGTGGAGTGTCCTTTCTAAGGCGGGGCCCAGTGGAGTGTCCTCTCTAAGGCGGGGCCCAGTGGAGTGTCCTCTCTAAGGCGGGGCCCAGTGGAGTGTCCTCTCTAAGGCGGGGCCCAGTGGAGTGTCCTTTCTAAGGCGGGGCCCAGTGGAGTGTCCTCTCTAAGGCGGGGCCCAGTAGAGTGTCCTCTAAGGTGGGGCCCAGTGGAGTGTCCTTTCTAAGGCGGGGCCCAGTGGAGTGTCCTCTCTAAGGCGGGGCCCAGTGGAGTGTCCTTTCTAAGGCGGGGCCCAGTGGAGTGTCCTCTCTAAGGCGGGGCCCAGTAGAGTGTCCTCTAAGGTGGGGCCCAGTGGAGTGTCCTCTCTAAGGGGCATAGAAGTCACACACCACCATATAACAGTTTATTTGTTGTCCTGCAGTCATTGTGCATATGGTGTTGTCATGTTCACGTAGTGTTGTATTTTATGTGTTCATAATGTTATTTCACCTCCTATTTCATGTATGAGCTCAGGCCAAGTCCACACGTGAAACAGACCTGAACACGGCCACATCAGCAGAGACCTTTTTTTGGAGACTACGTATGGGTGATTGGGAGATATATGTGCGAGCAGGACATGTAGGCCTTCACGGGGCTTCTCCTCTTCCTTCTTCTCCTTCTCCTCCTCCGTTCTCCCACACAGGTTGGATGAAAGACACAGAGGCACCGGCGGAGAAAACCTAGCTGGAGCATAATGAACAGGACAGGATAAAACATTACTTACAATCACATTGTATACACCTCCACTAATTTAAACCAATCAACTGGCATCTCCATGCAACGTTTACTTCCTTGTTTCCGTCCGCTATTCGTTTCCAGCAGGCCCTCATCTGGGTGCCATTTGAGGAGACAGGGGGGGAGTAATACCCAGTGTCTCCCACCTCCAGGCGGAAAGGAGAGAGACTAATAGCGAATCATTAGGAAGACTCTCTCATTCGTTCTCTCTCTCTCTGTGACTCACAATATCTCTTTTCCACTCCCTCTTTCTCTCAGAGCGGATTGACAGGACAGCGGCTGTTTACAGGAAGTGCTGCACATTGCTGAAACAATATGTTACACAGGCTCTGTTACAGAGGATCTTTACAGGGAATTTAGTGTTGGTATGTTATGGGTCGATGATAAAGGGTGGACTATGTGCTGCACACCATAGACCCAAAAGAGGGAGACATCATTCAGCATGAATGTATAGATATTATCATCCTTATTGGGACTCTCCAATCTTCTGGCCAAGGCTAGATCGAACCCTGTGGTCCAGATCTGTGGTCCAGATCTGTGGTCCATCTCTGTGGTCTATCCCAGTGGTCTATCTCTGTGTTTCATCTCTGTGGTCCATCCCTTTGGTCCATCTCTGTGGTCTATACCAGTGGTCCATCTCTGTGGTACATTTATGTGGTCCATCCATGTGGTCCATATATGTGGTCCATCTCTGTGGTCCATCCCTTTGGTATATCTCTGTGGTCTATACCAGTGGTCCATCTCTGTGGTACATTTATGTGGTCCATCCATGTGGTCCATATATGTGGTCCATCTCTGCGGTCCATCCCTTTGGTATATCTCTGTGGTCTATACCAGTGGTCCATCTCTGTGGTACATTTATGTGGTCCATCCATGTGGTCCATATATGTGGTCCATCTCTGTGGTCCATCCCTTTGGTATATCTCTGTGGTCTATACCAGTGGTCCATCTCTGTGGTCCATCCATGTGGTCCATATATGTGGTCCATCCCTTTGGTCCATCTCTGTGGTACTCGGGCGTCAAGGTGGCCTAGTGGTTAGGGACTAGGGCTTGGGTCTGGAAGGTCCCTGGTTCTAATCCCCCCACCACCAAGGTGAAAACCGTGTCGTTCTGTCCTTGAGCAAGACAGTTAACCCTAAAATGCTCCCCAGGCGCCGTGACGTGGAAGTCAAATCAGGTAACTGATTAGGGCTGCCCCCTGCACCTCAGGGTTGGGTAAAATGCAGAGAACACGTTTCAGTTGAAGGCATTCAGTTGTACAACTGACAATTCTGGTCTATTCTATTCTACATTTATGTGGTCGATACCAGTGGTCCCTCCATGTGGTCCATCCCTGTGGTCCATCCCTGTGGTCCATCTCTGTGATTTGTCCTGGAGCAGCACACCTGCGTGACCGTGTATATATGACCGTCTGTGTTCATGGCCAGTGTTGTTTGTCCTGTCCAATCTGTTTTTCATCTTGATCTGGTTAACCGGCGACCTGCCTTCTTTTGCCCATTGAAAAAAACATCCTGTCTAAATATTTGAGAAGGCTCTGTGTGTGTGTGTGTGTGTGTGTGTGTGCGTGTGCGTGTGCGTGTGTGTGTGTGTGTGTGTCTGTGTGTGTGCTCATGCTTGTGTGCAGTCAGAGCTCTGCCTGGGTTCCTTCAGAAGCCTTGCTGGACCATGTCAGTTGAGATTCATGAAGAATCATTAATGCATTAGATGGGAGTCACAGCCCACAGCACTGATACACTCAGGTGCACACACACACACACACACACACACACACAGGTGCGCACACACACACACACACACACACACACACACATACACAAACAATATGCATAGTGCAAATGGAAAATATAATAAACAGGCTAGCAGTGTATTGGGAAAATGCTACCAAGAGTAGTACAACAGCATATTGTGCAAAGGGCAGATAAAATAATACAGTAAGTAGCAGTGTGAGTGCAAGGTTACCAAAGGGTTTCAGAGTTCAGTATGCTAACAGCAGTTGGGAAGAAACTGAATCCAGAGGCACACACACCTCCAACCGCAGTCTCAGGCAGGTAGACTGCATCGGCCTGAACTGCTTCGGCCTGACTGCTTCGGCCTGGACTGCTTCGGCCTGGACTGCCTCGGCCTGGACTGCTTCTGCCTGACTGCTTCGGCCTGGACTTCTTCGGCCTGGACTGGATCCAGAGGACTGGGTCAGTGTGTTGTGGCTCTTCATTCTGCCAGTCAGTCTGGCCACCAGCTCTTCCAAACGCCAGCCCCACACCACTGGCCAAAATTTGTTTGGGTCACAACCACCCATTCACAAACCAGCCTTCACCAGAGATCCGCTCTTTCTTTTTTAGGCCAAATATGGAGGACTCCGGGAACAACAGTTGTCCATTGTACCCGGGGCCGTGGAGGGCAGTATTTATGCAGACTGTAGGGCAGCTCTGTGTTGTGGGGCAGGCAGGCAAAGGGGGAAAGGGCCAGGACAGCATTGTGCGGCTCGGACAGAGATGCCTTTGTCTAGGGCGCCATCGTCTAGCAGGTGCATTTCCCCCCTCTTCTCTGTCTATGGGGAGCTCCTATCTCCAGCACCCCAGTAAAGAGCCATGCTGGTGGGGAGCTCCTATCTCCAGCACCCCAGTAAAGAGCCATGCTGGTGGGGAGCTCCTGTGTCCAGCCCCCCAGTATTGAGCCATGCTAGTGGGGAGCTCCTGTGTCCAGCCCCCCAGTAAAGTGCCATGATGGTGGGGAGCTCCTGTGTCCAGCCCCCCCGGTAAAGAGCCACACCCATACACAACCCAACCACACCCATACACAACCCAACCACACCCATACACAACCCAACCACACCCATACACAACCCAACCACACCCAAACACAACCCAACCACACCCATACACAACCCAACCACACCCATACACAACCCAACCACACCCAAACACAACCCAACCACACCCATACACAACCCAACCACACCCATACACAACCCAACCACACCCATACACAACCCAACCACACACAACCCAACCACACCCATACACAACCCAACCACACCCATACACAACCCAACCACACCCATACACAACCCAACCACACCCATACACAACCCAACCACACCCATACACAACCCAACCACACCCATACACAACCCAACCACACCCATACACAACCCAACCACACCCATACACAACCCAACCACACACAACCCAACCACACCCATACACAACCCAACCACACCCATACACAACCCAACCACACCCATACACAACCCAACCACACCCATACACAACCCAACCACACCCATACACAACCCAACCACACCCATACACAACCCAACCACACCCATACACAACCCAACCACACCCATTCACAAACCAACCACACCCATACACAACCCAACCACACCCATACACAACCCAACCACACCCAAACACAACCCAACCACACCCATACACAACCCAACCACACACAACCCAACCACACCCATACACAACCCAACCACACCCATACACAACCCAACCACACCCATACACAACCCAACCACACCCAAACACAACCCAACCACACCCATACACAACCCAACCACACCCATACACAACCCAAACACAACCCAACCACACCCATACACAACCCAAACACAACCCAACCACACCCATACACAACCCAAACACAACCCAACCACACCCATACACAACCCAACACACACCACCAGCCCAACTCTTCTGCTTACGTCCTGGCTAACAACCACCATCCGGCTCTATCTCATTCTCTCACTGACTCCCTCTTTCTCTTTATCTCTTTTCAGTCTCTTTTGACATCGGCTGACTGCTTTATATGAATATGGACTATTGCAATCGGACAATTCTTTTCTTATTGGTATATTCCAACACAACGATACTGGAAAGTTCCGTACACGAAAAGTCCCACTTTCTACATTCGATATAATTATAATCACCAAATAGAAGCATACATGAGGAAAACCACTGATGGTTATTCATCAGAGCCAAGTCGAGGTCACCTATGACATATTATCCTCCTGACCAGAAAACTATTAAGAATTAGGAAATGTTCCCACTTGAATGTGAACAGGCAGGGCAGATGCATGGTCTAACAGTGTGTGTGTGTGTGTGTGTGTGTAACCAATGTCTGAACTGGTCCGTGACTCCTCTTAAGTGGTGTAATCCCCATCTAGGTTTACCTGACCTCCATCCCTAATGCCCGGGTCTCCTTATCGTTGCCTACATAATAAATACCTTCCAGTCACAACTCCGCCCCACTCCCTGACCAACCTCTTAGTCTGAGCGATACACCTCACTGTCGACCACCTATTACCGGCAGGGGAACTCAGTCCAGTGTGGGTCTTCTTTGCGCCGGGCTTTTATCACAAGACGGGCCGGACAAATGATACACGCACTTGTCCCTTATTTCCTGAGCCGGGTAACAAAGCTCCATTGTGGCCACCGGGCAGCAGACACACAGTGGGCCTTTATCTGAGGGCCCGTGGATCCAAACCCTTTTGTTCCCAGTGCTTCCTGTGAAGTCATAACCTGTTACATAACGGGCCATTTTCTGTTACGCTGACCCAGTGTGGGCCGCGGACGTGTGTCAGCTCTTTCACTTTTGTAGGTCCCACAGAAGTCGGACGGAACAGCAGCTGCGTGGTAAAGACCGGAAAAGGCAGAGGGGCTACTGTTCCTCTGTTCTTCATACACACATGGACGTAGGCACACACAAACGTTACACACACACACACGCATACACACACACACACACACGCACACACACACGCACACACACACACACACACACACACATACACACACACACACACACACACAGAGACACACACGCACACACACACACACACAAAATGCTCTGATGAAAAGACTACGGAGACGGGAAATATTTGTCCAGAGTTATCTAGGACAGGAAGACAAACACATCTGGAATCTTCTTTCTCTATCCTATTTACAAACACTCAGACTGGTAACAGACACTCAGACTGGTAACAAACACTCAGACTGGTAACAGACACTCAGACTGGTAACAAACACTCAGACTGGTAACAAACACTCAGACTGGTAACAAACACTCAGACTGGTTACAAACACTCAGACTGGTAACAGACACTCAGACTGGTAACAGACACTCAGACTGGTAACAGACACTCAGACTGGTAACAGACACTCAGACTGGTAACAGACACTCAGACTGGTAACAGACACTCAGACTGGTAACAGACACTCAGACTGGTAACAGACACTCAGACTGGTAACAAACACTCAGACTGGTAACAGACACTCAGACTGGTAACAGACACTCAGACTGGTAACAGACACTCAGACTGGTAACAAACACTCAGACTGGTAACAGACACTCAGACTGGTAACAGACACTCAGACTGGTAACAAACACTCAGACTGGTAACAGACACTCAGACTGGTAACAGACACTCAGACTGGTAACAGACACTCAGACTGGTAACAGACACTCAGACTGGTAACAAACACTCAGACTGGTAACAGACACTCAGACTGATAACAGACACTCAGACTGGTAACAGAAACTCAGACTGGTAACAGACACTCAGACTGGTAACAGACACTCAGACTGGTAACAAACACTCAGACTGATAACAGACACTCAGAGTGGTAACAGACACTCAGACTGGTAACAGACACTCAGACTGGTAACAGACACTCAGACTGGTTACAAACACTCAGACTGGTAACAAACACTCAGACTGGTAACAGACACTCAGACTGGTAACAGACACTCAGACTGATAACAGACACTCAGACTGGTAACAGACACTCAGACTGGTAACAAACACTCAGACTGGTAACAGACACTCAGACTGGTAACAGACACTCAGACTTTAAGTCAACCTACCTGGTAAACTAACATCAAAAAATCAAATACAAATGTGGATAGGGTATTTGACAAAGCTTAGATTACATAAGCATAGCTTAATAAATAAATAAATAAATAAGATAATAAAAAAAGATGGTCCTTCTTTAAGTGATTTACGGAGTCGAAATTGACGGCTGTTTAATCAGTGCCTTTGCCCAATTCTTATGTTTACTATGTTTCACAACTTTTGACACATATTTTTGTTGAGATTAATTTAAAACACGATAACAAATTGGTATTACAGTTCATTACTACTGCTAAAACCCATTTACTAAATGTATACTAAATTTTCTCTATACTATGAAAAAAAGACACCAGAAATAAAAAATCTGGTCTCCTGTATTATACCTGGGTCTCTTGTATTATACCTGGGTCTACTGTATTGGAACTGGGTCTCCTATATTAGACCTGGGCCTCCTGTATTGGACCTGGGCCTCCTGTATTTGACCTGGGCCTCCTGTATTAGATCTGGGCCTCCTATATTGGATCTGGGCCTCCTATATTAGACCTGGGCCTCCTATATCAGACCTGGGTCTCCTGTATTGGACCTGGGTCTCCTGTATTGGACCTGGGCCTCCTATATTGGATCTGGGCCTCCTATATTAGAACTGGGTCTCCTATATTAGACCTGGGCCTCCTGTATTAGACCTGGGCCTCCTATATCAGACCTGGGCCTCCTATATCAGACCCGGGCCTCCTATATTAGACCTGGGCCTCCTGTATTAGACCTGGGCCTCCTATATTGGACCAGGGCCTCCTGTATTAGATCTGGGCCTCCTATATTAGATCTGGGCCTGCTGTATTAGACCTGGGCCTCCTATATTAGACCTGGGCCTCCTATATCAGACCTGGGCCTCCTATATTAGACCTGGGCCTCCTGTATTAGACCTGGGTCTCCTGTATTGTATAACAACGGCTAGTTCTTGGGTTTCAGAAAGGGATGCTCTAATACCGTCAACACGTTTCGTTCAGTTCTACAAAATAAACAAAGAAGTGTATTTTATACAATATGAATACAAGTCATTTCCACGTGTCATTTTCCTGTCTTGTCTAATGCACACAGACAGAAAGCACAGCAGTGGTCAACACAGACGTCAGATAAGTATCGGACACACAGTATGTGACTTACTTTCATTTCAGTCTGAATAGACGATGCAACGTTGGAACGGATCAGGTTTGGTTGTACTCAGTTTCACACGTCATACCGTGTGCAGACTGCAAGCACTGAGTCACGAATGTCCTTAAAGATCATTGTTTATCATCGCCCTCACCGACCACGTCTCATTCTTCCTCTTCCTCTACCTCTCCCTCAGATGTTTTTGTCCGTTGTCCCGAAACACTGGTGAGACGTGGCCCTTTTTATTCATGCCGATAACCTGAGCGCTTGTTGTCTATTTAGGGTTTGCACCTAGTCAGCCGTTAGGTGAGAATGTTAGAGTTTGGATGATTTGGGATGAGTCACGCAGTGCAGTGTTTCCCATTGGGACAACATGTCGACAAATGTTTTGTGTTTAGAGGCGTGCCAAAAAGCGACTAGAACAGAGATTAGTGTGGAAGTAAGTGAATGGCGCTTATGGGTTTAGCAATATAGTTGTGTGTACTGTATGTTATTTTAAAAACACTTTTGGTGTATGAGTGAGTATGAAAATCGAAATAAAGGAAGGATAATTTGCTGCACATTAAAACATATCGAATCAGTCTCAGTTTTTAAATAAATCTGTCCACAAAATTGTATTAAATTGGTTATTACTCCCTTTTCATATGACAGCCTAAACACACTTTGTCCACGTGAATAACAGTGGTTTCAACGTTACATAGTGGAGCTAACTTATGAAGGAGAGAAGGTAACGAAAGAGAAAGGAGGAGAAGGAACATGAAGCACAAAAGAAAGGCAACAAAAAGAGGAAGAATGTACGTGAGAAACGATAAAAGAAAGGAAGAATACAGGAGGAGAATGGAGAACGGGGGCAGGGAGAGGTAATGTTTTGCAACAGTGTTCTGTGTGAGAGATGGACGTATGAAATGCTATTGCGGTTGAGTTGGCCGAGCGCCAGAGGAAGTGTTGGCCTTTGACAATGTGCTCACCAGGAATGCACCACAGCCGAGTCCAAGTAGGCGTGTCCGAGCCGCGGAGTCGGAAGCCAAGTTCGGTTGGCTCGGGCCCCTCCGCGCCTCGGGGGACTATGGAGGAGATGTTTGTGTGTATGTTTTGGGGATCTGAATGAGTGGGTGTGTGTGTGTATATGTGGGTGTGCGTTTGTCTCTCTCTGTGTGTGTGTGTGTGTGTGTGTCACAGGAATGCTCTTTTACACAATTGTACTACCCTCAGGCAGGACACATTCAAGCTGAACAATTCGTCCGCATGTCACATGCTATGGTAGATCAGTATCCAGAATGAAAGTGTGAAAACAACACTGCGTCTATAGTCTGAATATCTGCTATGGCTCTGGCCAGAGGGGCCTCATTGAGATTCCTGGCCCCTACCATTGACCTCAATTCACTTTTGTTAGCTTGAGCCTTAAACTGAAGAAGAATGTCTTCAAAAGTCAAAGTATCACACTAAAACTGTTTAGCTTGTAGTATATTAAACAGAACTAAAATCAAATAAACTATTTTTGAGAATGAGTTAGCCAGTGACCAGTGACAGGTGACCAGTGACCAGTAATTCATTTTTTCATAAAGACCAGTGAACACCATTCTGTTGCTGTGTACCCACACAGAGAACATCGACAAAAATCGTCTGCTTATTTACATACTCTAATTACTGTCATGTTACCTTGTATTTACATGTAAGCATCTATATTAATAGTCATATTTCATCTACAGCTAGAGCCATTGGTTTGCTATGGATTGATTTGCTTGTTCCTCACAATGATACAGGTTAAATTACTTTTAGATCCAATCACAGCATGCAATTGAACATCGTTCGTGAGGCCTGGCTCATAACCAACTTACTTACTACACATCCTGTGGCACCTTGCATTATGGGAATAGTAGTTCTGTTCAGAACTACAGATGTTCATATCCAAATAAACTAATAAATACATAAATGTCAACATTCAGGTAGCTAGTTGAGACACATACATTACTCATCAATAGTAAGTAGAGCATTCCTGATTACAGTGATATATATCCAGTGTCAATTGGTGGGAGTAAATTTCAGTAAACCAAATAAAAGCACCGTGTTACGTGTCAGCTAAAATGTTTAATTGTTTTTAGTGTCCATGGTGTAATTACTAGTAATGACTTATTGTAATCAAGCGTAAAAACAATCAAAGTAATTGAACTATCAATTACTATGCCTTTGTGCTATCCCTTTGTAACATACTAAAATATATCTAAAATTTTTTTTACGTATTCATAATGGCATGCACAAATGCCATCGTAATTGGAGATACACTCATGCAGGACAGTAGCTCTTTGTTAAAATTCGCTGCTTGGTCCGATGCCATGGAGTTCAGAGAATGAAGTCTGGCTGGTGCACTCTGAAACTTTAGGCCAACTCTCAATTACATCTCCCTTCCTCTCTACATCCCCCCAACACCCCCCCCGCCGCCAACCACCACGCACTGCAAATTTGACTCTACACCCCCCCGTTCCCATTTTCCCCTCTTCCACTTACAGTGTTCAAGAGGGGTGTTTCTCTTTCGCAGGCTTTCGCAGTCTGCAGGTCTAAATGTCAGGGTCACATTTCCAAACAGCGTACACTTGCCATTTCCGCCCATCTGAGCGTGCATTCCTCCAGACCTGCACATGTCCTGTAGGAAAACCCAGAGTGATCGCTTCTCCAATTCCCCGACCTCACAAATCATTCAGAAGCACTTTTGTTTGACTTTCTCTCTCCGGCGCATGCCATTTGTATTCACTACAAGTAGGGAGAGGACGGTGGTGGTGGTGTGGTGTGGGGGGGGCTGGCGGGGCGAGGGGGTGTGTGAGTACTGCACCAGATGTGGGAAGGATTTTGCAATATGTCATCCAAACTGAAGGGGACGTTTACTTGAACGGAATCAACATGGATGTGCTTCCTGGGAAATGCGCAGACAGGTTTGTTCCAGTCACAGCACGGACCGAGTGGCCGGACAAAATGGCTGCTTGAAACAAAAAAACACAAACAGAAAATGATATGGAGCAATGGATGTCATCTGGCCAAACAATGACAGGCCGATAGGCATCTGGTTTGACAGTCTATCGTTTTGTCTCCCGTGGCCTCTTCTCTCTCCGTGACAGAGGGTGTGGCTTTACTGTATGTCACATGAGACATGCACAGAACAAAGTCCTTTATTGCTGTAGGCCCTGGCGACAGTTCTGTGGTAAGAAGGGCTTTACTATTCCCAGCAGGCTACAGCATAATAGTGAGTCAAATAAAACACTATGCTCTCATAACACTATAAACGAGATAACAGATAATTACCGGGACAATCGTGCCATTGTTGCTGAGAATGTATTGGATAATTTATAGTGTTTACTGTATAGCTTTAGAATCACACTTTTTAAGTAAGAGTAACTGCCACTAGTTTTATTTTATGAGAAACAGCTATTGCTAGACGACAAAACGACACGGAGAACACAATATATCTGCAGAGATAACCAGATGTAGAGATATATAATGGGTGATGACCATATAAGATAACGGGATATGTACCTCCCCCATCCCAGATATTCTCCCAGCTTTGAGCATTTAGGGATGTTGGATAAGATGTACACGACAAACAGTGCACAGTCGTTCCAACATGCAGAGTGACAATGTGCTGGGTGAAGGGGCGTGGCGACCTTATTCTCCACTATTGTGTACAGACCTTCAGCATGGATCAACACACTTCCTAACAGATCAGACCTGGTGATAGTTGTGGTGCTAGTGGTGGTGACAATGGTGAAAATAGTGGTGGTAATAGTATGTAGGACAGTAAAATACTATGTAGGGCAGTGAAATACTATGTAGGGCAGTGAAATACTATGTAGGGCAGTGAAATACTATGTAGGGCAGTGAAATACTATGTAGGGCAGTGAAATACTATGTAGGGCAGTGAAATACTATGTAAGGCAGTGAAATACTATGTAGGGCAGTGAAATACTATGTAGGGCAGTGAAATACTATGTAAGGCAGTGAAATACTATGTAGGGCAGTGAAATACTATGTAGGGCAGTGAAATACTATGTAGGGCAGTGAAATACTATGTAGGGCAGTGAAATACTATGCAGGGCAGTGAAATACTATGTAGGGCAGTGAAATACTATGTAAGGCAGTGAAATACTATGTAGGGCAGTGAAATACTATGTAGGGCAGTGAAATACTATGTAGGGCAGTGAAATACTATGCAGGGCAGTGAAATACTATGTAGGACAGTGAAATACTATGTAGGACAGTGAAATACTTTGTAGGACAGTGAAATACTATGTAAGGCAGTGAAATACTATGTAGGACAGTGAAATACTATGTAGGGCAGTGAAATACTATGTAGGGCAGTGAAATACTTTGTAGGACAGTGAAATATTATGTAAGGCAGTGAAAGACTATGTAGGACAGTGAAATACTATGTAGGACAGTGAAATACTTTGTAGGACAGTGAAATACTATGTAGGACAGTGAAATACTATGTAAGGCAGTGAAATACTATATAGGAAAGTGAAATACTATGTAGGACAGTGAAATACTATGTAGGACAGTGAAATACTATGTAGGACAGTGAAATACTTTGTAGGACAGTGAAATACTATGCAAGGCAGTGAAATACTATGTAGGACAGTGAAATACTATGTAGGACAGTGAAATACTTTGTAGGACTGTGAAATACTATGAAGGACAGTGAAATACTATGCAGGGCAGTGAAATACTATGTAGGGCAGTGAAATACTATGTAAGGCAGTGAAATACTATGTAGGGCAGTGAAATACTATGTAGGGCAGTGAAATACTATGTAGGGCAGTGAAATACTATGCAGGGCAGTGAAATACTATGCAGGGCAGTGAAATACTATGTAGGGCAGTGAAATACTATGTAAGGCAGTGAAATACTATGTAGGGCAGTGAAATACTATGTAGGGCAGTGAAATACTATGTAGGGCAGTGAAATACTATGCAGGGCAGTGAAATACTATGTAGGACAGTGAAATACTATGTAGGACAGTGAAATACTTTGTAGGACAGTGAAATACTATGTAAGGCAGTGAAATACTATGTAGGACAGTGAAATACTATGTAGGGCAGTGAAATACTATGTAGGGCAGTGAAATACTATGTAGGGCAGTGAAATACTATGTAGGACAGTGAAATACTATGTAGGGCAGTGAAATACTATGTAGGACAGTGAAATACTTTGTAGGACAGTGAAATACTATGTAGGACAGTGAAATACTATGTAAGGCAGTGAAATACTATGTAGGACAGTGAAATACTATGTAGGACAGTGAAATACTATGTAAGGCAGTGAAATACTATGTAGGACAGTGAAATACTATGTAGGACAGTGAAATACTATGTAGGACAGTGAAATACTATGTAGGGCAGTGAAATACTATGTAGGACAGTGAAATACTATGTAGGACAGTGAAATACTATGTAGGACAGTGAAATACTATATAAGGCAGTGAAATACTATGTAGGACAGTGAAATACTATGTAGGACAGTGAAATACTTTGTAGGGCAGTGAAATACTATGTAGGGCAGTGAAATACTATGTAGGGCGGTGAAATACTATGTAAGGCAGTGAAATACTATGTAGGGCAGTGAAATACTATGTAGGACAGTGAAATACTATGTAGGGCAGTGAAATACTATGCAGGGCAGTGACATACTATGTAGGGCAGTGAAATACTATGTAAGGCAGTGAAATACTATGTAGGACAGTGAAATACTATGTAGGACAGTGAAATACTATGTAAGGCAGTGAAATACTATGTAGGACAGTGAAATACTATGTAGGACAGTGAAATACTATGTAGGACAGTGAAATACTATGTAGGGCAGTGAAATACTATGTAGGACAGTGAAATACTATATAAGGCAGTGAAATACTAGGACAGTGAAATACTATGTAGGACAGTGAAATACTATATAAGGCAGTGAAATACTATGTAGGACAGTGAAATACTATGTAAGGTAGGACAGTGAAATACTTTGAAATAGGGCAGTGAAATACTATGTAGGGCAGCAGTGAAATACTATGTAAATACTATGGGCAGTGAAATACTATGTAAGGCAGTGAAATACTATGTAGGGCAGTGAAATTTTATGTAGGACAGTGAAATACTATGTAGGGCAGTGAAATACTATGCAGGGCAGTGACATACTATGTAGGGCAGTGAAATACTATGTAAGGCAGTGAAATACTATGTAGGGCAGTGAAATACTATGCAGGGCAGTGATATACTATGTAGGGCAGCGAAATACTATGCAGGGCAGTGACATACTATGTAGGGCAGTGAAATACTATGTAGGGCAGCGAAATACTATGCAGGGCAGTGACATACTATGTAGGGCAGCGAAATACTATGCAGGGCAGTGACATACTATGTAGGGCAGTGAAATACTATGTAAGGCAGTGCAATACTATGCAGGGCAGTGAAATACTATGCAGGGCAGTCTGTCAATGTGCCAATGTCTGAGTCAAATGAGATGAAGGACTGAGTAAAGATGTGCAATTAACATGGGTCAGTAAATGTGCAGTTGTGTGATGTAACAAATTGCAGATATGCAAATGGAAGTACAAGCGGAAATCGTCTGCGCACATGTCAAATGCAAAGTACAAAGCTTTGCATTGTGCAAATGGCAGATAAAAGAAAAAAGGTAGCATTGTCTAGGGCAAGGTTAGCGATGGGTTTTAGAGTTCAGTAGGGTAACAGCAGCTGGGAAGAAACTGTTCCTAAGCCTGCTGGTGCGGGTGTGTAGAGACCTGTACTGCCTTCCTGAAGGCAGGGGGTCAAATAGTTTACGGTTCAAGTGTGAAGGGTCCCTGGTAATGCCATGCGCTCTCCGCATACAGCAATTGTGCAGCAGGTCTTGGATGGCGGGGAGCTGGACACCAATGATGCGCTGGGTGGTTTTCACCACACGCTGCAGGGACTTCTGGTCGGCCGCAGTCCCTCCTTTGTATCAAACTGTGGCACAGTAGGACAGAAAGTTCTGAACCGTGTAGCAGGAAACATTTACCAGGATGTTGGTGGATAGACGGGCCTTCTAATAACTTCCTTAAAAAGTACAGACACTGGTGGCAGACTGGCAGGTAAATGGGCCGGTTTATCTCAGATGTCCTCTGGAATACGAGGGCCACAGTACCCATCTTAACAAAACCCATATCCACACGACCAAGCTTCACAGAATCCAGCCCTATAGAACCCAGCTTCGCAGAACCCTGTTTCGTTGAACTCAACAGGCACCAGCTCAATGGAACCCAGCTCTGCCGGCAGCGGAAGTAAACTCATCTCCTCACTCATTTCTACCAGGTGTTCACAGGTAACACTCAGTTACCTGAGCCTGTGCTGCCTGGGGGACGGGGGCAGCACAGGTGGACCCAGGAAGGAGGAGGCTAGGGGGAAGGGCAGGGAGATGTTCCTACCACATACGGTGGTGCTCTTGTTGAAAGCAAAGGAATGTTTCACATCTAGCCATAAAAGACCACCCCTAAATCATGACAGTCAGTGTTCACACACAATTAGAAGGTGCACGCCCGCTCATGTTGCTGTTTCATCTAAATTATGAAAATTCTATGCCTGGTTTCTTCTTCTTACAGTAACACACAGCCAAGATTCATTTTTGTCATTGATAGATCAGGGATTACATCAGTTACTTCCATCCATGCATTCATGGCATTCCCCTGAATGAGGCACGCCGATGCTAAAACTCTGGTTTACCCATTAGAGTACTGAGAGCTATTGCACAGAGTGTGTTTTTTTGAACATATACAATCTGACATGGGTATGTTTCTGTCTGACTGGGGGAAGGACATTTTTTTACAATTATTAGCCATTACATTATTGTGTTGTTTTACTTTAGAATTTAAGTGTGGCTTATCACTTATTCAGGAGAAAATTGAACAAAGAAGAAGACAATTCAGCAAAAAGAATCAGAAATGTTCTAATTTAACATGATTAGAAGGTTAGTCCTGGAAAACCTTTTTTATTCTCAACTACCAACCACAACTCTTGGCCCCAATCTTCTATTGAAACTGATACAATATACTGTATATTTTCAATCCATAATCATTTCCCCTTAGCATGCATGTTTTGACTACACTTGAATAAATAGCAAAGAATACTGATACGTTTTGTTTTGTGTATGATATGTATAGGAAAAGAATAAGATGATGCCAGAAACAGAACACAAAAAAGACACAACAGCGTATATATTTAACAATATATATTTCCAATGTCAATATACATTCCGTTTTGATATAAGCTTTCTTCACAAACAAAAGTTGGCATCTAAATAAATACTATATAAAATAGAACTTCAAAATAAATATATCTATAAAGGGAAACTTTCGTGAGATTTTTGTCATTTTGTTATATTTAAACAAAACAATAGCACAGAGCTCTCTTTCCTCAATTGACATTGCAAACGCAAAGAAATCGTATATTACACAAGCCAACACTTGGAAGGTTCTATTGATTGAGTTGAAGTAAATTCTAGTGGCCACACAAGTGTATCACAAAAGGTGTTTGTCACAGCATTCTAACATAAAACAGGTTTCATCATGTCATGGTTGGTGATTATTCAATACCTCAAAACAGGCCATCAAACACAATGCATGAACACAAAGCTAACGCAGATCGGAGCTAAGGATTTGACCCCGAGCCGCAGTGAGAGACAGATCGAGGAAAAAAAAGAGCAGAGAAGCAAACGAGATCCACTATAAAACAAGACGGAATGGAATGTAGCTTGAGAGAGCTCCCTCCCGGTGGCTTTAACACGTTTATGCACAGCAGCTGTATTTGTCAATCAAGGCCGGGGTATTTGTTGGACAACTCGGGGAGTTGCGACACACCGAGCACAAACGAGAGGAAATGGGTTGATCCGGATAGGCCGAAATTGTATTCCTTCAGCGGATTCAATGAGTCCACAGTTTGAGGGGCGCTGAGGAACTGGGAATTAGCTTCGCCTCTCTCCTGCTAATGAGGCATGAATAGCATAAACAGAGGTATTTTTATTGCAGAGCACATTTTTCTAAATCAAGTGCTTGTGATTGAAAGACCTGTCACCCCCCTTTCCCTTAAACCCTAAATCTTTACCCACAAAATATATATATATATCTCTATACCTATATGTTTTGTACTGAACTGTAGTAATAATGTACCATGCGATTTTTCAAGGACATTTAAAACTCTTCTAAAGGACACAAGGGTCTTGAAACTATTTACAACAACACCTGCATATGTCTATTTCTATAACAAATTGTTAACACATTAGCACATTTTTCGTGGCTTTCTCAGCCACAGCATCAGTCCCCATTTGGCACCTTCCCTTGGGTTGAACTGCAATCTATATATGTATATATATGTATATATATATATATATTGCCTTATACATTCAAGACTAAGAACAGTGTTTTTTCCTGTATGTTTTGAGCAAGACAAGTACAAAAATGTGAATGTGACTTATGTCAGTGTGGAACCTTGGGATCAACGTGACAGAAATGTCTAGCTATGTAACGACAGAATCCCTTTATGCCAAACTGAAGCAAACTGCAAAAAAGAGCACTGTACTTTTAAGAGCAATGTTGCCGTACAACCATTTGGCGAGTGCATATCACATATGTCTCCCTAATATAGCAATACAAGCTATACTAAACTCCTTTGGCAAAGTCCTTGGAAGTCCATGCTAGCCACAAAAATATATTTTGAGTAACTAAAGTTTTCTAACGGACAACAAAGTCAACGTTGCGGCTCGAAATTGTGAGAGTTTGCGAAGTGGGGAATGCAATGTAGACCGGCAAGAGTTTCCAGAGTAATGTAAAATATGTGACGTTTTTATACTTAATACTGTGCTTTAGTCCATCATTATGGGTTTTGCCTCCTCTAAAAAGGTTGTGCAAGTGGCAGGTTTGATTGAACTAAGGCTGGCTAGACCCAATACTACTTCACTCTACCATCTCACTCTTTCTGAAAAGGCAATTTTAATTTCCTCTCTTGGCTTACACCTCCTAAATTATTCACAATTTTGCAATTTTGCCCTTTAGGAAATGTCCTTTGCCCTTTGGCACAAAGTGAAGTCAACTAGGCATGTAGTAGGTTTTAACGTGCTAGGCCAAATTCTAAAGATGAGGAAAACAAATCGTGTATTGTGTCACATTCAGCACCGGTGTTAACCAATATCTTCATGCAGGGCATTACATGCATTTTTTATGTGATTGTTATTATTGTAGGTTTAAAATCTGTATTACATTTTCCCTCAAGAAAATGGATCGTGATCAAGTGACCCAGTCTTTAAAAAAAATGCACTCGCTTGTGGTATGACTTGCGGTGCCAAAGAAACAAAAATAACAAACTAAAAAAAGACAAAGAAATGTCTGCCTGACAGGTTGGTTGCTCTAAAGCGACACGCGCCTTTACCTCTCACGTTGTTAACTAGAATAAAAATCTCAACATCAGGCTAGCAACAGGAAGGCTTGTGATGCATTGACCACTCAACAATATCCAGTACATAGTACAGTGACCATCTGTTTCATCTTAAAGGTCCAATGCAGCCATTTGTTCATTTCGATATAAAACCCTTGCGTCCGTAAAAACTAAGTACCTTCCTGTTATACGTTTTCATTCAAATGGACATAAGTCATTTTTCTTGCTGAAAACAATCAAGGAAGCATTTTCTACGTGCTTTCTGGGAGTGGTCTGTGTTGGGGGTGGAGTACTGAAAACTAGCTGTGATTGGGCGAGACTTTCGGAACTCTTTTTTTATTGGTCTATGTACCAATTTATTGCGAGAAACACCACAAAACGATGAAACTCCCACACATTTTAGCCAGTAACTATCAGGAAAAAATGTATTTTTGTACACTTTTGTAGTGTTAGTTCCATCAGCTGTAATAAAATATTATATAACACACAGGGAAAAAAATATTTGACTGCACTGGGCCTTAAAGTTTCCTAACCCTTCAGCTAGTTAAAAGGGAATCAACAGTCTGCACAAAATTATGGACACTGCTTAGGGACAGACCTATTTTCTCAAACATACTGTATATAGATTTAGGTTCGAAGAACAACTACTAAGGTTCAATTTGTCATGGAGCCATTACAACTAAGATAAAGCTGGAGAATTAGAGCAGCATAGATGTAGAACGACTTACGCCTTCAGCCATTTTAGAAAACAAAGTTCCCCAGTCTGTTACACATACAACTATGGGTTCGGAGCCAAGCGGTTTTCTAGATTCACGCCAACCAATCTAACAGACCAATTTTGGACTTGTGCCGCAAAGCGTCACCAAACCAAGAAAGATAGGTCCGAACCCCTTTGTTAAGTACCGTGGTTTTCGGGAACCTCCTCCAGCGAGTGGAGGTGGTAGTGTTGGGGATGGGAGGGGGGTTGTCCTATCCAGAAGGCGGCCATAAGGCTGCTGCCAAGTCATTGTCATGACCCCTGTTTCTCCTGGAGCCCAGCCTTGACGACCTGCGTTCCCTTGCAGGCCGACTGGGAGTTCTTGCAGCGGCAGCCCGGGCGGCTGGTCTGGTCGTAGCACTTTTGCGACAGTTTGACGCAGCCTGTGGCGGGCAGGTAGCACACCAGGCATGGCAGCACCAGGGACGCCGCCGCCATGAACGACCAGCGGGCGCAGCAGTTGGACTGGCGGCAAGAACACGGCCGGTCGGCGCACGAGCCTTCGTCGTCCTCGTCCTCGGTACAGTGGTAGAAGATGGCCTTGACCAGGCACATGCACGTGGCCGAGTCCACCAGGCTCTGCACGGAGCACAGGCACTCCTGGTTGCACACCCAGCAGGAGGGCAGGGTCCGTGGCAGGGTGCACTCTGAGCAGCGGCACTTGCCGCATGTCTCGCACGGCAGCGAGTGCTTCTTGTCCGTCGCTGCGGCAATGCCCCGAGCCACCGCCTTCTTTGGGTCCGGCGGCTTGGGCGTGAGCACCTTGGGCTCGCAGCACGGCGCCCTGGTGACCACTACCGCGGAGCCGGGGTCCATCACGGGCGTGGGGGCCGCGTGGTCCAGCAGCCTCTGGTCCGACGACGTGCTACTGCTGCTGCTGATGGAGCTGGGCCGCCCGCTGAAGGAGATCCAGGGGTGCGTGGTGGAGTCCTGCGGATCACTGCGAGTCAGGCAGGGGTGGTGGGGGGCTTCTAGCAGCGCCTCATTGGTTACCCTGATGGCGGACTTCTGGCTGGTGGGCTGCTGAGAGACCACAGCTGGACTGTCGATGTAGTCGTTCTCCACGTGAGATGACTTCATCTGGTCGATGGGGAAGATGGTGAGCGGGTGCTGTAGCCGTCCATAAGGAATCCTACTGTCCAGCAGGGGCTGGGATATAATGGAGGAAGACATTCCAGGGATGTGATGGGGAACCCTTGACTCCATCTGTACAGTTGTGTCCCTCATGCAGCAAACGGAGTGCTCAACATCTGGCAGTCCTGCGAAAAAACAGAGAAACAACGGTGAGCTTCACGGAATAGTACACAAACCTGTATCCATGACTCCAGATGTCAGGGGTGGTACAAGAACTGGCAGCGTGAAGTCCCACAGAATGAATGTTCCACGTTTTCTTGCAACAAAAATACCACACGGCAAAAACAATAAGCTATTGAGCTCATGTGAAATTAGCCCCGAAGACCAATTTTTTCCTAATATAATTAGAGAACCTTTTAACATTTGCACCACATTTCTATTCACCAATTCCGGAATCTGATTGATTTTATTGTAAAAGATGATTGAGTAGACAAACAATTGTTACGGTTTTTTTATCAGTGTTTTTCTTTTTTTTTTTTAAAGTTAGGCCATCAGACTGTGCAATACTGGGAGTAAAAACCTTTGAGGTCACATAACTAACAATTATTTCCCCTGGTGACAAATAACATGTTCCTCTGTACCCAATAATTACATAGCCAGGTATATTTGATAAACAGCCAGAAATAACTGATAATTGTCTGGTTCGTTGAGAAAGACTTCACAGACCGCACAGTGTCCCCCTTCCCACTTTGTGAATGAATGTAGTGATCAAACCGGAGCCGCGCTGGTTAGAACGAGCAAATAAACGTCAACTCTGACAAAATATGTATCGACACATGACGATAACACTTCATTTGACGTACACCTAATTGACAGTAGCCAAACCGTATAAAGATCAGTCAGTATTTTACGCCTAAATGGTCCAAGTGTAAACGATGGAGGAAGGTCAGCGACACAAAAACCCGTAATTTTTTTTTGAGGAACTGTTTAGTTTTATTCGTGTCCGAGAGTTTTTGACAGGACTAATTTCCCAAACCACCTGACAGTATTGCACTATGTGTGCCAGGTGGAACGCAGCACCCATTTGCGTCGTGCAGCGACCCTCTCTACTAACGCAATGGAGCAGTGACGGTACTAGTCCGTGACTAACACCTTATGCTGTGGTGCTTTAACCACAAGCTCTATTAAATGTGTATACACGGATTATAACGCATCTGAGAATAAACAGGGTTAAGGAAAAGAAAACAGCGTTAATGTCGTATTATTTCATTCGCTCCTATATAATTATTCCTCTATCGCCTTTAGCTCGCCACGGATCCATGGTTATTGACACAAACTGCAAATACTGGAACAGCTTGTTGCAAGAGAGCAAGTTATTTTTACCCACTGAATCCTCGCCCCTGTGTTAAACACACACCAGTATTAATATGAATATTATATTCGAATTGAACCTAACTGTGATGGATTATAATATCCTCAGTCGCCTTTGTCAAAAGGGGTATATTTATAAATCTGATAGAATAACTTACTTTTCCCGACAAGCAGCGGATGTGTCTGTCGGACTCGAGGACAGCATGTATATTCCAAACGATATTACTCCCAGGTGAAAAAATAAATAATAACACCAAGTGAACGATTCTTCAACCACACTATCCGCTCGATCCGTACAGTGGGGAGGACTCCGTCTACTTGATACGACGTCGCAAGTACACGGAGAAGTGGGTTTTTATGAATGGGAGGGCGAGGAGCGTACTGCGCATGCGCAGGGGCAGATTTTTTGTGAATGGGAGGGCAGAGCGACTAGGACTATGAGCTCGAGCGCGCGGGGGTAACGTTTTTATGAATGGGAGGTCTCGGAATGTCATTGCGCGTGCGCGCGATACCGCGGGATTTCATGAATGGAGGAACTGGGAGCTTTTCGTCACGAGAGCGATGTTGTCTGAGAGGATTACACGAATGAGGCGGTTATTTATGTATGTATTCACGTCATGTTTCCCAAGCAGCCCACGACCTACAAAGGAATCGAAAATGTCCGAATCTTTAATATGTTGCGGTGGGGCATCGTGGTCATTTAAATGGTGTAATTAGATAATAACATGTTTAAAAAGGAAATAAACATTCGACATTGCTAAACGGGGAAATGTTGTGTGTAGAAAGGTAGACTCAAAATAGCTTTGTTGTATCGAACTGAAAACATCAACATTATTTCGTGCATTCAGGTCTGTATTTGGTTGATCATGATTGAAATAATATGACATTTTTTATGATGATGTTGCTTCTATGATGATGTTGCTTCACCCGCGATTTAATTTATTTACATATTTGCTTTCTCAACTGCAGTTGCAGCCCCGGAGCAAAAGGCCATGTTATGACGCCAACTGTGAAACCCATGCAGGATTCACAAAAGAACAGGATGCCGTTGATTTGTACCGAAACCACAAGAAGGAAACGACTGTGAATTTCCTCTTTTAACATCCCACTGTCCGCCCTTCCCCCACGGAGAGCATGACCCCAGCTTGTGCCTTTAAAATCTGTCAAAAGGTTAATAGTCACCCACTGCATTAGCACAGATTTCCATGACAACCTCGCCTAGCTTTTAACACGGCCACATTTTAGGCTTTTGAGGCTTTGGTCGTGGGTAAAGAAGAAGGAAATGCTACGTATTTGTTTATTGGAAGTGTGACCAATGCAGCATTGGTGCAATAGCAGAATTTTCTGTACTTTGTGCATATATATATTTAGCACCAATGACCAGACTTTGGAAACAGGATTAACCCAAATCCTAAAAATAAATAAAGTTTCTTTACTACTTATTTTTGTCTTAGGAAAGTAATGACACATATCTATGGACATCTGGCCTGGTGAAACTGGCCTCATTGTAATATCTTTATCATTTTTGAAAAATCTTCTCTTTCCATTATTTCATTCTTTTTTCTTTCGTTTTAAATATTCTATATTTTTCTCATTGTCAATCTTCCACTAACTCGGCCTTCTTCTCTTAGCCATTTCTTTCTTTTTCTCTTTCTGTCTTTCATTTTCTTTCGTTCTCTGCAGCTGTATGGCTTCCAGGCATGGCTTGAACAAACTGCCTGTTGAACTGCAGCCAATATATTTGTCTGTGGGCTCATCAAGTCAGACAGACTATGCATGAAAGAATCATTCTATTCTGTTCATTATGCCCCTCATTACATCCTCTTGGTGTACTAAAGACACCACTTTCATCAATACTGATAGCGGCTTCCAGTTCTTACACACTACACAACATGCAAGTAGTGATGTATTCCACACCAAGTTCCTTGCATTCACGCCAATCTCAAACGTGGAGCCTGGTAGCTTTGACTTCTCAAATATTGACTTCCTGAATCAGTAGAAGCAGTTTTTTTCAGAAGGTGTGTTTGTGTGCATAGGAGTGTAGATTGGTTCGTGGTGAGAAGTGAGAAGGGGAGGTGCCTGTGTGTGTGTGTGTGTATTTTATGTGTATGCGAGTGCACATATGCTCTTACAGTATTCTGTGCACTCAAATGCATGTGTGTCTGCCTTTCTGCCCCAGTGTGCGTTGCCATCACAATAGTACATTCATGTTATAACATTGACCAGTACATGTTGCCTCCAAGTCCCATTTGGAAAATAAACCAAACTCTGATGGTATTCAGTGAACCTGTAAACATAATGTCCTCATTAATAAAGTTTGGCAATTGACTGTAACTAGTATTTAATGAGCAATGTGTTTAGAATTGTATACTGGCTAAATTATTGTTAGATAAAATGTATGCCTAAAAGCTCCTGAGATCGCCTGTTGCCATAGCGTGACAATTTAAGCAATTAGCAACTGTATTTTGATCATTAATTAGTACAACACTATCTGTTGTGTTTGTGTGGGAGCAACACTGTTTTTCAAGATTTTCCAAAACTTAAAATGACATTGATTACCGCTATCCAGCATATTTGCATAGTAGTACCTTTTGGTAAAACTATTTGGTAACTAGTAGTAACTTCTAAAGATAAGGACCTCAAAATCTTAAACATCTTTTGATCCAGGATATAAATCATTGCCAGATATCTTTTTTTAAATAGCATCAGATAATATAGATTTTTACTATGGATCTGAAGCCCTTGTGAAATTCTGTACTGCCTGGTTGGCATCTGGAATGGCATAAAAAAGTGCAGTCACGTTCACTTTCAGGAAAGGTCTTGTAAAAATGTTTGTTCACTACAATTTCCAAATTGCATATTAGTGATAAAATGTGTTTTGACCTTTGCAATTCTGACATTTCAAATACACATCGCAGTGGTTGCTGATATCTAGCGGAAAAACACAGCTTGTCGTATATTCATCTGGAATATTTGTCAATATATTATTAATAAATGTAGACATCATAGGTTCCTTCACACTTTGCCAAGTTGTCTTGAGGATTGGCTGGGTTAAGCTTAACCCAACACAAAACTCCCAAATACTACCTGCTTCCTGTATTTCCTAGTCTACGTTAATATCACTTATAATACTTGATCCATTGGTTATGAACGTTGTCAATTGATCCATCAGGTTAAACTAGCATTCAGTTCTTGGCAGAGAGTGGGTGATATACATCAAATTTCTTATGAATACAGATTCACCTAAGAATAGAGATTGGAAGTTTTTTTTTGTCTGGAATAGAATGAGATACCAAAATCTTAATTAATCCCCTCTTCAACAATAAACTCTGTACATTTAGATGTAAAAACATATAACCTTTGCCGTTTATAAATGTATATGGATTTTCAACATTAAGAGGCCTGCTCGTATACTTTATATTTCTTAAGCTATTAGTAACTATATGGGGAGAATATTATCACTTACAATGTTTTCTTTGTTTATGCAAGCGTGTAGTAATATGATAGTCAGATATGAGATTGTTGATACAAAAGGTTGAGCTAAACTCCAAATTTGTTTTTATAATCCCTAACGCTGAGGCAAAGGTAGAGCTATAAAACTGCAAATTAAAGTCAGTGGTTACGTTAGCTGAGAACGGTTTGTCCAGTCACTTCCTTAAGGCTGTCTTGTAGTGTTGAGCTAACTCATCCCACGGGAAGTGGGACTGCTATGGACATCATACGTGGGGAATGTTGGCATTTAGTGCAATGTGGGGGACACGGGAAGACTGGAGGCAGCATCCCACAATCTCCTGCGGTGACAGAGGGGAAGTCGAGCTCCTAGTGAAAAAGTGACCCTTGACCTCTCTTCAGAGCCGGTGACAGGGCCCCACCTAAACCCCCACCCGGGGGATTGTCTAGCCCTAAAGTGAAACGTGCGGTTCTGTGGTGAGCCCTTCACGGTGCTCACATTCTGGGCATTCCACGCGTCACTCTCTGCACACACACACACCCGTGGCCCCTGACACCTCACCCCGGGACCCTCTCATCCACAACAAAAAAACACCTGGCCCAGGGGTCTCACACTCCTGACTCTCCCGGGACAGAGACGTATGCAGGCTATGAGCAGCTCTACACAGGGATCTAGAAGGACACGGTGGATGATCCCACTGGATCACACAAACATCTAGACAGTTCAGATTGCCTCAGGCAGATCCATTTTTTTTAGTGGACTGAACTGGCCTGCGGTCGTCTGTTGGCATGTGTCAGTACGGGGTGTGGGACCGCATGGTTTATATTCATCCTCAGTGTGTGTATGTGTGTGTGTATGTGTGGCTCCGCCCACCCAGACAGCCAAAAGTGGTCCTTTTCACTTCCCAACTTGTGGTGCTGTGTAGACTCTGGTCCAACCACGGACTGGTACCGGCTTAGCAGACCATGCATGGGCAGTAATAACATGGCTGAAATTATACATCACGTCAAACGGCCATCGGGTTGTGGAAAGTGAGAAGACCAAACAAGTCAGTCTGGCTGTCTAACACTAACGACATAACCTCGTTAACAACGTGAGGATGCAGTTTGAGGTGGCCCTCAATTCCGAGCACGGGTAAAAAAAGTCTGTTCGATAGCTAGTCGCTTTGTGAACTCCTTGATGTGTGTCAGACGTGTGTGAGATGCGTCTGGTCCGGAACAGTATTCAGCTGTGGCGTTCCGCGTATGCACTCGTCATGACAAAGTCTCGCTGTGACACTTAGAACGGATCCTGATACGTTACTACGTCCGCATTTCCACACACCCTATCGTCCACAGTGAGTTACAGTCAAAGCATTCAGCTTAAAAGTACTGCCTGAAACCTTATTCCCTCCAATCCTGTTTGGCTCATTGTATCAAACAAAGAGACTCCTTGAACTCCTGTGTTGATCTAGTCCTGTGAATCACCCCCCGTTGTCATCCCTCTAAACACCCGGTGTCATCGTCGGCCGTTAACCGTAGGTTTCATTACACGACTCAGTTCCTGTCACAGAGGACGGGTGAGGTCGGCCGAGATGTGAATGGAAAGTGGGGCAGGGGGAAGGTGAGGCCTGGAGCCTGGTGCGCGCGTGAAGGCAGGAAGGCCGTCAGAAGGGAGGAAGTGACAGTGAAGTGCGCACCTCGGCAGTCAGCCACTCCTGTCGCAGAGACGTTAGACGTGCTGACCTTCATTAAGCCCCACAGCAGGAACACCAGCCGGGAGTCAACATCACCAGCAGTGGCTATATTTAAGACCTGATTCAGCAGGGCCAGCGTGCTCTACCCCCAGAGCATCAGCACTATCCGGCCCTGGAGCGACTTTGTCGACGGGCCAACTGCTAAAAAAAGCTCCGGCTGGTAAGAGTACACTTCAACAGCAGCTAGCCCACTTCCTGTGAGGCAGGAGACTGAGTAGGTTGGATGGGGGGGAGGTGCCTCACTGTCAGACATGACGAGCTTCTCTCTCTCTCTGTCTCTCTCTCACTCTCTGCCTTCATCTGTGGCTGATTCATGATGAACACAAATGCATTATGTGTTTTCGAAATGATACGAGTCGGAAGGGGAGGAAATGTAAGATGAGGAATGGGTGGACTGACTCACTTATTTCTTGTTAAAATGTGTTTTGTTCCGTGTCATCATGGAGTTGGTTTAGGAAAGGGTTTCTATCGCCTCAGGTGAGATGACGTTTTGCTGGGTGTTGTTGTTGTCGTTAACCAGGCACGTCTGACGAGCATTTCAGACTCAGATCCTTTCCCATCTCTCTCTATGTAATTTCACAAATTTTCTGAATCAATCAGATGGTCTGTCCGAACATGGCAAAGGGGAGCGGGTGGGTGCTGGTTTACCCGGGGGGGGGTTGGGGGGGTTGCCCCTTTGATCTGGGCTAATGAGCTGCCAATACCTCCTCTAGGACCACTTCCTTCAGGCCAGTTGGGGGTCTGTGAGTTTGGCCACCTGAAACAACATGTAGCCTAGCCTTGCTTCAAATGTCACACCCCCAACAGCCCCATTCATCCCTGGCTGTCCGTCCAGTCACCCACCCCCACCTGTAGCCTCATCCACGGCCACAGGGGTCAATAGCCCTTATCCTCTTCCTCCCCTGCTGTTCTGGCCACGTCCATCCCCACCCGCCGTGACGCCGTGTCATTATGGGTGGTAACAGTGTGAGACGTGCTACTGGTAGGAGGCCAGTCAACCGTCCACCATTTGTCCGCCTCTGTGGACAGTGGCTCTCTGACCCGTTGACTAGATTTCTCAATAATAAATCATGCGTGAGCAATGCCAATCTAGTGACGTGCTTTGTCTGCGTTTGTGTGTGTGTGTGTGTTTAAAACGAGTAACTCAAACCTTCCGTTTGCAATGGAAAAAGGGTTGCCATGGAAAAGTATCCTACAAACGTTTCAATGTGAATTATGAATATAAATTCCAAAACATTATGACCATCGCTATTGACACCGAGACATAAGCAGGAGATCCGTTCTGCTTGCCCTGCTAACGCTGTAGATCAGACACCGTGCGTCCTGGCGTCATCACCACTCCAGGTAAACGACGACGCACACGTACGCGAATGTCCGCGCGATGTAAAACCAGGCAACCTTGCTTCACCGCACCAAGGTTCCGTTCCAACGCTTGCGTGCCCATTGTGGGGCGCCTTCAATGGGAGAGAGGAGTCGTCATGGGCCCCTCTTCTGACCGGTCTGGGGCTCTGCAGCTTCCATACACAGCTAGATTAGATGCTTTAGACCATCATAATCTTTTCTTTTTATTGGCTAGTCTGAGATATGGCTTTTTTGCAACTCTGTCTGGACGGGCAGCATCCTGAAACTGCTTATTTAATGTTGACATTGAGACTGATGCTTTTCTGGTACTGTTTAATAAAGCTGACTGTTGAGGGCTTGTTTCTCAAACTAGACACTCTAATGTTTTTGTTCTGTTGCTCAGTAGTGCACTGGGGCCTTCCACTCCTCTTTCTATTGTGGTTAAAGCCAGTTTGTGCATTTCTGTGAAGGAATTAATACACATAATTTTACCTAACTTTCTTGGCAATTTTGCGCAGGGAATAACCTTAATTTATCAGAAAAGAATAGACTGATAAGTACTCAGTCCTAAAAATGCTGATGGTCCAGATACTGAACTAGTCTAACGAATGCTAGGTTTATTGCGTCTGTAATCAGCACACCATAAATACATTAATGCACAAAGACAAAGGGAAGCAGAGGGAATATATTGGCTGTCATAATGTGGGGATGAGAACCAGGTGTGAGAGTTGACAAGACAAAAGACAGATGGAATGATGAATAACAGAGCGGGGTGGCTAGAATACCAGTGACGATGAGCGGTGAATTGAGCTCGAAGACATTGAGGAGGCAGCTTTGGAGGCAGTTGTAACAGGAACACATTGCCAAAGGTTGCTGATTATATTGTCTTAGGCCAGTTAGGATCCCAACTTTATTTGGACAAAATGAAATAACTGAATATAAGTAGAGATAATTATTTATTTGAGCTTTTATTACTATCATCAGATTCCCAGTAAGATTGTCAGGGCTTTGTGATGGCAACTCCAATACTTTGACTGTGTGGTCCTTAAGCAGATGGAAAAACTGGAAGTTCGCTTGCTGTCATTGTCTAATTGAAAGATCCAGTTGCAACCAAGCTTTAACTTTTTGACAGATGTCTTCAAAAGTTGATTGAATATATATATATATATCATTTCCTTTCTCATGATGCCATCTATTTTGTGCAGCAGTCCCCATTGCAGCAAAGCACCCCCACAACATGATGCTGCCGGCTCGTGCTACACAGTTGGGATGGTGATCTTTTTTCTTCCAAACATAACAATTATCATTATGGCCAGACTGTTCTATTTTGGTTACACTAGACCAGTAGACATTTCTCTTAAAAGTATGATATTTTCTGCAGTTGTAAACCATAGTCTGCCTTTTTATTGCACTTTTGGGGCAGTGGCTACTTCCTTGCTGAGCTGCTTTTCAGGTTAGGTCGATATAAGACTTGTATTACTGTGAATACAGATACTTTTGTACTAATTTCCCCCAGCATCTTCCCAGGGTCCTTTGCTGTTGTTCTGAGATGGATTTGCACTCTTTGCACCACAGTATGTTAATTTTTAGGAGGCACAACGCGTCCTAAGCATTATGAAGGCTGCATGGGCCCATGGTGTTTAAACTTGGCTACTATTGTTTGTACATGCTACCTTTAGGCATTTTAAATTTGCTCACATGGATAGACCATACTTGTGGAGGTCTGCAATGCTTTTTCAGAGGTCTTGGCTGATTTTGTTTCAATCAAAGGCACTGAGTTTGAAAGTAGGCCATGAAATAACAACAATAAAAACAATTGTGTGCCAACTTGTTGACGCGTGCTCTGTCAGGTTCAGGCTGGGTGTTTGTAAAAGCACTTTATGACAACTTTGTGGTAAAATGGGCTCAATAAAATACATTAAAATACATTTCTTTCATACACAATGACACCTAATTTTTCAAGTCAGTAAAATATTTCCAATTTTATTTTTGTTCAGCCAAAAGCTCTTGAACACTAAATATATATAGAGAGAGAGAGGGGTGAAAGAGTAAGAACTGAGAACCAGACTACCTTAGTAAACTGAAAGGCAATCCTCTCATTTCCTTAGTCACTAAACTGTACATTTTCCCATGGACACACAGAGATAACACTCAGGACAAGATGGCAATCTCCGGATGTTTTCAGAATATGAATGTGTGATTACCGGTTATTCGAGACAGATGAGGCCTCGTTGCTGTCACATGGAGACAACATAAACAAAGAAGCAAGGAAAGGGAATCCACCCAAACAAAACAGGTTGCTTATCAAACTGGTTTAACGGAAGAGTCAGTATGTGTCAATGGTGCCTTTTCAGAACTCAGTTCTGGATACATTCAGAGTTAAACTCCTCTGAGTGTAACTCTGTCTGAATGTGAAAATAGCGTGTGTGTTTTTTACCAATTAGGGCCAGCTTCATTTTTGTCCCAAACACATAAATGTTTGGAAAACTGAATGTTTGGAGTCAGTCTCACAGGCTTAGTATTCTGAATGTCCTTTTTGTGCTCTGACTTAACAGCCGGTCCAGGAGTAGTTTGGCCAGCCATTGTTAGAACTGTGTCTTGGATAACTAACCGTCTTGAAAGGGCCTTGTGTCAACCACATCCTGGTGAAACTCAGTCCCCGAGCGACTCTTTCCAAGAGTCTTTATTTTTTACCCATTCATTGGCGTCCTCTCCGGGCACAGCTCAGGTAGACAGAACAGAACAGGAGCATGGGAACAGGTTAATGGCAGCAAGTAATGGACCTCTGTCAGCGGGCCGGCCCAGCGTGGGCAGATGGAGAGCCCACAGCGGGCCCCTTTGATGGGCCAGGGGACAGTGCGACATGGGACACTTCCTGGGCTAAATGGCCCCCCGTAACCCTACACCTGGGTCACCGGGCTCCGCCGTTGGCCCTACGCCAGCCTGGCCAGCCGCCTTTGTGAAGCAGAGAGTGGGACCATCCGGATTGGTCCATCCCTGGAGGTTCCCATGGCACCCCTTCACACCACCACTCCACACCCCTTTTGTTCTCACTTCGCCCGGTTCGGCTCTCTCACCTCACAGGGTCGGCAGCTTATTTTCTCCACACAATAACTCATTTCAAATGCCCCCCCATCCCACCTCCCCCCGCACCCCGCAGAGATTTACACGGGATTGTCGATGGCTACACGTTCAGCACCTTTCCTTCGGCCAATGGACAACAGCTGTGCTGCCACGACAACATCTGCACGTAAAAACTGAACGAGATGAATGTCAAAGCGGTTAAAGATTATCGAAATGATCATGTAACCCATTAACATAGACAGGTCCTTAAAATGTTGCCATGGAAACGGCTGGTCAAAAAGACAATACATCAGTGGGAAATAAATAGCTCCTGTCCAGACTGAGGTCACCAGAGCTGCGGTTACACAGGCTGCCTAATTAGGTTTGTCGTTGCTGTAAACAAAGTCAAGGAGGGGTTTTGCTTGGAATATTCTTCATTTATTTACTTACATTTACTTAGACCCCTGTATGTCTATGTCATTCATGTTTTTGGGTCAAACTGGTGGCCATTGAAAAAAAAAGAAAAGAAAAAGATATATATATATACATGGCAGGGATTTAAAGGTGATAGCAAATTTTGCAATATTGTACGACATTCTTTGAATTGCATCTTTGTGTGTCTTGAATCGAAACGTTCTGTTTATTTGAATCATATGACTAATATGCACACATCCATCCCCACTGAAACGCCCACATGGACAGATACACGGTGACCAATCTGTGCCAGAACACCTATCATCTTTCAGCTACAAGATGGAGTGGTGCCGACTATTACTGAATATTGCCGTTCTCCCCGTGAGCGAGGGTTTTGGCTGAGAGGGCATTGGGCCGATTCAAGCCAATAGAGAAGCAGAAAATGTCCCCCCCCAGACAGGAGCTTTGACCCATAGACCGTCTTAGGTCTCTTTCTAAAAAACTGTTAACGCTTTTAGTTATGCCAGACACCATCCAGAACAGCCCACATTGATAGCGATGGCATACGTCCCCACGCTGTTCCCCCACAGGAAACCAACACCCGTTAACAGATTCCACAATGACAAATGAACACTGTGTCTGACTACATTTAAAGGTCTGTGCCTACGACCGTCGAACTTTCGTGTCCTTTGTTACTTTTGCATAAATGCGTTAAGCTATTAATCCGTATATGTCATTTCTGGCAGTGGTAACAAGGTTAACGGTAGATTGCTGTATCATACTGAAGTACAGGAAAATCCATTGTTTATTTCAGCAAAGTTCAGCAAAGTTATTAGAGGTTCCTTCAGGACCCAAAGAAAATCATCCAACCCAATGCGCTCTGGACCGAAGAAAGATAACAGAGAGAGCAAAAACACGTGTGAAATAAAGCAGCCATAATTAAAATGAGTGGAACTGAATAGGAAGCGAGTGACGAGAGACAGAAGAGGTGTAATCTACAGTGAGTGACCACAACACAACACAACTGATGGTGGCGATGTCTCCTGTCTCCACCGGAGAAGGAGCAGTTGGTTCCTGTGGTCCGTGGCCCTGGGGTCTGTGGCCCTGAGGTCTGTGGCCCTGAGGTCTGTGGCCCTGAGGTCTGTGGCCCTGAGGTCTGTGGCCCTGGGGTCTCTGGCCCTGGAATCTGTGGCCCTGAGGTCTGTGGCCCTGAGGTCTGTGGCCCTGGAATCTGTGGCCCTGAGGTCTGTGGCCCTGGGTTCTGTGGCCCTGAGGTCTGTGGCCCTGAGGTCTGTGGCCCTGAGGTCTGTGGCCCTGGAATCTGTGGCCCTGGGTTCTATGGCCCTGAGGTCTGTGGCCCTGGAATCTGTGGTCAGTGCTGGTCAGAAGGTCCCTCTCCTATCCCATTTTCTTGTCTGCATTGCCAGATGGACAGTCCAGTCTCCCACTGCACTGTATTGTACAAGTGACAAATCCATCAAAGCGGCTGGCTATGCCTGAATAAAAGGGCTTTTTATGACTTTCCTTCAAAGAGCAGTTTGGAGTTCAAAGCACACACAGACGGGCGGACGGAAAGTTCAGAATCATACAGGGACGAGGGGGACTCAAGAGGTATTCGATATCTTTCATGAAAGGTTCGGCTCCAACGCGAGGGTGTCATTCACCCACACACATCTACCATACGAATGTACATCTGCCATAGGAACGTGTCTCGCACCTGTAGGCCGAAAGAGGAAATTCACAACATTTTTGGGCATTCGCCCAATCAAACTTGTCAGAAAAGCAAGTCCACGATAAGGTCTCGGTCTGGTAGGATCTGTCTAGCAAGTTCCTGTCCTCTATTCTAAGGCTCAATGGCAGGCTAATATAGAATCTGATGGGAGCCATATCCTTACACCTTATATACAGACAGGAGAATGCAATCTGCGCTCCAGAGGGACAAATGCAGATGTTCAACAACAGCCCAGACAACAAAGCATGTTCTTAAGACATTACCTAACATCCAAAAGATGTTCAACAACAGCCCAGACAACAAAGCATGTTCTTAAGACATTACCTAACATCCAAAAGATGTTCAACAACAGCCCAGACAACAAAGCATGTTCTTAAGACATTACCTAACATCAAAAAGATGTTCAACAACAGCCCAGACAACAAAGCATGTTCTTAAGACATTACCTAACATCCAAAAGATGTTCAACAACAGCCCAGACAACAAAGCATGTTCTTAAGACATTACCTAACATCCAAAAGATGTTCAACAACAGCCCAGACAACAAAGCATGTTCTTAAGACATTACCTAACATCCAAAAGATGTTCAACAACAGCCCAGACAACAAAGCAGGTCCTCAAGAGATTACCTAACATCCAAAAGATGTTCAACAACAGCCCAGACAACAAAGCAGGTCCTCAAGAGATTACCTAAGGTCCAAAAGACTTATAGAATGTGCCTGCAGGCTACTCTTCTGCATGGATCTTTAGCTGCAGATGTTTCAACCATTTTCTTTGGCCATAATCCCTCTCCGTGATAAATGTGCCTAAACAACATCCCTTATATTGTCAAAACAAAGTCTTTTTGCCCACAGTTGCTGCTCATTACCCAAATGACTATATACACTAATTAATGGTTGAACCATCACAGAGAGCGAAGGGGGAACTAACTGTACTTCACAAAAAGTGCAAAAGTAACAAAGAAATTGCCAAAGTAAAGCACCGATATTATATAATAAATAATTAGGAAGACAAAGCCCATCTGCTGGTTTTGACAGTGTGTTACAGTCGGATACGGTCACGCTACTGAACAACAGCTCTCGTATATATGTGTGTCCTTTTTCCTGTTGACGGCTAACTGATACCGAGCATTCTGTTATTTTACTAGATCCTGATGGATTCCCTCATTTGACCGGAGCACTGGAGAAACCGGAGCACTGGAGAAACCGGAGCACTGGACAAACCGGAGCACTGGACAAACCGGAGCACTGGACAAACCGGAGCACTGGACAAACCGGAGCACTGGACAAACCAGATCACTGGACAAACCGAAGCACTGGACAAACACAGAGCGTACATCTACGCACATCAGTATGTGTTTTGGTTGGCTAAAGAAGCTGTCGATGATAGCCACAGCCTGTTCCATTAGCCAGCTGAAGACAAGTGGCTGCGTCCCCAAAAACAGAGCCCTATTCACTAAATAGAGTATCACAGTTTGACCGGGGCCCTCAAGGGTGGCGCATAGTCGACGGACTGGAGTTCCGTTTGGCGCACGCCGACGGCCGAGTGACTCGATGCGTCGGATTGAGTGACACCGGGGTCCTCGTCCGTTTTGTCGACCCCCCCCACCCGCCACTGTATGAACAGAGTGTTATTTTAGCCCAGAGATTTAGAACGCAGGTATCTCCTCACAGAGCCTTCCCTTCAGGCCGGCTGAATGCAGTCCCTCGCTCGCTCTGCCTCCGAGCGAAATCCCTCAGCCTTTAATCCGCTCAGCAACAAAGGTCTGTTTCTCTGCTTAGCATGAAGTAGCCCTCAGAGGCTTCGCGTATGCCGCGGCCTGTGGGCCAGAAGCCTCCTGTTTACAATCTGCCCGTTCCTGTTTTTAATGTTGCTGCCGAGAGCAGCCACAAAGGGCCAGTTTTGTCCGGCGGGAACAAGGGAGCCATTAGAGGAGAGATGGAGGAAGTTAGGAAGGAAGGGACAATTGGGGGGGGTGCATGGGGCTCAGGAGGGATTAGCAGGACCAGCAGCTGGTCCCCTGGGCCAAGGACATGAGAGACATGTTATACTGGGATGGAGGAGTAGGCATGAAGAACAGAGGAAAGATGCTGCGGCTGGCACCGACGCCGGTCACATGACCCTCCATGCATGAGGAGGCGTGTCTCTCTGGGGAGGCCTGTCAATCATGCCCTATGAGAGCGAATGTGTTTCACCTGATGCTGGGAGGAGATTGCGACTCTCAGTGCACAGCCACGGTAGTATGAGCGTGGTCAGGTTGGCCTCTCCGTGAGGTAAGCAGGAGGTGTGGATTAAACGGGACCTGACGAAGATGACGGATGATCGGTCAAAGTCAAAATGATTTGATTTGTGAAATGTATTCAATCACATGGCAATCACATAAAGAGGATATAAAGCAATAATTATAATCGCAAAAACATGTATGTTTATATACATTGGATTTGAAAAGTGTTTATATGTATTTGCACTACTACATTTTTATTCATAACATGTATATTCATATTGTCCATTTTGTAAAAAATCCCAGGTTTTTGTGATGTGAAAAAATTTGACAAAGATAAATCATGCCAGAACTTTTCCCACCTGCAATCTGACCCATTACATCAACAATTCAATTAAGAAACAAACAGAAATCTTTCAGGGAGAAAAAAATAAAAATAAAACCCCTAAGCAACAGTTAAAGTTGTACCCCAGGATGTAGAGAAACGGTAGGTCAGCAACAGTTAAAGTGTACCCCAGGATGTAGATAACCGGTAAGTCAGCAACAGTTAAAGTGTACCCCAGGATGTAGAGAACCGGTAGGTCAGCAACAGTTAAAGTGTACCCCAGGATGTAGAGAACCGGTATGTCAGCAACAGTTAAAGTGTACCCCAGGATGTAGATAACCGGTAGGTCAGCAACAGTTAAAGTGTACCCCAGGATGTAGAGAAACGGTAGGTCAGCAACAGTTAAAGTGTACCCCAGGATGTAGATAACCGGTAGGTCAGCAACAGTTAAAGTGTACCCCAGGATGTAGAGAAACGGTAGGTCAGCAACAGTTAAAGTGTACCCCAGGATGTAGATAACCGGTAGGTCAGCAACAATTAAAGTGTACCCCAGGATGTAGAGAACCGGTAGGTCAGCAACAGTTAAAGTGTACCCCAGAATGTAGAGAACCGGTATGTCAGCAACAGTCAAAGTGTACCCCAGGATGTAGAGAACCGGTAGGTCAGCAACAGTCAAAGTGTACCCCAGGATGTAGGAAACCGTCCCGGTGCTCTTGATCATCACTGGTGGGAACAGAGGGACATGGATGGGGAGCACACACATTCCTCTCCGCCCCAAAATGTGCCTCATGATCACATAAATGGGGCAAGTGAGGAGGGAAAAAAGAGCCATTATTTTAGCTTCTGCCCGGAACCTTTTGTGAGCAGCTCAGCCCTTCAATGGGAGCAATCAACCAACCATGACAATCCATAATGTTTTTTCTGCCTCATCCACAAGTCTGGAAGCGTGCCTCTGCTCTGAGTCCCCCCTGCGCCCCAGCAACGTGCCCCAACTCCCCCCAGCACTGTCGTGCCCCCCCCTCTTCGCTTCCAGCACTGCCGTGCCCCAACTCCCACCCCCTCTTCGCTTCCAGCACTGCCGTGCCCCAACTCCCCCCCCCGCTTTGCTTCCAGCACTGCGGTGCTCCAACTCCCCCCCCCAGCACTGTCGTGCCCACCTGCTTTGCTTCCAGCACAGCCCTGCCCCAACTCCCCCCAGCACTGTCGTGCCCCCTCTTTGCTTCCAGCACTGCGGTGCTCCAACTCCCCCCAGCACTGTCGTGCCCCCTCTTTGCTTCCAGCACTGCCAGGCCCCAACTCCCCCCCCAGCACTGTCGTGCCCCCCTCTTTGCTTCCAGCACTGCCGTGCCCCAACTCCCCCCAGCACTGTCGTGCCCCCTCTTTGCTTCCAGCACTGCCGTGCTCCAACTCCCCCCAGCACTGTCGTGCCCCCCTTCGCTTCCAGCACTGCCGTGCCCCAACTCCCCCAGCACTGTCGTGCCCCCCTTCCTCCCCCAGCACTGTCCTGCCCCCCTCCTCGCTGTCAGCACTGCACAGTAAACAAGGACATGAATGAGACAGAGGAAGACCCCATGAATGCAGATGACAGAGGCCTCCAAACAGCCGGTCTGATCAGGCAAGAGCCGTGGCCTCATGCCGAAGACATCGAGCGGATCCTGGGACATTTGCCCCGGTCAGTCTCTTTCTTGGGTTTCGTTACGTGCAGAGTGGTGTGTCATATATTGACCGAACATTTTCCGTATCACTATATCGTAGTTTCTTTGTTCGTTTTTTTGTTGTTGTTGTTGACAAATCTGTCCGTAATTACCGCCAAGATTGACCGCGCATTCTTTAGTCATTCGTTTTAATATGCCCCATTTGTTCGCATTTACGCCACATCGTGGGTTTTCCTGTTAATTAAAGGCCCTTTCACACACACACAAGGGTCAGAGGGTTCAGTGTGGTGTTGGTTATATGGTTGGCTTTAAGTGGCTCCAGCCTTCTTACCTTTCTGCTAATGATTCCTGCAGGAACATCGTCAGTTTTTTTGGGGAAGGCTGAAATCAAGCGGCGAGTCGAAACGTGATCAATTCACCGAGCAAGCGGAAGTGTCCGGGAGGAGGAAAAGAGTGACAAATGACCAAACGAGAGAAAAAAAGTGGGTGGCACCATATCAGAACTATGCCTGTCGCTCCCATTCGCCGGCAGGTAGGAGGGAGACAGCAAGTAGAGGGGGAGAGAAACAAAGCTAGAGAAAGTAGAGAAAACGAGAGAGAGAGTGAGAGAACAAGAGAGTGAACTAGCTCTCATATCCATGTATGCTGAGACGAGACTGATCACCAGGTGGCCTCGTCTCTACCTCTCAGACAACACAAAGAAGCTAATCGCTCAGATCGCTGACACTAATCGAGTCCGGAGGGAATTAACTCAAGTGAGCCTTTCTCCCGCTTGGCGACCTGGTAAAAATATAGTCGGACCCCGTGATTGTGTGCTGAACTCTTGAGTGAGACGTTGGAGAGAGCTGGTCCGACAGATTGGTTTTCGACGCAAACAGATATCACACACCTCCGGCGAGAATCGAATAGAAGAGATGGTTTCTTATTACACAGGAATGAAGGATATCCAGAAAGGATATCAGGGGTATTGTCTGTCTGTGTAAAGGTCTCACCCGGAGTACGTTAAAAATAACGCTCATTCTGTTGGCCTTCTAACAGACTCGGTCTTCAAACTGTATATTTAACTGATATACACTGATGTATACAGGTGAAGAAAAAAAACATTGATCATCTCCTATCAAGGGCTCTTGTCAAGGTCCGGGTAGATTAGATGGTTAGCAAACAATTTGTTCTTGTAGTGGTCTTATTGGATGCAGGAGAAATGGTCAGCAATAAAAACCTGAGCAACTTTGATCATGGCCAAATTGCTGGGGCCAGGCCACTGGGTCAGAGGATCTTTGAAACGGCAAGGCTTGTGCGGTGCTCCCGGTCAGCTGTGGCGAGTACCTACCGACAGTGGACCGAGGAGAGACAAACCCCAAACCCGTGACATGGTGTTGGGTGCCCAAGGCTCATTGATGCGCGAGGGCAACAATATCTATCCTGTCTACAATACCTGTGTGCCTTTTACCCGGGGGAAGTGACGGCATCACGATGCACTGTGGAACGACGACAAGCCGGTGGAGGAGGTGTGACGCTCTGGCCTTGGGTCCAGGCATACGTGTAGACTTCGATTGGACACGTGCCACCAACCTAAACCTTGTTGCTGACCAGGTACACCTCTTCGAGGCAATGGTGTTCCCTGATGACAGTGGCCTATTTCATGAAGGCAGTGTGTCTTGCCTCAGGAATGGTTTGAGGAACGTGATGAAGAGTTAAAGTTCTTGCCCTGGCCTCCGAAATAGATCTCGCTCCAGTGGAGCATCTGTGGTGGACCAACTAGTCCAATCCACGCCATCAGGGTTCTTGTAGAGTCCATGTCTTGGTACCCAGATACCACAGTGCCCCTTCAGGGGTAGAGTAGCAACATCCAGAAGACCAATTTCATTATAGGCATTAGGTCATATTTTGGCTCATATGTGTGTATATGTATGTGTGTGTGTGTATGTGTGTATTTGTGTATGTGTATGTGTGTATATGTATTTGTGTATGTGTGTATATGTATTTGTGTATATGTTGTATGTATATGTATGTGTGTGTATGTACGTGTGCATATGCATGTGTGTGTATGTTTGTGTCTATATGTATGTGTGTGACTTATCTTATATCTCAGGACAAATCTATAAAGTAATGCTCTGCGAAAACTTCTCGTTGTCTTTCATTGAACGTAATTAATTTCCATTTGAGAAAAACTCATTGGGGCTTAGTTTTTTTGGATCTGGTTTTCTGCAGAGGAATGCTGCACTTGAAAAGTAGTTATGAGTTAATGAGAATTCCACTTGCAGCAGGAAGGAAGGGCTCCGAATGCGTGTCCCCCAGCGAATTGGGTGAATGTTAATCACCATGCCTTTTGCACACACGGAAGGGCCCGATCGGGGCTGCATAACCGCGAGGCCAGACACATGCATGGGGAGACAGAGACAGGAGGGTGGGAGACAGGATGGTGGGAGGGGGATAGAGACGGGGGAGACAGGAGGGGGATACAGGAGGAGGGAGACAGGAGGGTGTGTGACAGGAGGGTGGGAGGGGGATAGAGACGGGGGAGACAGGAGGGGGATAAAGGAAGAGGGAGACAGGGGGAGAGACAGAGACTGGAGGAGACAGAGACAGGAGGGGGGGGGAGACAGAGACAGGAGGGGGAGACTGGAGGGGGAGACAGAGACAGGGGGAGACAGAGACAGGAGGGGGGGAGACAGAGACAGGAGGGGGATAAAGGAGGAGGGAGACAGGGGAGGGAGACGGGGGGGAGACACAGAGACTGGAGGGGGGAGACAGAGACTGGAGGGGGAGACAGAGACAGGAGGGGGAGACAGAGACGGGGGAGACAGAGACAGGAGGGGGAGACAGAGACAGGAGGAGCGAGAGGGGATTTTTGTATGGTTTTCTAACTGCTTTAGTGTTGTCTCCCTTGTGTACAGCTGATTGGTTTCAGATGATCTATAATCATCCAAAAACTTTTCCCTGCTTTCCTCGCCCTCCGTTTCTCCTGTCATTTCCTGACAGTGTCCACGATATTAGCTCCAAACAGACACATGGTTTTGGTTTTCTGGTGCTGTTCCACTCAGGGATACATGAGTTCTCCAGACTTCTGTGATCGCTTGCTTGCAATGGGTTTGTGTTCTTCTCTCTCTTCCTCCCTCCCTGCTTTCATCTCTTGCTCTTCCTTCCACATTCTCTCCCTCCCTCTTTTTCTCGTTCCTTTCTCCCTCTCCGTCCCTCAACCTCGCTCGATCCTCTCCTATGCCTCCTAGTATCTGTCACTGCAGGACACAGAGCCCCCGGAGATTTTGTTCCTGTGGAAGAAATGCTCTTTGCTTCTTTTTTCCCTAACAAAAAAATGACTGTGTGTGAGATGGCAGCCACATTGAAGTAGGGAAAACTCTCCGTCCCAACTGTTTAGTGTTTTCAGTTTTTTAAATGTCAATAACTTCTCTGAGCATGGCTTTGGTGAATTTAGGATCTAGCTTCTTTTATGGTGTTAAAAGACATGATGTGGAGATAATTATGAACCAGTCTGTGGTCTAGGGTAGTCATACATACTCCATGTCTGTGGTCTAGGGTAGTCATACATACTCCATGTCTGTGGTCTAGGATAGTCATACATACTCCATGTCTGTGGTCTAGGGTAGTCATACATACTCCATGTCTGTGGTCTAGGATAGTCATACATACTCCATGTCTGTGGTCTAGGGTAGTCATACATAGTCCATGTCTGTGGTCTAGGATAGTCATACATACTCCATGTCTGTGGTCTAGGGTAGTCATACATACTCCATGTCTGTGGTCTAGGATAGTCATACATACTCCATGTCTGTGGTCTAGGATAGTCATACATACTCCATGTCTGTGGTCTAGGATAGTCATACATACTCCATGTCTGTGGTCTAGGATAGTCATACATACTCCATGTCTGTGGTCTAGGATAGTCATACATACTCCATGTCTGTGGTCTAGGATAGTCATACATACTCCATGTCTGTGGTCTAGGATAGTCATACATACTCCATGTCTGTGGTCTAGGATAGTCATACATACTCCATGTCTGTGGTCTAGGATAGTCATACATACTCCATGTCTGTGGTCTAGGATAGTCATACATACTCCATGTCTGTGGTCTAGGATAGTCATACATACTCCATGTCTGTGGTCTAGGATAGTCATACATACTCCATGTCTGTGGTCTAGGATAGTCATACATACTCCATGTCTGTGGTCTAGGGTCTAGGTAGTCATACATACTCCATGTCTGTGGTCTAGGATAGTCATACATACTCCATGTCTGTGGTCTAGGATAGTCATACATACTCCATGTCTGTGGTCTAGGATAGTCATACTCCATGTCTGTGGTCTAGGATAGTCATACATACTCCATGTCTGTGGTCTAGGATAGTCATACATACTCCATGTCTGTGGTCTAGGATAGTCATACATACTCCATGTCTGTGGTCTAGGATAGTCATACATACTCCATGTCTGTGGTCTAGGATAGTCATACATACTCCATGTCTGTGGTCTAGGATAGTCATACATACTCCATGTCTGTGGTCTAGGATAGTCATACATACTCCATGTCTGTGGTCTAGGATAGTCATACATACTCCATGTCTGTGGTCTAGGATAGTCATACATACTCCATGTCTGTGGTCTAGGATAGTCATACATACTCCATGTCTGTGGTCTAGGATAGTCATACATACTCCATGTCTGTGGTCTAGGATAGTCATACATACTCCATGTCTGTGGTCTAGGATAGTCATACATACTCCATGTCTGTGGTCTAGGATAGTCATACATACTCCATGTCTGTGGTCTAGGATAGTCATACATACTCCATGTCTGTGGTCTAGGATAGTCATACATACTCCATGTCTGTGGTCTAGGATAGTCATACATACTCCATGTCTGTGGTCTAGGATAGTCATACATACTCCATGTCTGTGGTCTAGGATAGTCATACATACTCCATGTCTGTGGTCTAGGATAGTCATACATACTCCATGTCTGTGGTCTAGGATAGTCATACATACTCCATGTCTGTGGTCTAGGATAGTCATACATACTCCATGTCTGTGGTCTAGGATAGTCATCATACATACTCCATGTCTGTGGTCTAGGATAGTCATACATACTCCATGTCTGTGGTCTAGGATAGTCATACATACTCCATGTCTGTGGTCTAGGATAGTCATGTCTGTGGTCTACATACTCCATGTCTGTGGTCTAGGATAGTCTGTGGTCTATACATACTCCATGTCTGTGGTCTAGGATAGTCATACATACTCCATGTCTGTGGTCTAGGATAGTCATACATACTCCATGTCTGTGGTCTAGGATAGTCATACATACTCCATGTCTGTGGTCTAGGATAGTCATACATACTCCATGTCTGTGGTCTAGGATAGTCATACATACTCCATGTCTGTGGTCTAGGATAGTCATACATACTCCATGTCTGTGGTCTAGGATAGTCATACATACTCCATGTCTGTGGTCTAGGATAGTCATACATACTCCATGTCTGTGGTCTAGGATAGTCATACATACTCCATGTCTGTGGTCTAGGATAGTCATACATACTCCATGTCTGTGGTCTAGGATAGTCATACATACTCCATGTCTGTGGTCTAGGATAGTCATACATACTCCATGTCTGTGGTCTAGGATAGTCATACATACTCCATGTCTGTGGTCTAGGATAGTCATACATACTCCATGTCTGTGGTCTAGGATAGTCATACATACTCCATGTCTGTGGTCTAGGATAGTCATACATACTCCATGTCTGTGGTCTAGGATAGTCATACATACTCCATGTCTGTGGTCTAGGATAGTCATACATACTCCATGTCTGTGGTCTAGGATAGTCATACATACTCCATGTCTGTGGTCTAGGATAGTCATACATACTCCATGTCTGTGGTCTAGGATAGTCATACATACTCCATGTCTGTGGTCTAGGATAGTCATACATACTCCATGTCTGTGGTCTAGGATAGTCATACATACTCCATGTCTGTGGTCTAGGATAGTCATACATACTCCATGTCTGTGGTCTAGGATAGTCATACATACTCCATGTCTGTGGTCTAGGATAGTCATACATACTCCATGTCTGTGGTCTAGGATAGTCATACATACTCCATGTCTGTGGTCTAGGATAGTCATACATACTCCATGTCTGTGGTCTAGGATAGTCATACATACTCCATGTCTGTGGTCTAGGATAGTCATACATACTCCATGTCTGTGGTCTAGGATAGTCATACATACTCCATGTCTGTGGTCTAGGATAGTCATACATACTCCATGTCTGTGGTCTAGGATAGTCATACATACTCCATGTCTGTGGTCTAGGATAGTCATACATACTCCATGTCTGTGGTCTAGGATAGTCATACATACTCCATGTCTGTGGTCTAGGATAGTCATACATACTCCATGTCTGTGGTCTAGGATAGTCATACATACTCCATGTCTGTGGTCTAGGATAGTCATACATACTCCATGTCTGTGGTCTAGGATAGTCATGTCTGTGGTCTAGGATAGTCATACATACCCATGTCTGTGGTCTAGGATAGTCATACATACTCCATGTCTGTGGTCTAGGATAGTCTCATACATGTCTGTGGTCTAGGATAGTCATACATACTCCATGTCTGTGGTCTAGGATAGTCATACATACTCCATGTCTGTGGTCTAGGATAGTCATACATACTCCATGTCTGTGGTCTAGGATAGTCATACATACTCCATGTCTGTGGTCTAGGGTAGTCATACATACTCCATGTCTGTGGTCTAGGATAGTCATACATACTCCATGTCTGTGGTCTAGGGTAGTCATACATACTCCATGTCTGTGGTCTAGGATAGTCATACATACTCCATGTCTGTGGTCTAGGATAGTCATACATACTCCATGTCTGTGGTCTAGGATAGTCATACATACTCCATGTCTGTGGTCTAGGATAGTCATACATACTCCATGTCTGTGGTCTAGGGTAGTCATACATACTCCATGTTTGTGGTGTAGGATAGTCTACACACCCTTGTTAAAATGCCAGGTTTTTATGATTTGAAAAAATGTGACAAAGATAAATCATGTCAAAACTTTATCCAACTTTAATTTGACTTATAACGAGAACAATTTAATTAAAATACGAATGAAATCTTTGAGGAGGGAAAATACCAAATAAAACCCTTACAAGCTTGCATAAGTGTGCACACCCTTGTATAACTGGGGATGTGGCTGTGTTCAGAATTAACCAATCACATATAAACTCATGTTAAATAGAAGTCATAGCACACCTGCCTTCATTTAAAGTGACTCTGATGAATCACAAATAAATGTCAGCTGTTCCAGTAGGATTTTACTGACATTTTCTTAGTTGCATTTCAGAGCAAAAGCCATGGTCCGCATAGAGCTTCCAAAGCATCAGAGGGATCTCATTGTTGAATGATAACAGTCAAGAGGTTACAAAAGAATTTCCAAAGCATTAGATATACCATGGAACACAATGAAAACAGTCAACATCAAATGGAGAAAATTTTATGAAAAGACGCTAAGAAAACTGGTCAGGGAGGTGAGGGAGTTGCAGGAATTTCTGGCAAGTACTGACTGTGTGCTACATGTGACAACAAACTCCCGTATTCTTTTTGTGAATGGGCTATGGGATAGGCTATGGAATAGGCAAGACGGAAGCCTTTTCTTACAAAGAAAAACATCCAAGCCCGGGAATAGTTTGTAAAAACAAATATCAAGTCTCCCCAAAATGTGTTGATGAAACCATGGTTGAACTTTTATGGCCATAACTCCATAAGCTATGTTTGGCGCAAAAACAACACTGCACATCACCCAAAGAACACCATTCCCACAGTGAAGCATGGTGGTGGCAGCATCATGCTTTGGGGCTGTTTTCTTCAGCTGGAACCGGAGCCTTAGTCAGGTTGGAGTGAATTATGAACAGTTCCAAATACCAGGCAAACCTTTAAGCTTGTGATCCGCAGAGCAGCCGTAGTACCAACCTGCGGCACAGTTGGTTAGAATTATCTCGACTGTGCAGCGGTAAATGTTACCATGTTGGTGGATAAGTGGGCCTTCTTTAACTTCCTTTAAAAGTACAGGGACCAGGATAGGTAATTGGAAATGTGGACGCCTAGGAATTTGTAGATGGCCACAGGTTCCACCGTTGTCTCTTCAATGAGAACTGGGTCATGTACACAGCTTTTTAGTCTTCCTGCAATCCACAATCAGTTCTTTGGTTTTCTTGCCATTGATGCCCAGGTTGTTATCTGCACACTAAGCCCCTAGATGGTTGATCTCCTCTCTGTAGGCTGCCTCTTTAATGTCCCTGATCAGACCAACTACTGTGGTGTCATGGGCGAACGTGACGATGGTATTGGTGTTGGTTTTGTCCATTTTGTTTACATTAGCGAAGCATATGTACACATAGTCAGGATGTCACATGGTGCTGTGGAACTGGGTGATAAGGGTGGAGACTGACTCACACAGGGGCCGACTGGGATTTCCTATTCTTGCGTCTCACAGTGCGTGGAGTGAGTGAGGTGAATTTTCCACGGAGCAGTCGAATCTCACCGACGTACCCCACCCGTAATGATGTTAGTGAATTTGTGACTATTTTCACTTTCTCTTCGAGTCGAAACGCTTAGTAGTTATTCCAGTTTGCTCTGTTTGAAATTGGAAAAAAACAGACACCTCGCGGAGACAAAGCGTAGGTGTACCTCAGTAACACTGAAATTACCCAGCCTTTGGCCTGGCTGGGAGACACAGCACAGCGATCCAGACCAACCTCCACTTCTCAGTAACCAGAAAACAGATAGTGCTTAGCTTCAGCTGGACGTAGCATACTGGACAGATAACACATGAACCTGATTTCCGTATACTCTGCCCCCCCCCTCTCTCCCTCCCTCTCTCCCACTCACTCCCACCCCCTCGTTTACTCTCTCTCCTCTCCATTCCTTCTCACTCTTCCTAGTTCTCTCTCTGTATCTTCTTGTCTCTCTTTGTTTCCTCTCTCTCCACGGTAGCACATATCATTTTCAGGGTTCTGAGCGGGTCTCTCTGAAAGGACCAGGACATAGAAACTGTTGAGGTGTGTTGCGGTGTGGCCAGTGTCTCCATAGAAACTGTTGAGGGGTGTTGCGGTGTGGCCAGGTCACCGTAGAAACAGTTGCGGGGTGCTGCAGTGTGTCCAGTGTCACCATAGAAACTGTTGCGGGGTGCTGCAGTGTAGCCAGTGTCACCATAGAAACCGTTGCGGGGTGCTGCAGTGTGTCCAGTGTCACCAAAGAAACTGTTGCGGGGTGCTGCAGTGTGTCCAGTGTCATCAAAGAAACTGTTGCGGGGTGCTGCAGTGTGTCCAGTGTCACCATAGAAACTGTTGCGGGGTGCTGCAGTGTGTCTAGTGTCACCATAGATGTTGCAACTCGGGCGAATGAGGGGTTTGTTTTGAGTGGTACCCCTGTAAACACAAGCCATTTACAGTGACTGTTGGAATGTGGTTGCATATAAACAGTAAGCAGATATGACATGGAGATACTACACATGCGTTTGCTTCTCGTTACATGGCGAGTTTCTGTGAATCTGTTCATCAAGCTTGTAATTGTGTTTTCATTACTTTTGACAAACTCTTAGGATATAAGTCATGTGGTATAAACAGAAACAAATCAACAATCCCATCTTGCTTTTATTACCTTCTCTCCCCCTCCTCCCTTTCTCTCCCTTTCCCTCTTTTCCATCCCCTCTCTTCTCTCTTCCTCGCTCCATCTCGCTCCTCGCACTGTTTTTCAGTCTTCCCCTCTCGCCCAGAGGGGCGGTGAGCTAGTAGATGATAAGGGTGATGTCATACTTTCCCTTCCTGAGGATGTGATTGGCTGAACAGTATGTGGTTTGGGAGGGTGGGGTTGAGGGGGCTGGGCACGCTGCTGTAAACTCCCACACGCCCAGCTGTTCCACCCAGCGGGTCAAAAAGTGCCCGGCTCCAGATATGGGTCCGAAACAAGCCAGACACTGTACCAGCTGAATGATGGGAGCTGAGATATGTTACTACAGGCGGTTTACAGTGTGGCTAAATACCTCCCTGTCTCTCTGTCTCTCTGTCTCCCTGTCTCCCTGTCTCTCTGTCTCCCTGTCTCTCTGTCTCTTTGTCTCTCTCTCTCTCTGTCTCTCTGTCTCTCTGTCTCTCTCTCTCTCTGTCTCTCTGTCTCCCTGTCTCTCTGTCTCCCTGTCTCTTTGTCTCTTTGTCTCTCTGTCTCCCTGTCTCTCTGTCTCCCTGTCTCTCTGTCTCTCTGTCTCCATGTCTCTCTGTCTCCCTGTCTCTCTGTCTCCCTGTCTCTCTGTCTCCCTGTCTCCCTGTCTCTCTGTCTCTCTGTCTCCCTGTCTCTCTGTCTCCCTGTCTCTCTGTCTCCATGTCTCTCTGTCTCTCTGTCTCCATGTCTCTCTGTCTCCCTGTCTCTCTGTCTCCCTGTCTCTCTGTCTCCCTGTCTCTCTGTCTCTCTGTCTCCCTGTCTCTCTGTCTCCCTGTCTCTCTGTCTCTCTGTCTCTCTGTCTCTCTGTCTCTCTGTCTCCCTGTCTCCCTGTCTCTCTGTCTCTCTGTCTCTCTGTCTCTCTGTCTCTCTGTCTCTCTGTCTCCCTGTCTCTCTGTCTCTCTGTCTCTCTGTCTCTCTGTCTCCCTGTCTCTCTGTCTCTCTGTCTCCCTGTCTCTCTGTCTCTCTGTCTCTCTGTCTCTCTGTCTCTCTCTCTGTCTCTCTGTCTCTCTCTCTGTCTCTCTGTCTCTCTGTCTCTCTGTCTCTCTGTCTCTCTCTCTCGCTGTCTCTCTGTCTCCATGTCTCTCTGTCTCCCTGTCTCCCTGTCTCCCTGTCTCTCTGTCTCTCTGTCTCTCTGTCTCTCTGTCTCCCTGTCTCTCTGTCTCCCTGTCTCTCTGTCTCCATGTCTCTCTGTCTCTCTGTCTCTCTGTCTCCCTGTCTCTCTGTCTCTCTCTCTGTCTCTCTGTCTCCCTGTCTCTCTGTCTCTCTCTCTCTCTGTCTCTCTGTCTCTCTCTCTCGCTGTCTCTCTGTCTCTCTGTCTCCATGTCTCCATGTCTCCATGTCTCCCTGTCTCCCTGTCTCTCTGTCTCTCTGTCTCCATGTCTCTCTGTCTCTCTGTCTCCCTGTCTCTCTGTCTCCCTGTCTCTCTGTCTCTCTGTCTCTCTGTCTCCCTGTCTCTCTGTCTCCCTGTCTCTCTGTCTCCTGTCTCTCTGTCTCCCTGTCTCTCTGTCTCCCTGTCTCTCTGTCTCCCTGTCTCTCTGTCTCTCTGTCTCCCTGTCTCTCTGTCTCCATGTCTCTCTGTCTCTCTGTCTCGCTGTCTCTCTGTCTCTCTGTCTCCATGTCTCCATGTCTCCATGTCTCCCTGTCTCTCTGTCTCCCTGTCTCTCTGTCTCCCTGTCTCTCTGTCTCTTTGTCTCTCTGTCTCTTTGTCTCTCTGTCTCCATGTCTCTCTGTCTCTCTGTCTCTCTGTCTCCCTGTCTCTCTGTCTCTCTGTCTCTCTGTCTCCCTGTCTCTCTGTCTCCCTGTCTCTCTGTCTCCCTGTTTCTCTGTCTCCCTGTCTCCCTGTCTCTTTGTCTCTCTGTCTTTCTGTCTCTCTTTCTCTCTGTCTCCATCAGTGGAATAGTCGGTGGTCAGTCACATGACAGCCATGCCTGCAAACAAGATGGGCCTTAGTTTTGATTGACATGCTGGTACATCCCCCAACTAGCTGGACAGACTGGGGTGTTCTGTTATCTGCTTCAGGCAGTAGCTGACGGGGAACCCAGTAGCATACAGACATACTACTGTAAAAACATAAACGACAACTTGAAAAGTATTTTTCATTCCGCCCTGATGTTTTTACATGAAATCTCAGTTCCACATGAAATGTCAGAACGGGGGAACATGTGAGAGACATGCTTTTGTTTTGTAGGCTTGATTTTCAAGATTACTCATTCTCTCTGTGCACAGGGAGAGGAAATGAGAAATTAGATATAGATCTGTTGAAGGTGAACTGAAAGTGTTTGGGCCTATAGCGCATATGCATTATCTCCTACAATGGCCAATGATTCAAATTGGACTGAATTGAAGGCTATCCAGTTAAAGCAAATATGGCCGCCATGGAATATCACCATTGAGGTTGTGAACATCAAATCACTCAATACGTGATGTGGGGGTTGAAAGAAAGATATGAGCACATCTCACTGGGAGAACCTGTACCCTTGGCTCCTCTCTGCCTGTTTGTGTGTCTGCCTGTGTGTCTGCATGTCTCCCTGCATGTCTCTCACACCCACACACCCACACACACACCCACACACCCTGGCCACACTCAGTTATACCATGCAGGCATACACAAACACCCACACACACTGGCCACACTCAGTTATACCATGCAGGCATACACACACACACACCCTGGCCACCCTCTGTTATACCATGCAGGCATACACACACACCCACACACACTGGCCACACTCTGTTATACCATGCAGGCATACACACACACCCACACACACTGGCCACCTCTGTTATACCATGCAGGCATACACACACACACACCCTGGCCACCCTCTGTTATACCATGCAGGCATACACACACACCCACACACACTGGCCACACTCAGTTATACCATGCAGGCATACACACACACACACCCTGGCCACCCTCTGTTATACCATGCAGGCATACACACCACCCACACACTGGCCACACTCAGTTATACCATGCAGGCATACACACCCACACACACTGGCCACACTCTGTTATACCATGCAGGCATACACAAACACCCACACACACTGGCCACACTCAGTTATACCATGCAGGCATACACACACACACACCCTGGCCACCCTCTGTTATACCATGCAGGCATACACAAACACCCACACACACTGGCCACACTCAGTTATACCATGCAGGCATACACACACACACACCCTGGCCACCCTCTGTTATACCATGCAGGCATACACAAACACCCACACACACTGGCCACACTCAGTTATACCATGCAGGCATACACACACACACACCCTGGCCACCCTCTGTTATACCATGCAGGCATACACACACACACACACACTGGCCACCTCTGTTATACCATGCAGGCATACACAAACACCCACACACACTGGCCACACTCAGTTATACCATGCAGGCATACACACACACCCACACACACTGGCCACACTCAGTTATACCATGCAGGCATACACACACACACACCCTGGCCACCCTCTGTTATACCATGCAGGCATACACACACACACACACTGGCCACCCTCAGTTATACCATGCAGGCATACACACACACACACCCTGGCCACCCTCTGTTATACCATGCAGGCATACACAAACACCCACACACACTGGCCACACTCAGTTATACCATGCAGGCATACACACCCACACACACTGGCCACCCTCTGTTATACCATGCAGGCATACACACATACCATGGCAGGCTCTGTTATACCATGCAGGCATACACACACACACACCCTGGCCACCCTCTGTTATACCATGCAGGCATACACAAACACCCACACACACTGGCCACACAGTTATACCATGCAGGCATGGCCACACTCAGTTATACCATGCAGGCATACACACACACACACCCTGGCCACCCTCTGTTATACCATGCAGGCATACACAAACACCCACACACACTGGCCACACTCAGTTATACCATGCAGGCATACACACACACACACCCTGGCCACCCTCTGTTATACCATGCAGGCATACACACACACCCACACACACTGGCCACACTCAGTTATACCATGCAGGCATACACACCCACACACCCTGGCCACACTCAGTTATACCATGCAGGCATACACACACACACACCCTGGCCACCCTCTGTTATACCATGCAGGCATACACACACACACACCGGCTCCACACAGATACACCACGCATCCTATACAAACATGGCTGTTCTTTTCTGTAGGACCACAGATTGACTCATCCCCAACGCAGATCCACCTCCAGGCCTTCGTCGGTTCGGAGACCAGGCCCGTCTCAGTCCACTTGCCGACCGGAAGCTCCACTGATCCCTCAGCGACTGCTCAGAGGCCACGGCAACAAAACGCCAAATAAGCCCAGAAATCCGTCTCCCGGGGCCCGTGTCTCTGGCTTCACTGGCGCTCCGATTAAACTCCGGAAACTATAGCAGAGAAACAAACTGGAAATACCCGTTTTATCTGACAAGAGTCAAGACCTCCATCCCACTCGTTCCTCTGACATGTTCTGGAACTCTCTTTTTTTCACTTCACTTAGTCAGATGATATAATACTTCCACATTTCCGCCTCATAGCGAAGAGTCGACCAAACATTACGATCTATTGTAACATTTTTAGTACTATCTCAACAATTCAATCGTGTAGTCATGGTCAAAGGTTCAGTTGAATAAAACTATTTTAAAAACTAAAATATTATGTTTCATTTTTGGTCAAACTATGAAAATGGACCAAAGGGTTGGTTGTTTTACAAATCAAAGGGACGTTCGACTGCAGTGGTGTTAAAGCCCCTGTCCAGAACAGCACTTAAAGCCCTTTCACATGGATCCACCGGTGCTGGAGGAGGATTCTGCTTCGCAGTAGCGTGCCTCGGGACTAAAAGCCCCGGCTGAAAGCTTCGACCTGGTCATGGAGAGTGTGGGTGTGCACGGCCTGTGTCACATGCGGCTACAGGCTCAATGGGCATTGAGTTGACACACACAGGACAGGAAGCTCCCGCCTCCTCCACCCCCGACCCGAGACAATGGCACACTTCAAAAGGCATTCCTGTCGAGGGGGGGAATCATTATAGGAGCTCTCTCTGGGAAGGGGGAGAGGATGCAACTTAAAAACAGAAAGGAAAGAAAGTGGGGGGGGGGGGCCGAATAGAGGCATCCTGCTTCCTGTTAAGCGTTACTGTCATTGTGGCGGACAGAAAAATAGTCAAAAAAAATATCCAACGTGTCCGACGTCTGGAATGCCAGGTATGTGCCAGAAATAGGCCAGAGCCCAGACAGACTGTTTTGTTCTATGTTTGAGATCTATTTTCTGCCCCGGGGGGTTTTGACCAGAGAGAATGACAGGAAAGGGAAATACAAACGGAAGAGATAACTTCACTAAGAAGGCCCTGCTTCCCAGAAATCCCGGGGCAGAGGCGTACGCAACGCCGTGGATAAACGGGGGCGTTACCTCTCCATACGCACCTGCCTGAAATAGACCGGTTCCGTGACCATCTCGCGGGAAATGAAAAAGCTCTCCGCTGGAATAAAGATGTGACAGCAAAGTGATTAACTAAGTGCTTTTTCTCTGATTCTTCAAAAGTCTCAGTTTTGCATTCTGCCCAGTCGGTTCCAGAAGTTAGGCTCCTTTCATTAACGGTTATTGAATAAATACCACATTTCCAGTTCCAGCAAATGCCCGGGGAAAAACAGGGGCGAGAATCAACGACTTCGGTCTTTCATTCGACTGTGGCCCTTTGTACTCGGATTAATGCCAGGATGCGAGACTGCCCGAAAGTGAACTTGGTTTTGTGAATGAAATATCATGTCTTTTGCCCATCTGAGATCCGGGAACGTGCCCACAAAGCCATAGCTTTAGTGTGATATTGTTATAGTATGACACACACACACACACACAGGCCTAAGAAAAGTACAGCACGTCTGTTTTTTTTGGCTCGGCAATCATTTTGTTTTCTCCCATTTTAGGCGTCATCGTTGTGGTCATTGGTGTGAGTAAGGAAAAGCAGGAAGTGTGATGTCAGAGCTGAGATGACAGGAGGTTCCGGTTCCAGTGGCTAGATACTAACAAATGTCATATGGGACAATAATGGACTGGAGTTCTCACGGATCTGACCCGTAACGGAAAGGCTGCATTTATAAGTGACACACAGCATGAGACCCACAGAACAGACAGACTCATTATTTTATGTCAAAACTACTGGATGATAACATCTCACAGAACAGACAGACTCATTATTTTATGTCAAAACTACTGGATGATAACATCTCACAGAACAGACAGACTCATTATTTTATGTCAAAACTACTGGATGATAACATCTCACAGAACAGACAGACTCATTATTTTATGTCAAAACTACTGGATGATAACATCTCACAGAACAGATAGACTCATTATTTTATGTCATCCCTACTGGATGATAACATCTCACAGAACAGACAGACTCATTATTTTATGTCAAAACTACTGGATGATAACATCTCACAGAACAGACAGACTCATTATTTTATGTCAAAACTACTGGATGATAACATCTCACAGAACAGACAGACTCATTATTTTATGTCATCCCTACTGGATGATAACATCTCACAGAACAGACAGACTCATTATTTTATGTCATCCCTACTGGATGATGACATCTCACAGAACAGACAGACTCATTATTTTATGTCATCCCTACTGGATGATAACATCTCACAGAACAGACAGACTCATTATTTTATGTCATCCCTACTGGATGATAACATCTCACAGAACAGACAGACTCATTATTTTATGTCATCCCTACTGGATGATAACATCTCACAGAACAGACAGACTCATTATTTTATGTCATCCCTACTGGATGATAACATCTCACAGAACAGACAGACTCATTATTTTATGTCATCCCTACTGGATGATAACATCTCACACAACATTAACAGGGGTCCGTTCCAGTATATCTGACCACTTCTAAGTGATTTTCTTGATGTTAGCATCTAAGATCTACACAAATTGATTCTTGGCAAATATCCTAAATAAAAATGTATAATGAGCTTAGTTAAACAGCAGCAGAACCCAAAATATCC
>CM055746.1:10722169-10788059 GCA_029465975.1 Dallia pectoralis
CTCACACTCACTCACCCAGCAGACACAAGTTCTCACACTCACTCACCCAGCAGACACAAGTTCTCACACTCACTCACCCAGCAGACACAAGTTCTCACACTCACTCACCCAGCGGACACAAGTTCTCACACTCACTCACCCAGCGGACACAAGTTCTCACACTCACTCACCCAGCGGACACAAGTTCTCTCACCCAGCAGACACAACTCACCCAGCAGACACTCACTCACCCACCCAGCAGACACAAGTTCTCACACTCACTCACCCAGCAGACACAAGTTCTCACACTCACTCACCCAGCAGACACAAGTTCTCACACTCACTCACCCAGCAGACACAAGTTCTCACACTCACTCACCCAGCAGACACAAGTTCTCACACTCACTCACCCAGCAGACACAAGTTCTCACACTCACTCACCCAGCAGACACAAGTTCTCACACTCACTCACCCAGCAGACACAAGTCACACTCACTCACCCAGCAGACACACACTCACCCACCCAGTTCTCACACTCACTCACCCAGACACAAGTTCTCACACTCACTCACCCCAGCAGACACAAGTTCTCACACTCACTCACCCAGCAGACACAAGTTCTCACACTCACTCACCCAGCGGACACAAGTTCTCACACTCACTCACCCAGCAGACACAGTTCTCACACTCACTCACCCAGCAGACACAAGTTCTCACACTCACTCACCCAGCAGCAGACACAAGTTCTCACACTCACTCACCCAGCAGACACAAGTTCTCACACTCACTCACCCAGCAGACACAAGTTCTCACACTCACTCACCCAGCGGACACAAGTTCTCACACTCACTCACCCAGCAGACACAAGTTCTCACACTCACTCACCCAGCAGACACAAGTTCTCACACTCACTCACCCAGCAGACACAAGTTCTCACACTCACTCACCCAGCAGACACAAGTTCTCACTCACCCACACTCACTCACCCAGCAGACACAAGTTCTCACACTCACTCACCCAGCAGACACAAGTTCTCACACTCACTCACCCAGCAGACACAAGTTCTCACACTCACTCACCCAGCAGACACAAGTTCTCACACTCACTCACCCAGCAGACACAAGTTCTCACACTCACAAGTTCTCACCCAGCAGCAGACACAAGTTCTCACACTCACTCACCCAGCAGACACAAGTTCTCACACTCACTCACCCAGCAGACCCAGCACAAGTTCTCACACTCACTCACCCAGCGGACACAAGTTCTCACACTCACTCACCCAGCAGACACAAGTTCTCACACTCACTCACCCAGCAGACACAAGTTCTCACACTCACTCACCCAGCAGACACAAGTTCTCACACTCACTCACCCAGCAGACACAAGTTCTCACACTCACTCACCCACCCAGCAGACACAAGTTCTCACACTCACTCACCCAGCAGACACAAGTTCTCACACTCACTCACCCAGCAGACACAAGTTCACACTCACTCACCCAGCAGACACAAGTTCTCACACTCACTCACCCAGCAGACCAGTTCTCACACTCACTCACCCAGACACAAGTTCTCACACTCACTCACCCAGCAGACACAAGTTCTCACACTCACTCACCCAGCAGACACAAGTTCTCACACTCACTCACCCAGCAGACACAAGTTCTCACACTCACTCACCCAGCAGACACAAGTTCTCACACTCACTCACCCAGCAGACACAAGTTCTCACACTCACTCACCCAGCAGACACAAGTTCTCACACTCACTCACCCAGCAGACACAAGTTCTCACACTCACTCACCCAGCGGACACAAGTTCTCACACTCACTCACCCAGCGGACACAAGTTCTCACACTCACTCACCCAGCGGACACAAGTTCTCACACTCACTCACCCAGCAGACACAAGTTCTCACACTCACTCACCCAGCAGACACAAGTTCTCACACTCACTCACCCAGCAGACTGAAGTTCTCACACTCACTCACCCAGCAGACACAAGTTCTCACACTCACTCACCCAGCAGACACAAGTTCTCACACTCACTCACCCAGCAGACACAAGTTCTCACACTCACTCACCCAGCAGACACAAGTTCTCACACTCACTCACCCAGCAGACACAAGTTCTCACACTCACTCACCCAGCAGACACAAGTTCTCACACTCACTCACCCAGCGGACACAAGTTCTCACACTCACTCACCCAGCGGACACAAGTTCTCACACTCACTCACCCAGCGGACACAAGTTCTCACACTCACTCACCCAGCGGACACTCACACTCACTCACCCAGCGGACACAAGTTCTCACACTCACTCACCCAGCGGACACAAGTTCAAGTTCTCACACTCACTCACCCAGCGGACACAAGTTCTCACACTCACTCACCCAGCGGACACAAGTTCTCACACTCACTCACCCAGCGGACACAAGTTCTCACACTCACTCACCCAGCAGACACAAGTTCTCACACTCACTCACCCAGCGGACACAAGTTCTCACACTCACTCACCCAGCGGACACAAGTTCTCACACTCACTCACCCAGCGGACACAAGTTCTCACACTCACTCACCCAGCGGACACAAGTTCTCACACTCACTCACCCAGCGGACACAAGTTCTCACACTCACTCACCCAGCAGACACAAGTTCTCACACTCACTCACCCAGCAGACACAAGTTCTCACACTCACTCACCCAGCAGACTGAAGCTCTCACACTCACTCACCCAGCAGACACAAGTTCTCACACTCACTCACCCAGCAGACACAAGTTCTCACACTCACTCACCCAGCAGACACAAGTTCTCACACTCACTCACCCAGCAGACACAAGTTCTCACACTCACTCACCCAGCAGACACAAGTTCTCACACTCACTCACCCAGCGGACACAAGTTCTCACACTCACTCACCCAGCAGACACAAGTTCTCACACTCACTCACCCAGCAGACACAAGTTCTCACACTCACTCACCCAGCGGACACAAGTTCTCACACTCACTCACCCAGCAGACTGAAGTTCTCACACTCACTCACCCAGCAGACACAAGTTCTCACACTCACTCACCCAGCAGACACAAGTTCTCACACTCACTCACCCAGCAGACACAAGTTCTCACACTCACTCACCCAGCAGACACAAGTTCTCACACTCACTCACCCAGCAGACACAAGTTCTCACACTCACTCACCCAGCAGACACAAGTTCTCACACTCACTCACCCAGCGGACACAAGTTCTCACACTCACTCACCCAGCAGACACAAGTTCTCACACTCACTCACCGGCTCCACAAAGTCAAACATCTTCCTTTCCTGGACCTCCTGCACCTTGAACACATATTCCAGAGACACCTCGTAGAAATGCTGCCTCACCTGATCCACCTGAGCGTCTGCCTACAGCACAAACAGTGATGAGATTCAGATTCAACTGACCGTCAGGAACACACATACATCTGACCAGGGAAACAAGAAGACTCACTAACACATACAGGGCAGCACGGAAATGCTATGTGCTTACTTCATGGAGTTGTGCTTCTTTCTTCTTCGCTGACAGACCCAGGTGCTTCTCTATTACAGCACAGTACTTTTCTGTCTCTTTGTCGTATTTCTTTTTGGCTTCCTGTGATGGATTGCACCAACGAATGCAAGCAGTCTTGTTTCAGCAGTGTTATATAAAAAAAACTCTCATGGAAAATGTTACACGTTAGAGATTTAGCTGATTTAGCTGACGCCGTCGTGTTAACTCTCTTCATCAGATATGTCACCATGACAATTCTATGTGCTGTTCTATGTGCTGTTCTATGTGCTGTTCTATGTGCTGTTCTTTGTGCTGTTCTATGCACTTTTCAATGGGCTGTTCACTGTACTGTTCTATGTGCTGTGCTATGTGTTTTAAATGCGCTGTGCTATGTACGGTTTTATGTGCTGTGCTATATGCTGTGCTATGTGCTGTGCTATGTGCTGTGCTATGTGCTGTGCTATGTGCTGTGCTATGTGATGTGCTATGTGCTGTGCTATGTGCTGTTCTAGTTTTTTTTTTAGATTAGATTCAACTTTATTGTCATTGGATAGTACAAGTAAAGAACAACGAAATGCAGTTTGCATCCAACCAGAAGTGCAAAAGAGCAGTGCAATAAGATATGGAGTACAGTGTGAGGAAATGCAATTGACATGGATAAGTAAATGTGCAGGTATTCAGTTCAACAATGTAGCAAACAGCAAATGGGCAGAGGGCACACCAGTGGAGAACATCTGTGCAAGTGGTAAACGGATAGTACAAACATAAAGCATTGTGCAAATGGCAAATATAATAAATAGGCTAGCAGTGTGTGTGGTAGCACGAGGAGTACCACAGGATGCAAATGGCAGATCTAGTAAATAAGTTAGTAGCTTGTAGGCCAGAGGTACCTATGGGGGTACCACAGGACATTGTGCAAATGGCTAGATAAAATAATAGCAGTGTGAGTGCAAGTTTACCAAAGGGTTTCAGACTTTAGCATGTTAACAGCAGTTGGGAAGAAACTGTTCCCGAGCCTGCTGGTGCGTGTGAGTAGAGATCTGTACCATTTGCATGATGGCAGGGGGGCAAACAGTTTATGGCTCGGTGTGAGGGGTCCCTGATAATGCCACGCGCCCTCCGCAAACAGCCAATGATGCGCTGGGCGGTTTTCACCACCCACTGCAGAGACTTACGGTCGGCCACAGAGCAACCGTTATAACAGACTGCGGCACAGTTGGTTAGAATGCTCTCGACTGTGCTGCGGTCAAAGTTTACCAGGATGTTAGTAGACAGGATGTTAGTAGGTGGGTCTTCTTTGGCTTCCTTAAGGAGTACAGAGTTGACCAGGGTTGTGGTGTTGAGGGACCAGGATAGGTCATGAATTTGTAGCTGTCCACAGGCTCCACCGTGGTCTCGTTAATGAAAACTGGGTCATGTACATAGCGTTTTGTCTTCCTGAAATCCACAATTAGTTATTTGGTTTTCTTGGCATTGATGCCCAGGTTGTTATCTGCACACCAGACCACTAGATGGTTGATCTCCTCTCTGTAGGCTGCCTCTTTAATGTCCCTGATCAGTCCAACTACTGTGGTATCATCTGCAAACTTGACCTTGGTATTAGAGCTGTGTAGACGTATGCAGTCGTGGGTGAAGAGGAAGTACAAGAGTGGGCTAAGCACACAGCCCTGTGGGACATCGGTGATCAGGGTCAGGGTGGAGGGGTTGACGTTGTATCACCTGACAGACGGAGGTCTGTTGGTTAGGACGTCTAGAGTCCAGTTGCAAAGAGAGGGGCTGATCCCAAGGTCTTGAAGTTTGGTAACCAGCCTGTATTGAATGCTGAGCTGAAGTCTATAAACAGCTATGTGCGGTTATATGTGCTGTTATGTGCTGTTTTATGTACCGTTCTGTGCTGTTCAACATGTAGGACAGAATTTCTAAATTATTAGTTTCCTCAACATATTGGAGAACTCATGTGGAAATAACAAGTTGTGTAAAGCTCCGGAAACCAACCGAGACAAGCCACAGCTGGTGGAAAAACAAAACAGCCCTTCATATTGAACCTCTGATATTCACAGATAAACAGTCAGAGCTGGGTGTGACTAACCCTATCTCTCACAGACAGAAAGACAGACAGACAGAGCTGGGTGTGACTTTTCCTGGCTCTCTAACAGGCAGATGGACAGACAGAGCAGGGTGTGTCTGCAGAATTAACAGTACAGTACTCCGTGGTAACGTCAAAATGGACTCTCTTGAGTTCAAGTATCCTGTCCTATGACCCATTATCTTTGTCTGCCATGCTGAGGGACGGAATATTTCAGCTTGTAGGGATTTAATCTGACAACCTCCCGGTCACTGGTCAGAAGCTCTAATCGCTAGGCTTAAAAATGCATTGGTAAAAGGTGGCATCAGTTATTATTATCAATGTGTAAACATGGTCAGAATATTGCTCCCAGTATAACGTCTGCCTCCTTTCTTGACATTCAACCATGTCAAATTGTGACTACGCCCTATATGTAATACCCTGAGTGACCAGTGGAGGGCAGTACCTTATCATTATTGAGGAACAGTGTATGGAGAGCTCTATGTATGCTGTCATCTGCGACGATTTAACAGAAGGATGCTATTCACTGCCGTGCAGACCCTAACCCTAACCCATTTAACTTCGATACAATGGCTGTGGAATCAGGCTAACCAGGTCAAAGTCAGTCATGTTCCTAAACGAAGGGTGAAGTGAAAATATTTGACTTTTCGAGGCGTTCCTAAAAATATCATGAGCTGCTGTAGCAGCGGATTGGTTAACGTTTCCCAGACAAAGATGTTATTACTCTTTCGGGGCTTAACAGAGATTATAATGTGACTGTTTGCTACATGATAAAGAGGGGATTATAATTCACGTCAAAGGATCGTTGGTGCCCAGCTCCCCGCCAGCAGGAGGGCGTGTCATTATCAGGGACCCCTCACAGCCGAGCCATAAACTGTTTGCCCCCCTGCCAACAGGCAAGTGGTACAGATCTCTACTCACACGCACCAGCAGGCGTGGGTACAGTTTCTTCCCTACTGCTGTTAACATCCTGAACTCTGAAACCCTTCTGTAACCTTGCATACACTCTGCCACCATATTGTATCTGCCATTTGCACAATATACTGTGGTACTCCCATTTTTACCTCTGGCCCTACACTAGCCTATTTATTATATTTACCTTTTGCACAATGCTTACTGTTTGTACTATCTGTTTACCACTGGCACAGATGTTCTCCACTGGTGTTGCCCTCTGCACATTTGCAATCTGCTACATTGTTGAACTGAATACCTGCACATTTACTTATATATGTCAATTGCAGATCCTCACACTAGTCTGTACTCCATCTCATTTGACTCTTACATTGGCAAATTGACACACTTCATTTCATTTTTGCACTTCTCTTTTTGCACTACTGCATTTTGAGGTACTGTACTTGCACTGCTTCAATTACAATAAAGTTGAATACAATCTACAAGGGACTGTGGGAATCTACAAGGGTTTAGCAGGTCTCCATCACGTACGTCCCATCATCGCTTTACCTTGGCAGCACTGATCTGCTCCTTCCTGAAGCGCTCCAGAGGCGTTATCAGCACATCACTGGCGTTTTCAATCTGAGGAGACGTAAACTTAAGTGAGACGTTTCTACCAGAGACATATTGCCTCATCACCACAGACGTCTGCTGCCAAACCTTCTCTGATGGGTCACACAACACCTTCATTCTAAAGCATTGAGAGAATCCATCTGATATTCACCATTCGAGTTCTCTCATCCTCCAGATTCTGTAGAACTCCGGCAAACTCCTGTAGAGACTTGGCTGTACATGGAATAAAGACAGAAGAACAGAAGAAGGTTACTAAGTGAGGCCAGCAATACATGTTCATATATTCATATTCATCACCAAAGCATGCATTGTTATGTTGTTATAACCTAATGTCTATTTGACTAGTTCACAGGGTTCATTTAGACCAGATTTTCAACTAGCAAGTGACTGTTTAGTCCATGTCTTTTGTATGTAGCCAAGCATGACTGCATTGTTTCGGGTCAACGTTTCTACTTGGACCTGGGTCCACAAACAGACGCCTGTTCCAACCCTTACACACCGCTGACATTCCCTCTGAATGTGGACCTCAGGCCTTGGCTGTAAATGAATACCCTAAAAAAATGACTCCTAGCACATTTCAGGAACGTACTTTCAGCATAACTGAATGTTTATTTTGGCAAGAAACCTAAGAGCGTTCATAAGAGCCTCCCAAGACCGTGTAAAATGGGTGGAGCCGGAGAGCCTATGAGTTCAGCGCAATGGAGTGCATTAACTTCAGCTGATGTGAATAGGGTACAGAATTGTGGAGGATGCTACCTGTAACAGCATAGCGGTAGCATGTAACGGGAGTATGTAACGGGAGTATGTAACGGGAGTATGTAACGGGAGTATGTAACGGGAGTATGTAACGGGAGTATGTAACGGGAGTATGTAACGGGAGTATGTAACGGGAGTATGTAACGGGAGTATGTAACTGGAGTATGTAACTGGAGTATGTAACGGGAGTATGTAACGGGAGTATGTAACGGGAGTATGTAACGGGAGTATGTAACGGGAGTATGTAACGGGAGTATGTAACTGGAGTATGTAACTGGAGTATGTAACTGGAGTATGTAACTGGAGTATGTAACAGTGGTATGTAACAGAGGTATGTAACAGATAGCTTGAGCCAGTAAAACTGTGCATCTGCCGGCTACTTGAACAAGCTCACCGATGCATATCTCGTCGTCTGTCTCCGCGTCTCCAATGCACTGGAACTTGAACTCATTGAGAGACTCTGCAAATTTCCTCTTGGCTGTGGAGAGATCTGGAAGGGAACGGACAGAGGACAAGAGACTTTAACTGAAAGGAGGTGTGTGTGTTTGTGTGTGTCTTTAAAAATGGCATGAGGTGCTAACGGAACCTTGGATACAGATTACGTGATCTATGTGATGTGTGCGTCAACTCTTCCCATGCAGCCAGAAAGCGAGAGAGAGAGTTAAATGTCCCTTCCTTGTGAAAACAGCCCTTCTTGCAGCCCAGCGTGCAGAAAGATTTGCCGTCTCTTGCCAATCCAAAACAATCAACCAGGCCCTCCAACCTTGTACTTTCATAAATACTGGATGACTCAGTACGTCAAGTCAGCTCTCGTTTTCAAACTGAGACCTCAGAGCTGCCTTTTAAAAGGCCACTTGGGTCAGAGTTTGCTCTCGTATAAGTGAGTCAAAATGCTTTGCTCATAATGAAACCAACAGGCTGCGGTCCCGAATTAAGAACCTGCCAACTCTGTGGTCAGAGAGGCCACCTGATCCAGCACAGAAATGCAGTGTTTCTGTCACGTTGTTTCTATAGATAGCAGGGACAAGCTGAATGAGGATTAGGTGAGATTTGGATGGCTGACAAGTCCAGGTGAGCCCAACACCCAGACAGTGTGAGAGTACAGGACTGCCAATACAGAGAGATACAGCGGTTATAAAAAGGGCTTTATTTCTTTTATTTTTAATTGAATTGTTCACGTTATAGGTCACATTAAAGGAGGAAAAAGTACCACTGTATATAGTAGATGGGTTGAAGCTAGCACTGAGAAAGCCCTAACTGTACCTCTGTATATAGTAGATGGGTTGAAGCTAGCACTGAGAAAGGCCTAACTGTACGTCTGTATATAGTAGATGGGTTGAAGCTAGCACTGAGAAAGGCCTAACTGTACCTCTGTATATAGAAGAGGGGTTGAAGCTAGCACTGAGAAAGCCCTAACTGTACCTCTGTATATAGTAGATGGGTTGAAGCTAGCACTGAGAAAGGCCTAACTGTACCTCTGTATATAGTAGATGGGTTGAAGCTAGCACTGAGAAAGGCCTAACTGTATCTCTGTATATAGTAGATGGGTTGAAGCTAGCACTGAGAAAGCCCTAACTGTACCTCTGTATATAGTAGATGGGTTGAAGCTAGCACTGAGAAAGGCCTAACTTTACCTCTGTATATAGTAGATGGGTTGAAGCTAGCACTGAGAAAGGCCTAACTGTACCTCTGTATATAGTAGATGGGTTGAAGCTAGCACTGAGAAAGGCCTAACTTTACCTCTGTATATAGTAGATGGGTTGAAGCTAGCACTGAGAAAGGCCTAACTGTACCTCTGTATATAGTAGATGGGTTGAAGCTAGCACTGAGAAAGGCCTAACTTTACCTCTGTATATAGTAGATGGGTTGAAGCTAGCACTGAGAAAGGCCTAACTGTACCTCTGTATATAGTAGATGGGTTGAAGCTAGCACTGAGAAAGGCCTAACTGTACCTCTGTATATAGTAGATGGGTTGAAGCTAGCACTGAGAAAGGCCTAACTTTACCTCTGTATATAGTAGATGGGTTGAAGCTAGCACTGAGAAAGGCCTAACTTTACCTCTGTATATAGTAGATGGGTTGAAGCTAGCACTGAGAAAGGCCTAACTGTACCTCTGTATATAGTAGATGGGTTGAAGCTAGCACTGAGAAAGGCCTAACTTTACCTCTGTATATAGTAGATGGGTTGAAGCTAGCACTGAGAAAGGCCTAACTGTACCTCTGTATATAGTAGATGGGTTGAAGCTAGCACTGAGAAAGGCCTAACTGTACCTCTGTATATAGTAGATGGGTTGAAGCTAGCACTGAGAAAGGCCTAACTGTACCTCTGTATATAGTAGATGGGTTGAAGCTAGCACTGAGAAAGGCCTAACTGTACCTCTGTATATAGTAGATGGGTTGAAGCTAGCACTGAGAAAGGCCTAACTGTACCTCTGTATATAGTAGATGGGTTGAAGCTAGCACTGAGAAAGCCCTAACTGTACCTCTGTATATAGTAGATGGGTTGAAGCTAGCACTGAGAAAGGCCTAACTTACCTCTGTATATAGTAGATGGGTTGAAGCTAGCACTGAGAAAGGCCTAACTGTACCTCTGTATATAGTAGATGGGTTGAAGCTAGCACTGAGAAAGGCCTAACTGTACCTCTGTATATAGTAGATGGGTTGAAGCTAGCACTGAGAAAGGCCTAACTGTACCTCTGTATATAGTAGATGGGTTGAAGCTAGCACTGAGAAAGGCCTAACTGTACCTCTGTATATAGTAGATGGGTTGAAGCTAGCACTGAGAAAGGCCTAACTTTACCTCTGTATATAGTAGATGGGTTGAAGCTAGCACTGAGAAAGGCCTAACTGTACCTCTGTATATAGTAGATGGGTTGAAGCTAGCACTGAGAAAGGCCTAACTTTACCTCTGTATATAGTAGATGGGTTGAAGCTAGCACTGAGAAAGGCCTAACTGTACCTCTGTATATAGTAGATGGGTTGAAGCTAGCACTGAGAAAGGCCTAACTGTACCTCTGTATATAGTAGATGGGTTGAAGCTAGCACTGAGAAAGGCCTAACTTTACCTCTGTATATAGTAGATGGGTTGAAGCTAGCACTGAGAAAGGCCTAACTGTACCTCTGTATATAGTAGATGGGTTGAAGCTAGCACTGAGAAAGGCCTAACTGTACCTCTGTATATAGTAGATGGGTTGAAGCTAGCACTGAGAAAGGCCTAACTGTACCTCTGTATATAGTAGATGGGTTGAAGCTAGCACTGAGAAAGGCCTAACTGTACCTCTGTATATAGTAGATGGGTTGAAGCTAGCACTGAGAAAGGCCTAACTGTACCTCTGTATATAGTAGATGGGTTGAAGCTAGCACTGAGAAAGGCCTAACTGTACCTCTGTATATAGTAGATGGGTTGAAGCTAGCACTGAGAAAGGCCTAACTGTACCTCTGTATATAGTAGATGGGTTGAAGCTAGCACTGAGAAAGGCCTAACTGTACCTCTGTATATAGTAGATGGGTTGAAGCTAGCACTGAGAAAGGCCTAACTGTACCTCTGTATATAGTAGATGGGTTGAAGCTAGCACTGAGAAAGGCCTAACTGTACCTCTGTATATAGTAGATGGGTTGAAGCTAGCACTGAGAAAGGCCTAACTGTACCTCTGTATATAGTAGATGGGTTGAAGCTAGCACTGAGAAAGGCCTAACTGTACCTCTGTATATAGTAGATGGGTTGAAGCTAGCACTGAGAAAGGCCTAACTGTACCTCTGTATATAGTAGATGGGTTGAAGCTAGCACTGAGAAAGGCCTAACTGTACCTCTGTATATAGTAGATGGGTTGAAGCTAGCACTGAGAAAGGCCTAACTTTACCTCTGTATATAGTAGATGGGTTGAAGCTAGCACTGAGAAAGGCCTAACTGTACCTCTGTATATAGTAGATGGGTTGAAGCTAGCACTGAGAAAGGCCTAACTGTACCTCTGTATATAGTAGATGGGTTGAAGCTAGCACTGAGAAAGGCCTAACTGTACCTCTGTATATAGTAGATGGGTTGAAGCTAGCACTGAGAAAGGCCTAACTGTACCTCTGTATATAGTAGATGGGTTGAAGCTAGCACTGAGAAAGGCCTAACTGTACCTCTGTATATAGTAGATGGGTTGAAGCTAGCACTGAGAAAGGCCTAACTGTACCTCTGTATATAGTAGATGGGTTGAAGCTAGCACTGAGAAAGGCCTAACTGTACCTCTGTATATAGTAGATGGGTTGAAGCTAGCACTGAGAAAGGCCTAACTGTACCTCTGTATATAGTAGATGGGTTGAAGCTAGCACTGAGAAAGGCCTAACTGTACCTCTGTATATAGTAGATGGGTTGAAGCTAGCACTGAGAAAGGCCTAACTGTACCTCTGTATATAGTAGATGGGTTGAAGCTAGCACTGAGAAAGGCCTAACTTTACCTCTGTATATAGTAGATGGGTTGAAGCTAGCACTGAGAAAGGCCTAACTGTACCTCTGTATATAGTAGATGGGTTGAAGCTAGCACTGAGAAAGGCCTAACTGTACCTCTGTATATAGTAGATGGGTTGAAGCTAGCACTGAGAAAGGCCTAACTTACCTCTGTATATAGTAGATGGGTTGAAGCTAGCACTGAGAAAGGCCTAACTGTACCTCTGTATATAGTAGATGGGTTGAAGCTAGCACTGAGAAAGGCCTAACTGTACCTCTGTATATAGTATACCTCTGTATATAGTAGATGGGTTGAAGCTAGCACTGAGAAAGGCCTAACTGTACCTCTGTATATAGTAGATGGGTTGAAGCTAGCACTGAGAAAGGCCTAACTGTACCTCTGTATATAGTAGATGGGTTGAAGCTAGCACTGAGAAAGGCCTAACTGTACCTCTGTATATAGTAGATGGGTTGAAGCTAGCACTGAGAAAGGCCTAACTGTACCTCTGTATATAGTAGATGGGTTGAAGCTAGCACTGAGAAAGGCCTAACTGTACCTCTGTATATAGTAGATGGGTTGAAGCTAGCACTGAGAAAGGCCTAACTGTACCTCTGTATATAGTAGATGGGTTGAAGCTAGCACTGAGAAAGGCCTAACTGTACCTCTGTATATAGTAGATGGGTTGAAGCTAGCACTGAGAAAGGCCTAACTGTACCTCTGTATATAGTAGATGGGTTGAAGCTAGCACTGAGAAAGGCCTAACTGTACCTCTGTATATAGTAGATGGGTTGAAGCTAGCACTGAGAAAGGCCTAACTGTACCTCTGTATATAGTAGATGGGTTGAAGCTAGCACTGAGAAAGGCCTAACTGTACCTCTGTATATAGTAGATGGGTTGAAGCTAGCACTGAGAAAGGCCTAACTTTACCTCTGTATATAGTAGATGGGTTGAAGCTAGCACTGAGAAAGGCCTAACTGTACCTCTGTATATAGTAGATGGGTTGAAGCTAGCACTGAGAAAGGCCTAACTTTACCTCTGTATATAGTAGATGGGTTGAAGCTAGCACTGAGAAAGGCCTAACTGTACCTCTGTATATAGTAGATGGGTTGAAGCTAGCACTGAGAAAGGCCTAACTGTACCTCTGTATATAGTAGATGGGTTGAAGCTAGCACTGAGAAAGGCCTAACTGTACCTCTGTATATAGTAGATGGGTTGAAGCTAGCACTGAGAAAGGCCTAACTGTACCTCTGTATATAGTAGATGGGTTGAAGCTAGCACTGAGAAAGGCCTAACTGTACCTCTGTATATAGTAGATGGGTTGAAGCTAGCACTGAGAAAGGCCTAACTGTACCTCTGTATATAGTAGATGGGTTGAAGCTAGCACTGAGAAAGGCCTAACTGTACCTCTGTATATAGTAGATGGGTTGAAGCTAGCACTGAGAAAGGCCTAACTGTACCTCTGTATATAGTAGATGGGTTGAAGCTAGCACTGAGAAAGGCCTAACTGTACCTCTGTATATAGTAGATGGGTTGAAGCTAGCACTGAGAAAGGCCTAACTGTACCTCTGTATATAGTAGATGGGTTGAAGCTAGCACTGAGAAAGGCCTAACTTTACCTCTGTATATAGTAGATGGGTTGAAGCTAGCACTGAGAAAGGCCTAACTGTACCTCTGTATATAGTAGATGGGTTGAAGCTAGCACTGAGAAAGGCCTAACTGTACCTCTGTATATAGTAGATGGGTTGAAGCTAGCACTGAGAAAGGCCTAACTGTACCTCTGTATATAGTAGATGGGTTGAAAGCACTGAGAAAGCACTGAGAAAGGCACTGAGAAAGGCCTAACTGTACCTCTGTATATAGTAGATGGGTTGAAGCCTAGCACTGAGTAGAAAGGCCTAACTGTACCTCTGTATATAGTAGATGGGTTGAAGCTAGCACTGAGAAAGGCCTAACTGTACCTCTGTATATAGTAGATGGGTTGAAGCTAGCACTGAGAAAGGCCTAACTGTACCTCTGTATATAGTAGATGGGTTGAAGCTAGCACTGAGAAAGGCCTAACTGTACCTCTGTATATAGTAGATGGGTTGAAGCTAGCACTGAGAAAGGCCTAACTTTACCTCTGTATATAGTAGATGGGTTGAAGCTAGCACTGAGAAAGGCCTAACTGTACCTCTGTATATAGTAGATGGGTTGAAGCTAGCACTGAGAAAGGCCTAACTGTACCTCTGTATATAGTAGATGGGTTGAAGCTAGCACTGAGAAAGGCCTAACTTTACCTCTGTATATAGTAGATGGGTTGAAGCTAGCACTGAGAAAGGCCTAACTGTACCTCTGTATATAGTAGATGGGTTGAAGCTAGCACTGAGAAAGGCCTAACTTTACCTCTGTATATAGTAGATGGGTTGAAGCTAGCACTGAGAAAGGCCTAACTGTACCTCTGTATATAGTAGATGGGTTGAAGCTAGCACTGAGAAAGGCCTAACTTTACCTCTGTATATAGTAGATGGGTTGAAGCTAGCACTGAGAAAGGCCTAACTGTACCTCTGTATATAGTAGATGGGTTGAAGCTAGCACTGAGAAAGGCCTAACTGTACCTCTGTATATAGTAGATGGGTTGAAGCTAGCACTGAGAAAGGCCTAACTGTACCTCTGTATATAGTAGATGGGTTGAAGCTAGCACTGAGAAAGGCCTAACTGTACCTCTGTATATAGTAGATGGGTTGAAGCTAGCACTGAGAAAGGCCTAACTGTACCTCTGTATATAGTAGATGGGTTGAAGCTAGCACTGAGAAAGGCCTAACTGTACCTCTGTATATAGTAGATGGGTTGAAGCTAGCACTGAGAAAGGCCTAACTGTACCTCTGTATATAGTAGATGGGTTGAAGCTAGCACTGAGAAAGGCCTAACTGTACCTCCTAGCACTGTATATAGTAGATGGGTTGAAGCTAGCACTGAGAAAGGCCTAACTGTACCTCTGTATATAGTAGATGGGTTGAAGCTAGCACTGAGAAAGGCCTAACTGTACCTCTGTATATAGTAGATGGGTTGAAGCTAGCACTGAGAAAGGCCTAACTGTACCTCTGTATATAGTAGATGGGTTGAAGCTAGCACTGAGAAAGGCCTAACTGTACCTCTGTATATAGTAGATGGGTTGAAGCTAGCACTGAGAAAGCCCTAACTGTACCTCTGTATATAGTAGATGGGTTGAAGCTAGCACTGAGAAAGGCCTAACTTTACCACTGTATATAGGAGATGGGTTGAAGCTAGCACTGTGAAAGGCCAAACTGTACCTCTGTTGAAGGATGACATTTCCATTGCAGATGAATCAAACAGCAATCCTGTCACGGCCAGTCTCCTTTTCTTCACATAAACTCAGCGAGTCTTTCCACGCATCTCTCCAGCATGTCCTTGACAGTATCTCTCAGTAGTTCTCTCTCCCTTCATAACTTTCCCTTTGCCACCTTTTAATACGCTTTTCTGGACAGTAAAGTGGTGAAAGATAGAAGAGACTGAAGCCCGAGGTTTAGACTACTATACCACCCTACCTGTCATCTCTCTCTCTTTTGTAGCTCTCCCTTTCTCTCCCGGTCTCTCTCTCTCTCCTTTCCTCACTTTAACGCCCTCCGGGGGAACTCTTCTCCTGACTAACTTCAGACCGCTGACAGATTCTGTCATGGTAGTGTGTCCCCTGATTCAATTCTAAACACCAGACCATGTGATTTCACCAACTCATCTTTTACCGTCATGACAGACACACACACACATATCTGTAGGTCAGATATGACAAGTAGCATGAGAGAGAAGTTAGCCCCAGATGAGACTCCCTGGCCTGGGTCAGTGAGTCCCCTCTACTGGCCCCTGGTCCCCACAGGCGGAGAATTGGAAACGTAGCAGGCTGATGCATTGGACGTTACAGTTTATAGGAGCATAATATGCAGACTTTTTCCAGAACGTACGCTGCCATGAAACTGTCTTCCAGGACATTCTCAACAAAGCTTATACTCTGCAAAAATAAATACACCCCCCCAAAAACAAAAATATGATGCCCTTTGAAATGTGGTGTACTGTGGTGAATCAGCATTATCTCACTGGCATCTAGATCCGACTAGTGGGTTCCTGGGTCCCGTGAACGTGCAGAATTACCAAACCGACAGAAGTTGTCGAGAGGAAGTGGAAAAAGAGATCATGTGACACCGTCTCTGCTGTTGGTTGTTAACAAGACAACGTGTCATCTTGACTCCTCGCTCGCAGTCGTTTTGTTTTCCTCTCTTTTTCACGGTCACACGCAGTTCCCAAGCCTTTAACTGAGTGTCATGTTCAGATCATTCCGGAAGGATTCTATAATCGGGACACGCGAGGAGACGCCATTTTTGGCCAATGGAAGGTATAACCGCATGGTCATCGGATCAACACCCGGGCGTTGATCTGGGGGTTGACACAAAGACATACTGATTCACACCGGATTCCCGAATCTGAACCATGTTGCTGGACCATCCAATTGTTTCTAGCCATTTCCATTGGAAAACTGAGCTGATGTGAATCTCCTCTGCAGCCAGTTCTACCCAGCGGGCAACAGGAAACCACCATGAACAAATATGTCCCATGTGTATTGGTGATCAAGCTGGCTGGACAATCGCACGCATACAGACAGGATCATTGACAACACTGTCTGGAGTTGATCTTCATTTGTCTCTATTTGATGGCACAAACTCTGGAAGACCAGCAGTCATGCTTGCAAACCTTTCTGTAACAGTCAGAAGAATCGAACCTGGCATTGCAAGTGGCCATATAAAGTGCTAACCTGAGAAAAACAGGCTGTTTGGCTGTTAAGATGTTTGTTTGGCTGTTAAGATGTTTGTTTAGCTGTTAAGATGTTTGTTTGGCTGTTAAGATGTTTGGCTGTCAGGATGTTTGGCCTCTGAATGTAACAGCCTCTCCAGCCCACTGCCCCCCCCAGCCCACTGCCCCCTGCTCACTGCCCCCTGCCCCCAGCCCACTGCCCCCTGCTCACTGCCCCCAGCCCACTGCCCCCTGCTCACTGCCCCATGCCCACTGCCACCCATTTTACACACATAATTTACCATTATTTTCCTTCATGTCCTCTGCTTCCTGATCTCCAGCTCAAATCACAATAGTGAGGCACGTCCCCCCCTCTCTAGCCCCCTGAACACAGTCCCTCTCTAGCCCCCTTGAACACAGTCCCTCTCTAGCCCCCTGAACACAGTCCCTCTCTAGCCCCCTGAACACAGTCCCTCTCTAGCCCCCTGAAGTCCTCTTGGGGGTATTGAGAGCAGTGTGGGGTATTAAGAGCAGTGTGGGGTATTAAGAGCAGTGTGGGGTATTAAGAGCAGTGTTGGGTATTAAGAGCAGTGTGGGGTAATAAGAGCAGTGTTAGATATTAAGAGCAGTGTGGGGTATTAAGAGCAGTGTGGGGTATTAAGAGCAGTGTTGGGTATTAAGAGCAGTGTGGGGTAATAAGAGCAGTGTTAGATATTAAGAGCAGTGTGGGGTATTAAGAGCAGTGTGGGGTATTAAGAGCAGTGTGGGGTATTAAGAGCAGTGTTGGATATTAAGAGCAGTGTAAGAGCAGTGGTATTAAGAGCAGTGTGTAAGAGGGTATTAAGAGCAGTGTTGGGTATTAAGAGCAGTGTGGGGTAATAAGAGCAGTGTTAGATATTAAGAGCAGTGTGGGGTAGTTAAGAGCAGTGTGGGGTATTAAGAGCAGTGTGGGGTATTAAGAGCAGTGTGGGGTATTAAGAGCAGTGTGTGGGTAATTAGTATAAGAGCAGCAGATTATTAAGAGCAGTGTGGGGTATTAAGAGCAGTGTGGGGTATTAAGAGCAGTGTGGGGTATTAAGAGCAGTGTGGGGTATTAAGAGCAGTGTGGGGTATTAAGAGCAGTGTGGGGTATTAAGAGCAGTGTGGGGTATTAATTGCAGCTCACCACACATTTGGTCTAATCCACACAGTGATCACCATCAAACTCCCTCAGTCAGCACTGTCAAAGGGATGTATTACATGGCAGAATCATGTAATGTGTGTGTGCGTGTGTGCGTGTGTGTGAGTGCGTGAGTGCATGTGTATTTGACTGTAGAGACTCCCTCCTACCTCCTCATGAAACCGGGCCCTGTAACCATATCAACAGGATGTCCATAAGGACCCAGAGACCTATACAGCTCTTTGTCACAGACGGATCTGAACAGAAACACTATTCATTTAGAAAGACAAAGGCATATTTTAGCAGCTGCGCTGGACTCCTGGACTCCGCTGAGGAAACCGATCACAACACTGTTAGTTGATGTTAAAGGTAGCTACGGTAACCACACATCGGTTAGGCTTCTGCAGAAAGAGTAAAGCGACTACAGACAGTGTTCTTCTTCGTGCTAATATGAGAGCCATTTTTAGCACGCGGACATTCTAGGACCCAACTGTTTCGAGGGCACAGATGATTATCAATGAGGATTTCCTGAAAACAATTCTCACTGTGTCCCTTCGCTCTGGCTGAGACTGAAGTAAAACACAAACCGAAATGGCAAATTATTTGTCGGACTGTAGTTTGAACGTCACCTTTTATTGACCGACTCTTCCTATTTCCATCAAAGGCCCATAATGCATTGTGATTATTATCTGCCATGTCTAAAGTTCACGTCCATTAACCAGACATGATCGTCGACAGAGAGCACTCTGTTTATATATGCTGACTTCAAACCAAGTAAGCAGAAACTGCGGCACAGTGCAATGAGCAACTGAGGCCAATTAGGTAAAGTAGAGGAGACGAAGAAAGAGATAGAACGAGGGAATGATAGAGAGAACACTAATGAAAGAATACAGCAGTGATGTCTGAGATACAGCTGAAGGAAGAACTTCTCCCCTCCATCTACTACAGGTATTAACCATTACTAAATAAAATCCTGTCAAGTTTCAGGAACCTGTGGATCTGTCCTTGTGCGCGTCAGTTAACGTGCTTCCCAGGTCTTTGCTGTGAATCAGAATGTGTTCCTGGGGGGGGAATAAATCTGTGGAAAGGCACTGATCTGGATACAGACAACACATGCTCGTGTGACGTGGCTCAGAAGAAAAATGGAAAATGGGATGTAATCGGAGTGGAAGTGACTGTATTCCACTTCCTGGTTGTGCCAAATGACCATGTGTCAACAGGAAGCAAGAAGCTAAGGGTCACCTTCTGTTCTGCTCTGTCAGCTCGATACGTCAGAGCCTTCAGCTTTGTGCTGCTCTCTTTCTACCGGCCGTGTGACCTTCTCCTTACCCCTGTAGGGATGAACGGGAAAACTCCACTGAATGACCCCAGGATGACTCGGGTCAAACCGTGTCATTGAATGACAACAATATACCATTCCCCCAAGCTGGGAGCTCCTCTCTTCCTGTAATATGATGTCTGTAGGCCATCTCAACGGACTATGAGCCACATTTATAATGGACATTCTGATGTGACTCTAAACGTAGCTGCGTTGATCTTCTGATATCCTAAATCAAGTCATCGGTCTGTGACGGCCAGCTCTGTTCTCCCTCTCTTCAGTATCTGACTTCCTGATGCAAATTTTCCACGACAAATGGCCAATGGGGCATTAGAGTTCATTTAATAATCCCTTTCATTTTTTCATATGATTGACTTTCCCCATCAAATGCCATGTAGAAAATCACAGGTAAATCAACAACACGATGTTACTGAATCAGTGGATTCAACATCATCACATCAAAATTAAAATTGATATTTGTAATCCGTTCGTGACACCGAGCCACTCCTCACACCTCACATTCCCGCCTGTCACATGTCCCATGTTTTCCCATGTTTTGTTGTCCTGCTCCTTTAACTGTGTGTGTGTGAGTGGTGTAGTAGAGTGCTTGTTCTCTGTGTGTCTGGAGGTCACAGGTGTGCTGGTTTGCTGTTGGCGAGGAGGCGTGGCCTGTCTGAATACCTGGTAGCTGGGAGTAATCGGCTAATTTACTGGGGCCTATATAAACCCGCTTGGCTGTTGGAGAGTATAGGAGAGAGATGATGATGAGTCCGTTGATATCAAGTTGTACTCTACGTTCCCCGGGTTCTGGAGAACAGGTAGGTAGTTCTGGCCATGGGTGTACATTTGCATAACGTAGGTAAATCTTTTACATACACTATGTTAGCTGGGCGGGTGTCACCCCTGTAGTTTTGGTAACAGAGAGGTAAGCTGGTTAGGGAACAGACTGGGTTAGGAAGGGATAGATGTGTAGAAGAGAAGAGACCTTGTGTTTAATTGCGTTTCCCAGTGGCGGTGTGTGTGTGTACTTTAACTTTCTTTAATCATTAAACGTCCCACAAGGACCAAATTTGAGTTCTGGTTGTCGTGCCTCTGTATTTTGGTCACCCACACCCCACACTCCTTCACCGTCCACATCTGGTTACATTGGGTGCGCAAGCCCAGGCGTTTACGTTCCCCACCTCCAACGAGCTCCAACTGAGGTGGAAACGTGACAACCGCCTATCACACCCGGGCATCCACGCTCTCCCTGTGGTCCTGCATGAGGAGGCACCGTCCACAGAACCACAGCACACTGTGACTTTACCCCAAGGCTTGAGGGAAGGAATACTTCGACGGAATAAAATAGTCATATTTCCCATCCTCCCCTGCCAGGGTCTATGTACAGGGCAGCATGTTTGAATGTCTCCGGTCTTGTGAGCCCCCCTCCACAGCCCCGGTCCGGCAGGGAAATGGGACGATGACCTCAGTCCACGGGCCGTGCCGAACCAGAGGGCCAAGAGCTAACTAACGGACACGTGCAGATCCACACGTTTGATTTGCACATACCACTCAATCGTATGGTAATTAGTCCCAGTTGTGTAAACACGCATGTTGGTGGTTGGACCGCCTTAAGACACAGACCCAGGATGCATTTACCCAGGATGCATTTACCCGGGCCGCGCAGAGTTAAAAAAAGGGAAAGTGAGACCGTACAGAGGACACAGAAAAGTCAGATAACAAGAAGGATCTCTTGTCAGAAGAATTCAAAATTCAGACTTTTGCAAATTCAAGCCGAAACAAGAAGGTTATCAAAGGTTGACTCAAATGGAACAGCAACCCGAGGCGTGTGATAACTGTAGAAGAGTCATGGAAGGGCCAAAGTTCGGGCAGAGGGTCGGCAGATAAAGCCTCTTGGTTGGCGTACACGCACACACACACACACACATTAATGATAGTTTTTCTATACTGGGACATTTTGGTACCAATATGTATGTACATTTTTACGTTCATCTCTTAACGCCAAAACATAACCCCAAGCCTAAAACAGTTCATATATAACAGAGGACTGACGGAATACCCACATTCATACAGATTTTCTATTGGTTACAATACGCACACACACAGATATTACCAAACACAGACCAAAGCAAAACCTCTGACAGGCCCATTGTGACCTACACATCTGATTGGCTACAATGGTAACCAATGCACTTCATGACACAGCACTGTAGCGGAAAAAAACAAACAAACACACACTGGAAACACGCTTTGTATCTCTGAACAGCTGGCTTTCATCACAAATGCACATGTCAGCACGTGGGTGTGTGTGTGTGTGTGTGTGTGTGTGTGTGTGTGTGTGTGTGTGTGTGTGTGTGTGTGAGACTGTGTGTGTTCATTGGTTGAAGCATTGATGACTGATGAATGAGGGATGCCGAAGGGTTCATGCCCTGCTCACCTTATAACCATCAGCAGAAACCTTGAACAGCCTTGTCACGCGTCACTTTTGACATGATTCAATAGTTGGGGATAGTAGGGGAGAAATGACAGAGCAAAATGACCACATGATGAGCTTTGAGAGGCTGGTGAAGTGGCGTGTTAGCTCATGGTCCTGGACAGAGACATGGACGAGGCCACGGACGAGGCCACGGATGACGCCACGGATGACGCCACGGATGACGCCACGGATGACGCCACGGACGATGCCACTGCAGCGAATGTTGCCATGACCCACCTGAACAAGACATGAGAATGTCCTTCGTGAACTCTGCGTTCCACACAATAGTGCATTCCAGGAAATACGGGTTTGAACTTCAAAGAGTTATCAGTTAACCTCCATAATACTCTCTATCTAGATCTAATCTACGAGACTCACACGGTCTACAAGACTCACACGGTCTACAAGACTCACACGGTCTACAAGACCCACGCGTTCTACAAGACCCACACGTTCTACAAGACCCACGCGTTCTACAAGACCCACGCGTTCTACAAGACTCACACGGTCTTCCACAAATAGTTTAGAACAGTTATTGGAACCAAATAGAAAGGTGGTGCCAGTTCAGACTGTGGCAGGGGTGGACACAATTGAAAGACAAGGAACATAGTGGAACTATCTTTTGTCCGAAACGGGGCACAACATTCGGGCCACACAGCTCGTCCCGTCGCCTAGCAACGGGCACAAAAAAGTCTGCCATGAAGAGCAGGACGGGGGGTTTTACCCAATAGCAGCAGGAATTCTTTCTCCTGGGTTCTTGGCTCTGCCACGCCTGACGCTGACACAGCAAGAGGAAAACCATGGAGGTTTCACCACTACAAATAATTCCATCATCCAACAGCTCCCACAAAAATGGCGGCTGAGAAAGTAGCACGTTTACATTCAACATGTGATCTGACGAAGTGTGGAACCATTTCCTCTGTGCATCTACGTCTCTCATGCGGTCTTGAAAACAGGAAGTCCGTAAGGCCACAAAAAGCTTGTTCAGTTTCAGGACAGCAGAGAGTTTGAGAGACACGAAAACGAGAGAAAAAAACTAAGAGAGATGTGCGGGAGAGAGCCTAAAGAGAGGAAAAACAGAGACAGCGTTACGAGCCAATGCATGTCTGTGAAAAGTGATTTTCCTTGTGTTTAGCACTGTGGGGCCTTATTGGGCTCTCAACGAAACGTGCCAAAGGACGAGTTGCTGCATTTCTCAAACTAGATTATTCCGATCTCAAGCAGCTACCATAGACTGACTAAGTATAATGAATCCAGTGAGGAAACAAACGTGTAGATGCATCTGTGCTAAAGACAAAGGAAAAAAACACCTTCCATTGTGCACCTTCCAGCATTACACTAAAACATTATAGATACAGGCTGATACATGATACATGATACATGCAGAAAGAACTGCGGAGACAGATGGGTACAATGACCGTTAAATCTATGCTCTATGTCCTAATGCCAGGTCATAACATTGGGGACATAGACTGGGTCATAACAGTGGGGACATAGACTGGGTCATAACAGTGGGGACATAGACTGGGTCATAACAGTGGGGACATAGACTGGGTCATAACAGTGGGGACATAGACTGGGTCATAACATTGGGGACATAGACTGGGTCATAACAGTGGGGACATAGACTGGGTCATAACAGTGGGGACATAGACTGGGTCATAACAGTGGGGACATAGACTGGGTCATAACATTGGGGACATAGACTGGGTCATAACATTGGGGACATAGACTGGGTCATAACAGTGGGGACATAGACTGGGTCATAACAGTGGGGACATAGACTGGGTCATAACAGTGGGGACATAGACTGGGTCATAACATTGGGGACATAGACTGGGTCATAACATTGGGGACATAGACTGGGTCATAACATGAGGGACATAGACTGGGTCATAACAGTGGGGACATAGACTGGGTCATAACAGTGGGGACATAGACTGGGTCATAACATGAGGGACATAGACTGGGTCATAACATGAGGGACATAGACTGGGTCATAACATGAGGGAACATAGACTGGGTCATAACAGTGAGGACATAGACTGGGTCATAACAGTGGGGACATAGACTGGGTCATAACAGTGGGGACATAGACTGGGTCATAACATGAGGGACATAGACTGGGTCATAACATGAGGGACATAGACTGGGTCATAACATGAGGGACATAGACCAATTCATAACATTGGGAACATAGACTGGGTCATAACATGAGGGACATAGACTGGGTCATAACATGAGGGACATAGACTGGGTCATAACAGTGGGGAACATAGACTGGGTCATAACATGAGGGACATAGACTGGGTCATAACAGTGGGGACATAGACTGGGTCATAACAGTGGGGACATAGACTGGGTCATAACATGAGGGACATAGACTGGGTCATAACATGAGGGACATAGACTGGGTCATAACATGAGGGAACATAGACTGGGTCATAACAGTGAGGACATAGACTGGGTCATAACAGTGGGGACATAGACTGGGTCATAACAGTGGGGACATAGACTGGGTCATAACATGGGGACATAGACTGGGTCATAACATGAGGGACATAGACCAATTCATAACATTGGGAACATAGACTGGGTCATAACATGAGGGACATAGACTGGGTCATAACATGAGGGACATAGACTGGGTCATAACAGTGGGGAACATAGACTGGGTCATAACATGAGGGAACATAGACTAATTCATAACATTGGGAACATAGACTGGGTCATAACATGAGGGAACATAGACTGGGTCATAACAGTGGGGACATAGACTGGGTCATAACATGAGGGAACATAGACTGGGTCATAACAGTGGGGACATAGACTGGGTCATAACAGTGGGGACATAGACTGGGTCATAACATGAGGGAACATAGACTGGGTCATAACAGTGGGGACATAGACTGGGTCATAACATGAGGGACATAGACTGGGTCATAACAGTGGGAACATAGACTGGGTCATAACATGAGGGACATAGACTGGGTCATAACATGAGGGAACATAGACTGGGTCATAACAGTGGGGACATAGAATGGGTCATAACAGTGGGGACATAGAATGGGTCATAACAGTGGGGACATAGAATGGGTCATAACAGTGGGGACATAGACTGGGTCATAACATGAGGGAACATAGACTGGGTCATAACAGTGGGAACACATGGTGACACAACAGATTCTAAGTAAGAAAATAGCTGGTGGAATTATTATGATGATTCGAAATCGAGACCAACATATAATTCTTCCTGTTCCACATTTATTGCATTTGATTATTTTTGTACATTCGCAATTTGTACTTGTGTTGACCGGCTTGTTTGATATTTAACCAACAACATTGTTTAGAACCATAGATGCAGTGATTGGGCCATATCTGCTCTAAAGTGTTCCCATCGACTACAACTGGTAACCGTTATGATACACATACAGTACTTCCTGCTCCTGACCGGCTGTAACAACCAGCCTGACACAGTGTGTGTGTACTACTACCAGCCTGACACAGTGTGTGTGTACTACTACCAGCCTGACACAGTGTGTGTGTACTACTACCAGCCTGACACAGTGTGTGTGTACTACTACCAGCCTGACACAGTGTGTGTGTACTACTACCAGCCTGACACAGTGTGTGTGTACTACTACCAGCCTGACACAGTGTGTGTGTACTACTACCAGCCTGACACAGTGTGTGTGTACTACTACCAGCCTGACACAGTGTGTGTGTACTACTACCAGCCTGACACAGTGTGTGTGTACTACTACCAGCCTGACACAGTCAAGACAGTATGGGGAGATAAGGGAGTATGGGGAGATAAGAGAGAATGGGGAGATAAGGGAATATGGGGAGAAAAGGGAGATTAGAGAGTATGGGGAGATAAGGGAGTATGGGGAGATAAGAGAGTATGGGGAGATAAGGGAGTATGGGGAGAAAAGGGAGATTAGAGAGTATGGGGAGATAAGGGAGTATGGGGAGATAAGAGAGTATGGGGAGATAAGGGAGTATGGGGAGAAAAGGGAGATTAGAGAGTATGGGGAGATAAGGGAGTATGGGGAGATAAGAGAGTATGGGGAGATGAGGGAGTATGGGGAGATGAGGGAGTATGGGGAGATAAGGGAGCATGGGGAGATAAGGGAGCATGGGGAGATAAGGGAGCATGGGGAGATAAGGGAGTATGGGGAGATAAGGGAGCATGGGGAGATAAGGGAGTATGGGGAGATAAGGAAACATAGAGCAGTGAGATAAAAATAGAAGTGTCAAATAGCCAGTGAAATCAGAGATTGACATATTTTTTAATTTTAAAGATAAAGTGCCATGAGGAAGAAACGTTTGAAAGGCTTGGCGGAGGTTGTGGAGATGGCCAGAGGTTAGGATTTGTAAGCTAAGATGAAACGTGAAGCCGCCAATGCAGAGATAGTTATTCAGACCTCAAAAATATCAGGATGTCACACCCCAAGGCACAAAAACATAACAGGAACTGAATTCTTCACTCACAGTCAATCAGAACAGAAGTCCAGTCTGCTACAGTGAGACTGTTAATGAAATATGAAACATTATTTGACACACAGAAGATGTGTGTGAAGAATGTTACGGGAATGTTTTACTGTGTTTTCATTGACTAGAAATAGTTGAGGGCCATTAACAACAAATATCAAGATATGAGGGATTTGTTAAATATTTCATATATCATCTAACGTGTTTTTAATGGCAATAAATATACAATATTACAAAGTCGTACACCTTAAAAAACACCAGATTTGACTTTGTTACACCAACAACTTAAAAACCAAAAGATGTGAACTTCGATTCATTTATTTAACTGTTTTAAATAAATGTGATCAATCCTCCAAAGAACATGAGCAACATTTAGCGGAAAAACCAAACTCAGGCTGGTCTTTCGCCCTGGCTTCCTATAAAAATAGCACGAGACCAAAACTCTGTATTCACATGCGTATTCAGAAGAACCCGCTCCCAAGGAAACTATGATAAAGCTTCAAAAGAAACACCAGCCATTGAAGATGCTACTATGGTAGAGAAATGAGTGTGAAATACACAAGTCGAACAGATTACCTTTTCAGATGGTTTATTAAAAGAATTTAACACAACAATAAACTCTTTGCCCTGTCCTAAGTTCTACTCGCGCGAGTTGATCCAGAAAGAGGACCCGTGAATGGGATGCGACTTCTTTTAAAGCTTCTAGGAAGCTCCTCCTAGCTTGTTTAGAAGCGCCTCAGCAACTCAGGTGAAATACTTCCTCTGTTTACAAGCATGAACTACTCATTACCGCCCCTAATGGTCGGATGACTAAAATACAGTTACTACTAACACACGGACTAAATACCTCATACTAATAAATGTAAACTTAAACAAACAGAAGAGATCAATTTTAAACAAAATGTAAACAATCAATGGTATAGAATACTAATGAGGTAAACATAATAATAATATAAAAGAGATGAATAAATATAAAATGTAAACAACCTGAAATTCTACCACACTACCTCCAGCTAATGTCGCTAACGTTAGAGTTCCACAACAACAACGTTGTCCCCGTTAAAGGCTCATTAAACCCCCCACTGAGCATCAAACGACCGCTATGGGGTATGGAAACCGAGAAATCATTTTGGTACGTTTCCAAACTCCATCCAAACCCGGCCCTGGCATCAAGGCTCATTGAATCCAATCTACTGAAGCACCAAATGATTGGCTGTTACCAAGATAATGCTGCCGAGTCTCACTTCGAACGGATCCCGGGTGGATAAATCAGAATGCACTTTGATCCTCTTCTGATCTGTTGGTGCACGCCTCTCTCACAGCAGGGGGGGAGGAAGAGGGCCAATGCATTTACATTCAAATTATTCATCGCTAGGCCAAATTCCCGCTAGAACAGCGGGTCTCTGAGCCAAAGCCAGGCATGGTGGTCCCAGAGGAGTAGAACATTAAAACATATCTCACATCCCAGAAAAGTAGAACACTAGAAAATATCTCACATCCCAGAGAAGTAGAACACTAGAACATATCTCACATCCCAGAGTAGTAGAACACTAGAACTTATCTCACATCCCAGAAGCATTGAACACTAGAACATATCTCACAACCCAGAGAAGTAGAAAACTAGAACATATCTCACATCCCAGAATAATAGAACACTAGAACATATCTCACATCCCAGAGAAGTAGAAAACTAGAACATATCTCACATCCCAGAAGAATAGAACACTAGAACATATCTCACATCCCAGAGAAGTAGAAAACTGGAACATATCTCACATCCCAGAAGAATAGAACACTAGAACATATGTCACATCCCAGAAGCATAGAACACTAGAACATATCTCACATCCCAGAAGAATAGAACACTAGAACATATCTCACATCCCAGAGAAGTAGAAAACTAGAACATATCTCATTTACCAGAACATTCGGACACTAGAACATGAAAACACATCCCAGATGATTGTGACACTAGAACAATCACACAGAGACCAGATTGGGAATTCCCTATAATCTCCCTGTCTGCCCCTCTCCTTCATCCAACTCCTCCCCCCCTCCTCCTCCTCCCCCTCCTCCCCCTCCCATGTGCTTGAGGCTACCAGGGAGGAGAGTAGGTCGACAGGGAAATCCCATTATTACAGCAAGCCATGACGGTTCACTATAAACCCCCTAAGCATTCACTTGTGTTTGTGTTTGTGCGTGTGCGGGTGCGCGTGTGTGTGTGACAAAGAAAAGGCACATTTGGGGGATGGGATACACAACCTAAGGGGACCGGCATAGAGAAAGTCAATGGAGAAAAAATATTTGTGTTTTGTGTCAATGACGAATGATCTATGATGACGTATCCAGCTCTATGGAACGGTGGTGTGCGAGTGTGTCACTGGATGCTATATATAAAAACCTAATTCTCAGTTACTTGATGGTATGTATGAAATGAGGTTGACATGTGTAACTAGATTATATGGAGAGATATGATGGTTTAAACTTGGTGTTACATTGTATGACATCAAACATGATTGTGTTCCACATTCCTCTACAGCAAGTGACATAATGTAATTATATTTTCTAATTAGACATTGCAATGTACATTTTAGTCAATTAGCAGTATTACTTATCCAGGATGATTTAAAGAAACATTATTGTCAATTTAATGTGTAGAAATTAACTATTTGTGGATCTAAATAATTTACATCAGGTAATCAACAAACGTTTTAGAAAATTACTCAGTTCAAAAAACACTACATATTAATTTAATCTATGTTGCCGTTTTCTGCATTATTTTTTATATTTGACTGGTCTACACGAGATTTGAGTAAGATATGGGCAATTGCATGGCTGAATGGAACTGATACTCGATTCTGTACTACAATTACTGTCCTTATTTTCCTAATGAGGTATCAGGATATGAGTAAACGAAAGTAATTCAAGCCTAAACACCCCAGGTCTTGTTCGGTTCATTTATTCAGAGCACCAACCATGCTAAGGCCACAGTGAGTTCAATAACTTCCAGAGAAGGCTGTCCCCTAGTACCCAGAATGCACTTACAGTACTTCAGAATAAAAGTCATTATGTATACAGTACATCACAAGCAATGAGGCCTATATAAAGCACATTGTAACGGTCGTTTATTATAGCAATCCTGCTCCTCCCTAACAGAATCCAAAGATCACAGTTTCAGAACTGCACAGTCCAATGGAACCTTGGGGTTGTCAAAACGTTACCTCAATGTCAACAAGCACTATGGAATGGTTGCACGAAAGAAGCCCTTATTGAGCATTACCACCCCTGAGCCTTGCCTAGCATAATGGAAACTACAAGGGCTGTTTTGCTGTTACTGATCCACATTGACTTATTAAGATAGATGGCATAATAGCATAATTCCAAGTAGTACCCGGATATTTTAGCCCACACCTGGTTGTCTTTGTCATGAGATTGATTATTGTGCAAAGATAAAAATCTATGTCACTCTGAATAGATGAGGCCAAAATATGACTCATTGTTTATGTTGTTCAATATTATGAATTTACTGCATTTCGTGAAGGGTGCCAATAATTCTTGAGTTGACAGTAACTCTGTTACCACGTGACTTTGCATTGAGAGTTGAGCTGTACGCGGTAAACAGCCAATGTTACAGGCTGGTCTGCTATCTGGGCAAACAGAGTTAAGAGGCCTGGCACAGATAGTAACTCCCTAAGAGCTTGGCATGCCAATACGGGGCCCTACTTCCCCTGCACCCGCCCACCTGCCTGGGCTGGAAAATGACTAGATCACCAGACCATGTGCAATGTCACATCTCTCCACACTGCCTCGGTCGATACCAACACCAAACCCTGCCAGACGTACGTACAGTACAGACTAAGACAGCCAGAACCGTGGAGAGAATAGGTGGAGAAAACGGGCAGGACGTGGCAAAGTGAGTGTCCGTCTACAAGCCTGCAGCTCAAGTCAGAGAACGGAAACAAAAATCCAGTCCAAACCCAGTCCAAACCCTGTGCCAACCCAGTCCCAAATCCAGTACCGACCCAGTCCAAACCCTGTGCCAACCCAGTCCCAAATCCAGTACCGACCCAGTCCAAACCCTGTGCCAACCCAGTCCCAAATCCAGTACCGACCCAGTCCAAACCCTGTGCCAACCCAGTCCCAAATCCAGTACCGACCCAGTCCAAACCCTGTGCCAACCCAGTCCCAAATCCAGTACCGACCCAGTCCAAACCCTGTGCCAACCCAGTCCCAAATCCAGTACCGACCCAGTCCAAACCCTGTGCCAACCCAGTCCCAAATCCAGTACCGACCCAGTCCAAACCCTGTGCCAACCCAGTCCCAAATCCAGTACCGACCCAGTCCAAACCCTGTGCCAACCCAGTCCCAAATCCAGTACCGACCCAGTCCAAACCCTGTGCCAACCCAGTACCGACCCAGTCCAAACCCTGTGCCAACCCAGTCCCAAATCCAGTACCGACCCAGTCCAAACCCTGTGCCAACCCAGTCCCAAATCCAGTACCGACCCAGTCCAAACCCTGTGCCAACCCAGTCCCAAATCCAGTACTGACCCAGTCCAAACCCAGTCCTCAATCCGGTCCAAGTTCGGTCCCAGACCGGTCCCTTTATAACTCTCAGTCTTTACTGCAGGGAGCTAAAACTCTGCCCCATCAGCAGCTTAAGCAATATATGTTATTGATATATCAGTTATATGGTCCATATGTACCAACAGTAAAAATAAATAAGAGTTTATGACCACTGGTTTTAAAAGTTTTGCAGTGAGGTCAAAACACTTCTCAATTATTCGGTAACTGATGTATGTGCAGATTTCTAACTTGAGAAAGAGTGACATAACAGTCAGACAAACAAATACACATCATACAAATTTAAAAAACAAATCACGATTCAAAACAGAGAAGATTTGGCGAGCCCTAACTAGTTCCAGTACCGTGATTATGTCAGTGTGCATACATGTGTCTGGATGAAGTATCCCTGTCACTTTCAGTACAATATGACAAATATTATATATTCATCATGATGAGCCGTCATGAGCAACCTATTAAATCCACACATTAATCAGATTTAAATCATTTAACAACCGCGCTCATTGCCGTTGATTTGTCAACCACAGAATGTTAAAGACCAAACCAATCCCAATGTCACACCAAGACCGTCAAATCAAGAAACTACACGAGACATCCAAGTTGTTGTGGTGGGCTCATTCAAATCGCCTATATTTAGACCGGACGTCATTGACCTTCATCCAAAACACTAACCCAATCAGATCTTAAAAGCTTTTAGGGTGTTCTCCAAGAGCCAAATACATTCATACTCACGTCCTAAATCTGTATACAGCTTTTGCGGAAATCTCAATGGCCTCTCTGTCTCACTTTGAAGGTGACACTGTGCATTGCAGAACCATCTCTCCTACAGACACACCTAGTGTAGGTGCTTCTTAAAGCTTATAAGCCCATAAACCCATTTAAACATCAAAACTGTCTCGCAAAACAAACCATGGAAAAAACTAACAACTAATGTTAACCCTTCTTAGTAAACCTATGACTGTCTGCACAAACACATTAACATTGATTAGTGATTCGAAGTCAAGTTTGAAATATATCAAGGTACTGCATATTAGCAATAATTGTGTATGATGTTCTTTGTAAAAAAAATAGACATTACCATTGCTAATCATAATGGAATTGTACTGAACTTCTATTCTACAGAATCTAACAACACCAACAGCAATAGCTTGTGATGTCAGCTGACTTGTAATGCGCAACCCAATGCAGTAACCGAAACCGGCAGTTGGGACAAATGGTAAATGGTAAATGCTGCGCTTTTATATAGCGCATTTATCCAAAGCGCTTTACAGATCCTGCTTCACATTCACCCATTCATTCACTCATTCATACACTGACGACCGCATCTACCATGCAAGGCGACTGCAGGCTCGCCAGGAGCAGCTGGGGTTAGGTGTCTTGCTCATGGACACCTCGACAATTTCCCAGGAGGAACCGGTGATCGAACCACCAACCAGTCCGATTGATAAACAACCGACTCAACCCACTGCCGTCCCCGGACAACACGCTAGTCTAGTGGTTAACAGCGTTGGCCCCCGCAAACGAGAGACAAAGAGAAAAACGGCATTGTTCTGCCCCTGAGCAAATCAGTTGACCCTATTTGCGTCCAGTTCGTTGCTGGAAGATTTCACGTGTACGAACGGCGTGGCGAGTTCTTCACACATAGTAAACATAGCGATTTTCCCAGGCTTCTGTGTGAACGCTATTAGACAACCGCAGCAAACTCTCCGCAATGGGGAAACGTCCGCATTCACATTCGTTTGAGGAACTACACCAGGAAGTTACTAAAAAACTGTGTACACGCAGGTGTTTTCCTATCTGACATCATTGTACTCTTGAACAACAGAATACTAGTGTACTGTAATTCCCTTTTTTACTACAATTTTACAAAATAGGTGAAATGACATTGCATTGTGGGAAACAGTGACCCTGTTTGATGCAGACATCCGCTGGAAGCCAAAACACAGGCTAGGCCAATGGCCGACTAGTGGGAAACATTAGAGGGCAATCTGTGTCGTCACAGTGATTAAAGGTTTAACACGCTGGACAGAGACGAGATGCTGAGGATCAGCGGTCCCCTTCCCCCTCTACATGCATCAGCTCCTGGGCTACGCTGGGCTACTCCACCCAGACCCACCATACAGATTACCCAGTAAGCCTAAAGTTTAACAATATCTAAGTCCGACTGGTAACCACCACCCCCCCGCCCCACCCCCCACACACACACACACGCACCCAGCAAAGACAGGGCGGACCGGGGATTAAATATTGTTAGCGGGGGGTTATTTTTGGAACTGGCGGGAGGAAACTGTCAGTAGTTTGCACACACACACACACACACGCACACGCACATGCACAAGCACACACGCACGCGCACGCGCACAAGCACACACACACACACTCTGTCACTCATTATAGCTCTCTGGCTGCCAGCGTGTTGTACGGCGTGCTGTAGTTTGTTTGAGTTGGCCGGGGCAGCGCTTGAGACGGCTCTTCCCTCAGCCCACCACGGTGTGCACACACACACACACACGACCACAAACGCACACACACACACAGGGAGAGAAATAACTTTAGTCGTCTGAAATTCTGGTCATCTGGGACGATCCTACACAGTGAAACCATGAGAGAACCTCTGGTAATGTGTAAAGACCGGCCTCTTCTAGTATTTATGTTCTTTAAAGAACCCATTCAAAGGTTTCTTCAAGAACTAAGTTCACCCTCAGTTTTGATGATTTAAAAAATACTCCCAATAACCTTCACTCTTCAGACTGCAGCGTAGAAGAACTCGATGCCTCCAGTTAATTATTCAACAACATCAATCTCTTTCCTCTCGTTCTCTCCACTCTCCATTTCGCCATTCTAGTCCGCCACTTCTAGTCATCACTCGCCAACACTGTGGTTACAAAATCTAGAACCACAAATCCTTTAGATCATTCCGACATGCTGTGTCTATAGAGGTGTTTAGGGGGTGTCACGAGACAAGAACAGTTGTTCATTTCGAGAGTATAAACTAAACTATGGTGTGATTAAGTGTGCACAATTCAGAAAATTTCACGATTCGATTCGATATCGATTTTTAGGCTCACGATTCGATTCAAAAACGATTTTCGCTTAAAAAAAACGATTCACAGTATGTAAATGTAGTTTACTTTTTCCTAAGTTGATTGATTGTAGTAGACATACAATTTTAAAGAAAAGAAACACAACAAATTAAATGTATTTTGATATTACTTTGTCTTCATGCAAAAATAAAAACTTTTGCAACATATTTCAGGACAATAGTAACATGGCATTAAAAAAATAAAAGAATTTAATAAATAAATATGAATCGATTTTTGGAATTCTATGAATCGATTCTGAATCGGCAAAGCTTGAATCGCGATTCGAATGTGAATCGATTTTGTTTGCACACCCCTAGGTGTGATGCTGAGGGGTTTTCTGCTGGCAAAAGGAGGTACTGAACGTAGGAGTGCACAGGGCACTGGGGTTAACCAGAACACTTCTCGTGTCTCAGTGTTATAAAGGAGAGACACACATTCCAGTAAACATTTACAGACCCTGGGTTACTGGCTGTACACACACACATATATATATATATATACAGCATATAGACGTAAGTGTATCGATTTAGATGCAGGACTCACTGGGGACATGAAACTGACGGCATAGAGATGATGGGAACATAATGACAGAAATAAGAGAGTGACAGAGAGAGAGACAACGACCCAAGAGAGAGAGCAACACGGAGAGAGACCGAGAGGCATAAGACGAGCGACAACCAGAAGCTGGCCCGCCATGACAGCAGACCTCAGGGTCTGTCACCTCTCTGTCCCAGGGCGGACTGGAACACTGGCCGTCTGTGTCGTTTCCATGTCCCTCTCTGCCTCCCACGCCACCCCACCCCTCCATTCGGCCCTCATAGAGCGGACCTCGCCAGTCGACGGAGCGCGACAGACACAGAGCCCAATGAGACAGGCGACTGGTGAAAAGGCCTGCCCAAACAAAGCCGACTATTCATCTAGGGGAGAAAGAAGGGAACCACGCTGTCCGATGGACCACGGCATTCAGGCCGGCATGTAGAGGGGAGGGGCGAGGAGGGGGGAGGAGCATGGAAAAACACATTCTCAGTGTGACGATGATGATGATGTCGGTGGTGATGAAGACGATGGCGGGCAAGATCGTGAGTGTGCGAATCTCCCGAAGGACCACGATTAAGGTTTCTGTCTACCATTGCAGTTTTAGTCTTCGGGCATTTTAAGGTGAACACATTTTTACAATCGTGAAAATGAAAAGATTAAATGAATAGATCAATGTTCTAGAGTACTAGTCTGCCTGACACAAAACATACTTTGTATCGCGATCTTCATATTTGACAATGGAGGACACTGTATCACACACACACACACACACACACACACACACACACACACACACACACACACACACACACACACACACACACACACACACACACACACACACACACACACACACACACACACACACACACACACACACACACACACACACACACACACACACACACACACACGCACACACACACACACACACAAGCAGGCACACAGACAAATACACACAGAAACAGACATCAAAAGATCATCATCATCGTATACACACATCCTGAAAGATAAGGCGACATTATTTAACGAGGGTGTTTTATCGCTCCAGATTATTGCCTCATAACTGTCCATGAGCATTTACTTGTTCTACACAGCTTGGAGGTCTGTAGGAGTTAACCAACCCTCCGTCAGGCCATCCATCCGTGAGCTCAAGCTAAAGTGCATCTGGGTCATGTAGCACACAACGATTCTGAACACACAAGAAAGTCTACATCAGAACGGTTGGAGAAAAATACATTCTAGGTTTTGGAATGGCCCGGTCAAAGTTCAGACCTAAACTCTGTTGAGATGTTTGGCAAGAACCTTAAATAAGCAGTACATGCTCGAAAATACACACTGTTCTGCACGGGTAAATCTGTTACTGCATGCTATTGTGTTATTAGGTTTGGGTCCAAATTACGCAGTTGGCTTTTCTAGTGTAAACGAGGTAAGCAAACCTCACAACAAGTGTTCTATTAGTTTACTGTATGTTCAGTTTTTCTACTATATGTTATACTAGCCTACTGTATGTTATATTGATCTACTGTATGTTATACTAGCCTACTGTATGTTATATTGATCTACTGTATGTTATACTAGCCTACTGTATGTTATATTTGTCTACTGTATGTTATATTGATCTACTGTATGTTATACTAGCCTACTGTATGTTATATTTGTCTACTGTATGTTATATTGATCTACTGTATGTTATACTAGCCTACAGTATGTTATATTTGTCTACTGTATGTTATATTGATCTACTGTATGTTATACTAGCCTACTGTATGTTATACTAGCCTACTGTATGTTATACTAGCCTACTGTATCTTATATTTGTCTACTGTATGTTATACTAGCCTACTGTATGTTATATTGATCTACTGTACGTTATTTTAGTCTACCACATGTTATTTTAGTCTACTGTCTGTTATATTGATCTACTGTATGTTATACTAGCCTACTGTATGTCATATTTGTCTACTGTATGTTATATTGATCTACTGTACGTTATTTTAGTCTACCACATGTTATTCTAGCCTACTGTATGTTATATTGATCTACTGTATGTTATACTAGCCTACTGTATGTTATATTGATCTACTGTATGTTATACTAGCCTACTGTATGTTATATTTGTCTACTGTATGTTATATTGATCTACTGTATGTTATACTAGCCTACTGTATGTTATATTTGTCTACTGTATGTTATATTGATCTACTGTATGTTATACTAGCCTACTGTATGTTATACTAGCCTACTGTATCTTATATTTGTCTACTGTATGTTATACTAGCCTACTGTATGTTATACTAGCCTACTGTATCTTATATTTGTCTACTGTATGTTATACTAGCCTACTGTATGTTATACTAGCCTACTGTATGTTATATTGATCTACTGTACGTTATTTTAGTCTACCACATGTTATTTTAGTCTACTGTCTGTTATTTTAGTCTACTGTATGTTTTTTACCTTAATGTATGTTATATTTATCTATTTCATTTTATTGTTGTCTACTGTTTGTTATATTAGCCTACTTCTTTGTATGTTACTTTAGCCTACTGTACATTCAATTAGTCAAATCATGTCATATCATATCCAGCTTACTAGAGGCTTGCTAGTTAGAACTGAAAATAGGTATATTGTAGAGGGCAACCATGTGAGTACCAGTTTAATAACCATTAAATCCCCTGCTATGTACATAAAGACGTTCCATAATAAAACCTGTGCGCTTCTTAACATTACAGGGCTTGAGAATGGGTCACATGGAATATCTCTTACTTAACATGATTATGTTTATAATCTGAATTGTTACATCTGTGAACAGTATCCATGTGACAGTAACTACCATTCCACAAACAATAAAATAATAAAAGCATCGCCGGATCATTGACCTTTGACCTTTAACAAAATGTGGCATTACAGTGAAAGTTCTCTCCCAGCAGCTGTAATTCAAATGCACTGTAAGGATATAAATAACATAAGTAGGTTGTTTTTTTATGTCTGGCCATTACACCCATTTTAAAATGAGAGAGCTGTAATGTATTGTAATATAATTTATGGTATTTTGTTCGGTATAAAACATTTGGACATTGGGGCAGTACCATACAAACACACCGCACACGCGCACGCGCATGCGCACACACACACACACACTATCACCCACATCCAGAAACAGAAATGTATACACACAGGAACACAGCCTACACAGTGTGTGTGTGTGTGTGCCTGTGTGTGCCTGTGTGTGTGTGTCTGTGTGTGTGTGTGTGCCTGTGTGTGTGCTGTGTGTGTGTGTGTGTGCCTGTGTGTGTGTGTGTGCCTGTGTGTGTGTGTGTGTGTGCCTGTGTGTGTGTGTGTGTGCGTGTGTGCGTGTGTGTGTGTGTGTGTATTTGCGAATGTCTGAAACGGACAGAGCCAGAGTTGAAAACCAAATGACCATTTCCAGTTAACCAGATGAACACTGAAATAACATGATGGCAAATAGCCTCTGAGATGATGTGGGCTCACCTTTTCTAGTTTGCTCTAAACACAAATCCCAAACCCCACTGAGGAAAATAACCTCCAGAACACTGTAAACAGGCCTTCCTGTTGTCCAATTCATAGTCTTTTATGATACTGCCATACAGGGAGAGTATAGAAACCAGCAAACAAAAGTTAATGTGTGACAGAGAACACTGCTAACAGAGACATCCGAGGAGAAAATCCAATGGCATTACGTGTATTATGATGACAATATCATAATGAAAATATAATGATGACAGTATCAGAATCGGTTTTATTCCCCAAGTCTGTTCACACACACAATAAATGTTTTCTGACCACTATCGTTTAAGGCGCACACAAACAGCGCTTCACAGAGCAAAACAGACAACACGAACAGTCAATGCCTAGTTGGCAAATGTACTGGGTAAATATTGAATGTGAAATATGCATCTCAATAGTGCAAAGGAGCAATGCCTAGATGTGTGTGAGCAGATTGCAGGAAAAGATAGAGCAATGCAATGTCCAGGTTCAAGTATCAAATTGTGCAAAAGAGCAATATCTATATACAGTTGTACAAAAGAAGTGCAATGTCCAGTTACAGTACAGGATGTCCACCGTGGTCATTCATATCAGAGCCGATAGTGACCAGGGCGTGTAATGTGTAGTGTCCAGGGTGGGTAATGTGGTGGAGGGGCTAAGGGCAGTCTAGTGCTAGAGGCATATTCCTTAGACTCACCATCGGGGAGAAGCTGTTTTTGTGGTGGTATGTTTTGGTCTTGATGGACCGTAGCCGTCTGCCAGAGGGGAGAGTTCTGAATAATCTGTTACCTGGATGGGAGGGTAGCCTCAATATTTGCAACCCGCCTCAGTGACCTGACTTTGAACAGGTCGTTGAGGGACAGCAGCTTACAACCAATGGTCTGCTCCACAGAGCAGTCATGACATATTATGATGACAATGTTATTCCGCATTTCTTTCTTTGATGGCCGGTTGTTAATCCTTTTTACTGCAAGGCTCACATCAGACTCTGGCCTCAATATGATTCTCCCCGTGGAAATGGAGTAGAAGTAAGAGGTCAGACTAGGCTGGGTGTGGCAAAAAACACCCAGAATACAACCCAATCCTTTACAACTGCTGGGTGATGGTCCACTAAACACGTATAATGTCACTGACAAACGCATTAATATGCACTAAAACCCCAAATGTGGCGTCAGGAAGATATTACAGGATGCACGCGCTATTTTACGCCTGATAAGGAAATACATTCAAAAATTGAACGTATAACTGTCACATAGGTCTGTATATTATACATCGACAATAGGGGTTAGTTCATTTGAATTTAATGCACAGAAAGGCCACAGGGAATACTGTATTTGAATTTATAGAAAGGGGACGGCAAGAGGAATTAGTTCATTTGAATTAAAGCAAGTTTTATTTTGAAACATATTAATAGAGGAAGAGTCAAGCTTGACTATTGTCATCATTTAACACACTAGTTTGTCTCAGAGTTCATCCTCTCCACTCACTGGAAGCTTCTAAATTCAGTCACCAACATGTGATGACAGTCGGCCCAACAGGCAAGCTAGCCTTTTTAAACTGACCTTTTATCCATTTAATTTCCATCACTGATCACAACGCATTTCCTAATGAATTTCTCATGTCCCCTGTACCGCTGTAATATCCCAGTGACCAATTGGAATACGTATTCAGCTGTTACGCATGGTGATAAATATTGTACTGTGAGGTTTTCCGGTCAACGGTTACCTTTCACAATGCCAGACATAACCACCTCGTCGACCTGGCAGCTACTGAGACGAGACAGCTAAACACACCCCAACCGCACGTGTTCACCGTCTGTTGTTAGAGAGAGACTGGGAGTGTGAAGGAAAGGCTGCTGGTCAGGTCTGTTAGCCAGCCTGCTAGCATAGTGGAATCTGTCAGTACCATAGCCGGAAGTAGTTAGCAAATCCTTTACCATTGACACTGTGATTCGATCCAGGCTGAATAAAACCAAACAAGGTAGTGTTAATAAAAGCAATCGTATTAAGGTAAAGCCTTCCTTTAGTCCAGTTTCCTGTCTGATCCAGTGAGCCTAGGTGTTTGCTGCGGTCCTCTTTCCAGTCAACCCTGTAGACTACAAATCCCATAATGCACCCACACGTGTGTCTGCTGCAAAAGTTTCAGCAGCCATGACATCCTGTCCAACATGGATGCCTAAGCCTGACCCCAGGGAAGGGTCTTGTCAACATGGGAGCTGTTTTTAACTGTATCTTTTTGTTTTATGTTTTTTATACGTGATGTACCTTGTAAATTGTCATGTGTTACCGAAGGCAGCCTCCAGTTCTAGTAGATCACCTGAAGAAGCTTAACGTTTTGGAATGGACCACAGTCCTGACCTAAATCCAACTGAACATCTGAGGGGTGATCTGCTCAGGGCTGTGACAGACTTGGAGCACTTTTGGAAAGGAGAGTGGGCAAATATTGCCAAGACAAGATGTGCCAGGCAAATAGACTCCTACCCAAAAGACTGGGTGCTGTAATTAAATCAAAAGGTGCTTCAACAAAGTATTAGTTTATGGGTGTGCACACTTATGCAACCAGTTTATAGTAAGGTTTATATTTTACATTTCTTTCCCTCAAAGATTTCGGTTTGTTTTTCAATTGAATTCTTCACGTGTCACAAGTCACATTAAAGGTGGCAAAAGTTCAGACGTGATTTAACTTTTTCTCATTTTTTCACACCACAAAAACCTGTGTTAGGTTTTTAACAGGGATTTGTCGATTTTTTTCTATCCACCGTATAAGTGCATGTCGTACCAATGCTAATGTTAAAGTGTCACTTACACAGGCCTACAGTATGTGATGAATCGAGGGCGTCAACTCAATTTCAGCTATCATGGTCAGACACATCGTGGAAACAAGTACTAATAGTCCATCATCGAGTGCTCGCATGAAGCCTAATGTGCGTGTTAAGGCTAAGTGTCAAGACACTGCAGAGCTTTTTTTAGAACGTAAATGGGGAACTTTCTGCAGACACGATTTCCGCCACCACAGAAAAAAATGATAATTTTCAATAGAGACAAAATAAGTGTGGGCTCTGTAAATAACCTCCACGGTCCACATGTGAAACGTGTCAGTCCTAGTTCTTCTTTCTGGGTCAGAAGTAGCAGAGTCGACGTCCGATCAGAAACCGAAATCTCCACGCGCACATTTTCACCAGACGGAGAGCCAAAACAAACCTAAGCGCGTAAAAGAGTTCCGCTTTCCCGTCTTTTCTCAGCTCTCCTCATAATATCTCGGCTGAACTATAGACGCCACTGGAATTCCCGCTGGTTGTCTTCATGGCGTGCAGAACTTGTGCTCTCCTTAACCCGAGAGAGATGCCAGACACGCGTCGCTCACGACATTTACGTGAAGGCCATTTGGACGGCACAAAGCGAACTAGTTCTGGGCCCCTGACAGTCAGGCTAGTGTTCGGGACGGTTTACTTTAGCCTGGAGAGAAATGAACGGCATCGGAATGTGCCAGGAAAAAGACATTGTGTTTAAACGGTGAGGTTAATCAACATGTGCACACACGCAGATAGACCGTAGAGAGAATTAGATGTGCTGCCTGTGATGGGATGGAAATGGGTCCCGTGGCTCATCGTTAGTGAAAACATATGAAAGAAAAAGCCGGAGCACAAAACGCTGAGTGGCTGGGTGGCTGTGCAATTATGAAGCCCTGTAACTGAATAAGGCTTCAAAAGCTCAAATGCCTATCAGTTCCCTGTCCAACTGGATTTCTTCTGTTAGCTCATCTTGGCAGTATTTCGAAGCCAACATAAGTAATGCACATGCATGGCCAATCAGAGTTTAGATAATGAAGTGCAGACTGCAGAGCTGACACCGGCCGGGCCCAGAGACAATGAGATGGTACGAAGAGGAGTCAGAATAAATACCACACTACAAACTCCTATAACCTTATTCCGCATGAATACACACACACTGCACACCGACACACTACACACACACACACACACAGACACACACACACTGCACACAGACACACTACACACACACACAGACACACTGCACACAGTCACACTACACACACTGTACACAGACACACTGCACACAGACACACCACACACACACTGTACACAGACACACCACACACACACTGTACACAGACACACTGCACACAAGAAAAGACACACACACACACATAAAAACTGCACATATACAGACACATTGGCACACACTGAACACACTAAACAAACTGCACACACACAGACACACTGCACACACACACAGACACACTGCAGACACACAGACAAACTGCACACACGTACAGACACACTGCATACACACAAATACTGTACACACAGATGTTGTCCTTTGTTTTCATCTGATGCACTCAGTCAGGCAAGGCACAATGACACCCCGTGATTCTCCCTCCCTTCCTCTCTACCTCCCTCTCACAGACAGACTGGAATACTGTTCTTACTATTTCTTTAGGGAGTATCTGTTGTGAAAAACAAAACACGCACGCACACAAACACAAAACAGACACCTCTGAAAGGGCTCCCAAAGAAAGCCGGGTCGGTGCAGATTAGTCACAGTCGGAGTGTGTAACTGTGTGGAACCAGATGGAGCAGTTGAATTACTACGAGTGTCACCCATAAAACCCACCCGAAGACCCCAAATCTAAGTTCACTATACAGCTTCTGGCTTAACGGTCTCCCACTGTGGCTGTTAGAGGTTGAGTTGTTCCTCTATGAGTTACCTAAAAGCCTATTTGACCACAACAATTATTGTGAAAACAATTTCACTTAAATTCATGTAAAATCATTTTCGTATTAGGACTAACACAGAAGTGATTTAGCTCTGCCAAACGGCACAACATACTACCCGACTCACAGAGCTCGGTCAAACCACAGCTGTTTCTGGTGACAGTTGTATAGTTCCGTTCCAGTTTGAGATGTTTAGTCGCTTCAAATTATTTGACATTTTGTTAAAGGAAAACGACTTGCGTGGCTCATATTCACCGCAAATACACATAGAGCCGGACATCATCAGAATCAAAATCAGGAAAGTGTTTAATCGCCATGAATGTGTTAACATACAAGGAATTTACTTTGGCAGGAAGGTGCTTACATACAACATATGAATATAACAATATAAATTATACTAAGGGGCTGAGAGGGTATAGAGATACTAATATACAAGATGCTAAACAAAATACAGATCATGTTAGATCATGTATCCGCGGGAAATATATACGTTAAAAAAGAGTACCACGTTACCTGAATAAGGGACTCGTGACAATTCACATTGTAGTGTTACAAATCATTTTTTTCAGCGAGTGAATCTGTCGGGGAGTGAATCTCTACGGGAGTGAACCATTTGTCGGGGAGTGTATCTCTCCGGGAGTGAACCATTTGTCAGGGATTGAATCTGTCGGGGAGTGAATCTCTACGGGAGTGAACCATTTGTCGGGGAGTGTATCTCTCCGGGAGTGAACCATTTGTCAGGGATTGAATCTGTCAGGGAGTGAATCATTTGTCAGGGAGTGAATCTGTCGGGGAGTGAATCATTTGTCAGGGAGTGAATCTGTCAGGTAGTGAATCATTTGTCCGTTTTATTGGGAACAACAAAGAAACAGAGTCAGCATTGCTAAAAGCATACCACGTTGTTCCTGTGTTTATAGGAGCACAAAGTCTAATCACTGGAAGCATCAGCATGGGTGGTTACATAAACATGAGACGTGTCTTTTGTCTTTCTAGATTACTTTGCTATATTTGAAATGGATTCCATTGATAGTCATGATGATTTGAATTTAGAGTGTCTATGTATAACATTAAGAATAGCCTTTTCCATTCTTTTTACATATTGGAAAATATACAGTATGCAAAAAAGATGTGTGATACATGTCAGTGCTAATAATACACGGATAGATGTGGACTGTGTCTTTGAACATTTTGCAGATTGTCATGGAGATTAAATAAATACTCCATCAACTTCTGACACTAGGAAATATCCCTAAACAGTTGTTTAGGTGCATTATAATTTCATCTCATTTGCATATCTGGAATCTTTCCGACTTAAGATGTAATATGCAGTTAATGAAATTAGTGAAACAAATTTGTGTTACCCGACCCGAAACTATAGTTAGGCTACCAGTAGTGGACACTATGCCCTTTGCTGACGCCTTTAAAATATTTCAGAATCTGTAACAGGATGTAACACCTGTGCATTACACTGTAGTAGTGTTCTACTACTGTTTATTTGAGTCACTTTCATTGTTAGTCATTATTATCGATAATTTCTTATGCAGGATTATTGACAGATAATTAAAGTGCAGTGCCGTTCAGTGCGGTTAAGCCGAGAACTGAAGTTCAATACCGTAGAATACAGTCCAGTAGAGTGTAGTTAAAAGCAGTATACTATTCAATAAAACATAGTACAGTGGAGGTCAAAACAGTGCAGAAGAGAACAGTAGAGTGCATAGTAAACTAAATGACTCTACTGTTGTATTCTCTTCTGCACTACACTCTATAGCACTGACCTGAAGTCATTTATATAGTACTTTATTGTCGTATTCTGGTCTTCCGCTGTATCTTTCAAACATCGTTCAAGGCTTGATAATTAAATTGACATTGAATGTGGTTTGCCAGGTCAGAAATAGATCAAATGCATGGAAAAATACATGGAACAGCTGGTAAAGAGAGGTTTTCAGAAGCACAACTTCACTATACTGTGCTGTCCACATGTGTAAACCTAACATAGCCAAGTGCTAATGAAGTCATACCCAGCTAGTACAAAACATACATTTAATTGAAATTAAACGTGATTATTGATCGCTATATCATTCTGATGCAATTCTATCACACACAAATGGCTCCACTATTTAATTCCAGTAAAGACTAAGATTAAATATATAATATATGCTATTTCACACATTTTTAACATAGATAATCAATTCAAGGTGTTCATATAGTTAACGAACTGCATCATTTGATGTTACATTCATTGTTTATTCCTGAAGAACTGTCTGTTTAGCATTAAACCCATAACAAGCAACTTACCAACATAAACTGATAAAACTGATTGGGCCATTATCTTTTACAGGGTGAGTGGAACTTGCGTGACTTGGCCCAGGATCTGTAGCTCTGTGGTTTCCAGAAGGTTCCCCTTCCGTTGGGGACCATCATCTTTGTCACTTCTAGTTGCATCTAATTCACAACAGCTTTTAATAACACTTGTCCCATTTCCTGTTTAAACACACTGGCCCTCTTCCCTCGCTCCGTTTAAAAACACTGGCCCTCTTCTCTCTGTTTTAAGGTACCGGTGTTGACCAGTAGTAAGTACTCGCAGGACTAAGTGCTTTGGGAGAAAATAAGACAAAGATCTAAGGAAACAGTGTACCTTGTGTAACCCAGTACCTTGTGTACCCAGTGTAACCAGAATATCCCAAAGGAAATACCTGTAACTATTGTGTAACAACTTTTTTCCATATCTTATAACTGTAACTATTGTGTATTAACTATGTCCCATAGCCTATGACTGTAACTATTGTGTATTAACTATGTCCCATAGCCTATGACTGTAACTATTGTGTGTTATTAACTATGTCCCATAGACTATGACTGTAACTATTGTGTATTAACTATGTCCCATAGCCTATGACTGTAACTATTGTGTATTAACTATGTCCCATAGCCTATGACTGTAACTATTGTGTGTTACTAACTATGTCCCATAGCCTATGACTGTAACTATTGTGTATTAACTATGTCCCATAGCCTATGACTGTAACTATTGTGTATTAACTATGTCCCATAGCCTATGACTGTAACTATTGTGTATTTACTGTAGCCTATGACTGTAACTATTGTGTATTAACTATGTCCCATAGACTATGACTGTAACTATTGTGTGTTATTAACTATGTCCCATAGCCTATGACTGTAACTGTAACTAGCCTATGACTGTAACTATTGTGTATTAACTATGTCCCATAGCCTATGACTGTAACTATTGTGTGTTATTAAATGTCCCATAGCCTATGACTGTAACTATTGTGTATTAACTATGTCCCATAGCCTATGACTGTAACTATTGTGTGTTATTAACTATGTCCCATAGCCTATGACTGTAACTATTGTGTATTAACTAGGTCCCATAGACTATGACTGTAACTATTGTGTGTTATTAACTATGTCCCATAGCCTATGACTGTAACTATTGTGTATTTACTATGTCCCATAGCCTATGACTGTAACTATTGTGTATTAACTATGTCCCATAGCCTATGACTGTAACTATTGTGTATTTACTATGTAGCCTATACTGTAACTATTGTGTTAACTATGTCCCATAGCCTGACTGTAACTGTTAACTATGTATAGCCTATGACTGTAACTATTGTGTATTAACTATGTCCCATAGCCTATGACTGTAACTATTGTGTACTGTAACTATGTCCCATAGCCTATGACTGTAACTATTTGTATTAACTATGTGTTATTAACTATGTCCCATAGCCTATGACTGTAACTATTGTGTATTTACTATGTCCCATAGCCTATGACTGTAACTATTTGTGTGCCTTGATTATTTACTATGCCTATGACTGTAACTATTGTGTATTAACTATGTCCCATAGCCTATGACTGTAACTATTGTGTATTTACTATGTCCCATAGCCTATGACTGTAACTATTGTGTATTTACTATGTCCCATAGCCTATAACTGAACTATCATGTATTAACTATGTCCCATAGCCTATGACTGTAACTATTGTGTATTATTAACTATGTGTAAGTGGTGGTGGGCAGTGTTGACCATGACAAACCTCCTGCTGCTGAACTGTGGAGGGGGAGACTTAGATCTACACCCTAATCTCACATCTAGAGTCATTTTATCATCCCTATTGTGGGACGAAAACAGATTGCATGTCAACTCAGGTCCCTTTATCTATATTAGGACAAATCCCCCCTCTAGAAGACAGCCTACGAATAATCATACATTCATTTGCCAACCCTTCCTATAAGGTTGTGTGTGTGTCGTTATGCTACTTAAACCGGATGGAAAAGAACAATTCTCAAACCATTTCCCCCTCCCACAGAGGTTTCCTGTGTCATCCTAAAAGAGGCAAGCATGCAGCCTATGGAGCCTGTGTCAATGTGACTGTTACGTACTGCAGAAAGTGTGCCAGCTCCATCGGGTCCACTAGAGAAGAGCTCCGTTCACACAAACAAGAGGCATGTTCAGCGGAACTCAATGACTAAGATCATTCTGATAGAAATACAACGCGTAGACCGTAAATACCTATTATACATGTGGTTTTCATGCCATTTCTATCTACGTAGTTTACATCTGTAGCATTTGAGAGAGTTTTGCAACTGACCACGTCTGCGGTGTTCATTGTACCCTATTTACTCTGGAATACAGTCTTCCTTTCATGTCAATTAAGAAACCTACCTTCCCATTTGCAAAAACCCTAATTTGGGATCAACAGAGTGATTACAGTAATGTCTTGTTTAAAAGGCGAGGGAAAGACGTTTCATCTGGATCACTAATGACAAGTTGCACTTTGCTTACAAAACATACGTCCTGCTCTGGGTCCATGCAGGCTGTATTCCACGGCCGCGTGAAGTCAGCGGCGGCTGAGTACAGATGTGGCCATGGAAACCACACGCCAACCAATCGGATGGCGTGGAAATAAATGATAGACACAAGTGTTAACTGGGGTTTAAGAGTCAGCCTGGAGACCCAGAAATGTCGGTTCTACTTTCTGTCATGACCGGAGACACACACATGTAGTGGTTTTATATATGTCCTGGTTGTTGCACAATCTCCACGGGTAAACAGAGCAAGGACAGAACACAGGGAGTTGTCCCAGAAATTATCTTCTGGATTTTATTCACTTGATAAAAAAACATTGTAGAGTTAAAAAATCTGGTAAAAATAGGACTGAAAAAAGGCCTATACCATAATTGTAACATCTCATTAAAACATGTTCGAAGACCTGTGGTTCACCATCTACACAGCCTGACGAAGACAGCAACCGACCATCCAAAACATAAATTATGGGACTCAAGGTTACTACAAGTCATTCTGTCTGAGTTCCAGAAGTCCCCATGCAGTTGACAAAAGCAGAGCTGTCCACAAAGGCCAAGTCAGCTTGGGCACTGTGCATGACAGCATGAATTGGACTTTCTGTTGGTGGGTCTGTTTTCAGCATCTATTATGAATTATTGAAACAGTGGTATGTACAGTATAATGGTGCAGATGAATCGTAAGGCGACCCCACCTAAAGGTAAACATCAATTTCTCCAAATAAAACATTTTTGATTGAACCCATTAAGGATACGGGGCAGTGTCCTCATTCAAAGGTGTTTGGGCATTAAGCTGACAGTCATCATCACAGTAAGTGTCAGTATCTCACTTTTAACCCCGAACAAAAGCGAGTGGACTTACTTTTCAATGCCTGGATGAGCGCCTTCCCATCTTTGATCAGCTCTTTGATAAACTTGTTGGTCTTGTCCAATTCCAGCTCATGAGACTTCAGTCGGTCTCGGAAGTGGGGACTGTCCAGATAGCAGTCACTGAACTCCAGGGCGGGCAGTCCCATGTTCCGGTCCGGTCCACAGGACCCGAGGTCGGATGAGGAAGAAATCGTTGACTGATGTGCGACCACTTATAAACGGGTGTAAGGACACGGTAGCCGAAACTATGCGGGTATTCGACTACATTACACTACATGCCCAATAACACGGATGGCAACATGCATGCATATAGGCGTAAATCTCACTTATTTCAGCATTGGATGCAAACCGCATCCCTGTGAAAATAGCACGCGAAAAAACTGTGCATGAACCGAAGGGAAGTGCAGAAATAATATTCACTCCTTGGCTGTCAAAGTTCCCAGGTAAACCTGTGCTTTCCTCACGACAACGTCATCACACTGGTAGGAAAAGGGGAGGAAAGCAAGTAAAACGAGGCACACGGTAGTAGCGGATTCTTCTGCAAGGCGTTTTAAATTAAGCTCTTTCTCTCCTACCCGGCGTCCGTACCAACCTACCGCGACACGGATAATCTTTAGACTGACGCGCCTCTCGACCAATGGCATTGCCGTGTTCCGTGCCTCTCGACCAGTGGCATTGCCGTGTTCCCCAAGCGGACGGAGGGAACAAGGCGCAAATTGATACATTGCTGCATGAGATGGGCGGGTACATGGAGGGTTGGTCAATAACCTAATAAAACGTATCAGTGACGTGACGTCACTAAAGACCAGGGAATTTCGGTGGGGATTTTAAATCAACCTGTTCAGGCTCCGATAAACGGCGATAAATGGTGTTTTAATCTAAAACTATTAAAATTAAGATCTCATTTAGCCTTGGTAATTGCTCACCACCGACCTTTAACCTTTCGAGCTGCAAATAGAAATGTTATAAATAATTATTCCCAAAAATGTATTACAGGCTTAAACTACAAAACAAAGACGGAAGTACTTGTGTGATTGTGAAATGTAAAATACACGATAATGTGTGTCCGTGGTGTTCTTTACTTAAGATTTCGCAGGGCAATGAAAAGCATGTCCCCACTTGTAGTGTGGTTATGTGTATTGGCAGATTATTGAGATGTCACTTCCTCCTGCCAGTGCACACTGTATAGCGATTTATTTGCACAGTCTGCATAAGTGTGTCAAATCAGTATTTTAATCTAGATTAAAATTAGGCCGAGTGGAGGGTTCAGAAGGTCTTCCTATAAATGTGTTAATTGTTATTCATTTCCCATTTTAGACACAGCATTGGATCTACACACAAACATTCAAAACGTATCATTGCATCAATCCAACAGCTCTATATTAACTAATCTCAAGTGTGCTACATACCAACCCTTATTCAAACCACAGCTCGTTTGGTGACTTTTAAATACACTTAGATTAAAGGGTTACTATATTTAAAAAGGTATGTTGATTTACATCTGTAGGCAGAACCTGTGCTATTTGTAACAAATCATAATTTAATGTGATAGTATGTTCTTTCACTTTATCAGCAGCTCAGTGAAAAAAAATGTCCCTCTTTATTGTTTGGTTACTGTATTGGTAGCTACAGATTTGGTTGTCACTTTCTCACTCACAAGTTGGTTTCAGTGATGCATGCTGAGAAGGCTTTGCTGCTCTTTGATGCAACATCAATGTAATGCTTACATATCTAGCAATTTGGGGATTGCAAAGGCCATACACAAGATAATATGGGGTAACAAATTGTGTATTGTCTGGGTTCTGTTATACACACAGGGTTTGAAAGGCATATTGCATCAAGCATTTAAAGTCACAACATCGGTGTGTTGGGAAGGTTGAGGCTGGTTGGAATGTTGGGAAGGTTGAGGCTGGTTAGAGTATTGGGAAGGAGAGGCTGGGTGGAGTGTTGAGAAGGGTGTGGCTGGGTAGGGTGTTGGGAAGAATAGGCTGGGTGGAGTGTTGAGAAGGGTGTGGCTGGGTGAACATTATAAACAGATAAGACTGGGTTTGAGCATGACCTGCAGCTGAGGCTGCTGCACGCTGCTCCGTAGATTAGATTAGATTCAACTTTATTGTCATTGACCAGTACAAGTACAGTACAACGAAATGCAGTTTGCATACAACCAGAAAGTGCAAGAGGGCAGTGCGACAATACTTATGCAGGGCAGTGTGTCAATGTGCCAGTGTGTGAGTCAAATGAGATGAAGGACAGTGTAAGGATGTGCAATGGTTGTGAATCAGTAAATGTGCAGTTGTGCAGTTCAATGATGCAACAAAAACAAGCACCCTCATCCTGTAGTGGATGTGAGCTTCAACTGGAAGCCAGTGGCTTGTGTGCAAACACCAGGCGGACTGCGAACCACCGGAGAAGTTGCAGGGCTTTGACAGCACGAGCAGTTAGTCCTAAAAATGTAATTAATGACTTTTAAAAAGAACAGTTCATCCACTATTGTATCCCTTGTTTAATACATGGTGTGCAATTAACCATAAGTGTGTGACAGCCAACACAGACCGGCTCGGAGCGCTCGTCGTCTAGGATCCAGACAGTCAGTTTCATATTCCTGAATGAGTGGTGTGTAATCAACCGTGTGTAACTACGTATAACATGCATCCTCCCAGAGGACTGAGTGACACATGCAGAGAGTGTCCCCCTCTGGTTGACATACCATGAAGGGAATGTCCTCCTTCCTAAGCTGGGCTGGGTAGCTTCTCTCTGGCCCACTGCAAGGATGAGAGAGTTACAGTAGGTCTTTTGCCCCCCCCCCACACTCAACACACACACGCCCAGATGGTCTTTAGGGTCAAACAGTGGTCCGACAAGCTTAGACAGTTGCCGTTCTACATTATTCCCATTCGGATTTCAGGTAGAACAATTTGGGTTCTAAGTGGAATGCTTTGGCGTTGAATCCTCTATAGAAACTGTTCTACGTGGAACCCAAAAATGTGTTCTAACTGGCTCATAAAAGGGTTCCCTCATGGGGACAGCTGAATAACCCTTATAGGTTCTAGACAAAATGAGATTGGAAGCACCAATCAGATAGTATTCGAAGTATTCACAGGAACTCTCTCAAACACACGAGGTGATCTCACAGCTGGAATATTTTGGCAGGGCTCCAAAGTCTCTTAGAAGGGAGAGACACTTTACAACCTGTCCTATATACTCTTCCCTCCTTAATGCATAGAGACTGGCTCAATGCTGTCATGCTGCTTATCCTGTACAATTCCTGTATGAATTACACCACAGGACGTCTCTGTTAATGTTAAATGATGACATCACAGAAAACTTTCTAAGCAAGTACAGTCATTTGTGACTGAATCTAAATCGTTTTACTGAGGCATTGTAAGGAGAGCATGTTGCCTTTGGTGTTGCCTACCATCTACTGGTTGAACTAAGTACTACAAGAGGCCTGTTTAAGTTCCTGTGGAAAATATATCAGTGAGCAAAAACTTAGTCAGAGTCTGTTTGTGACTGTGTGCTAGAAATATCATCATATTTTAGTTAAAGTTAAAATCTTACAAGAGAAGATCCATCTAAATGCATGTTAGATTCATATCTACTATAAGAATCTATACAATTAAAAAAATGTTATCAAAAGCTGGAGTTGGAGTAATAAATTATCCTCTTATCATGCCTGTAATACAAGTTTTAAAGTTGCCTGGTTTATTATTAACATTCTTTTACTTAGTCAGTCTGGTGTAATTCAAACAGGAATTGTTTGAAGGGAGTCCTATATAGGGCTCCAGTAGGGGGCTCCATCATTCTGCTGGGAGACTTCAACGCACATGTGGGCAACGATGGAGACACCTGGAGAGGCGTGATTGGGAGGAACGGCCTCCCTGATCTAAACCCGAGCGGTCGTTTGTTATTGGACTTCTGTACTAGTCATGGATTGTCTATAACAAACACCATGTTCGAACATAAGGAGGCGCATAAGTGTACATGGTACCAGAGCACCCTAGGCCGAAGGTCAATGATCGATTTTGTGATCGTATCGGCTGATCTAAGGCCGCATGTTTTGGACACTCGGGTGAAGAGAGGGGCAGAGCTGTCAACTGATCACCATCTGGTAGTGAGTTGGATCAGAGGGTGGGGAAAGACTTTGGACAGACCAGGTAAGCCCAAACGGGTAGTGCGGGTGAACTGGGAACGTCTGGAGGAGGCCCCTGTCCGAAAGATCTTCAACTCACACCTCCGGCGGAGCTTTTCAGGCATCCCTGTGGAGGTTGGGGGCATTGAACCTGAGTGGGCAATGTTCAAAGCTTCTATTGCTGAAGCTGCGGCGGTGAGCTGTGGTCTCAAGGTCCTAGGTGCCTCAAGGGGTGGTAACCCTAGAACACCGTGGTGGACCACGGTGGTCAGGGAAGCTGTCCGACTGAAGAAGGAGGCCTTCAGGGATATGCTAGCCCTGGGGACTCCGGAGGCAGTTGCAGGGTACCGACAGGCCCGAAGGGCTGCAGCCGCTGCCGTGTCAGAGGCAAAGCAGCGGGTGTGGGAGAAGTTTGGAGAAGCTATGGAGAAGGACTTTCGGTCGGCACCAAAATGCTTCTGGAAAACCGTTCGGCACCTCAGAAGGGGAAAACGGGGAACCATCCAAGCTGTGTACAGTAAGGATGGGACACTGTTGACCTCAACTGATGCTGTGATCGGGCGCTGGAAAGAGCATTTTGAGGAGCTCCTGAATCCGACCTACACGCCCTCTAGTACAGAGGCAGAGCTGGAGGCTGATGGAGGGTCATCGTCAGTTTCCCTGGGGAAGTCGCTGAGGTAGTCAAACAACTCCACAGTGGCAAAGCCCCAGGGACTGATGAGATTCGTCCAGAAATGCTAAAAGCTTTGGGTGGGGAAGGGCTGTCTTGGTTGACACGCCTCTTCAACATTGCATGGAAGTCTGGGACAGTGCCAGAGGAGTGGCAGACCGGGGTGGTGGTTCCCCTCTTTAAAAGGGGACCAGAGAGTGTGTGCCAATTACAGAGGTATCACACTCCTCAGCCTCCCTGGTAAAGTGTACTCCAAAGTGCTGGAAAGGAGGGTTCGGCCAATAGTCGAACCTCAGATTGAAGAGGAACAATGCGGTTTTCGTCCTGGCCGGGGAACCACGGACCAGCTCTTTACTCTCGCAAGGATCCTGGAGGGGGCCTGGGAGTATGCCCATCCAGTCTACATGTGTTTTGTGGATCTGGAGAAGGCGTATGACCGGGTACCCCGGGATCTTTTGTGGGAGGTGCTGCGGAGTATGGGGTGAGGGGGTCTCTTCTCAGGGCCATCCAATCTCTGTACGCTCAAAGCATGAGCTGTGTCCGTGTCCTCGGCAGTAAGTCGGATTCGTTCCAGGTGGGGGTTGGCCTCCGCCAGGGCTGCGCTTTGTCACCAATCCTGTTTGTAATATTCATGGACAGGATATCAAGGCGTAGTCATGGGGGGGAGGGGTTCCCGTTCGGTGGGCTGATGGTCACATCACTGCTTTTTGCGGATGATGTGGTCCTGATGGCCTCATCGGTCGGTGACCTTCAGCACTCACTGGATCGGTTCGCAGCCGAGTGTGAAGCGGCTGGGATGAGGGTTAGCACCTCTAAATCTGAGGCCATGACTCTCAGCAGGAAACCGGTGGAGTGCCTACTCCGGGTAGGGAATGAGTCCTTACTCCAAGTGAAGGAGTTCAAGTACCTCGGGGTCTTGTTCGCGAGTGAGGGAACAATGGAGCGGGAGATTGGTCGGAGGATCGGAGCAGCGGGGGCGGTGTTGCATTCGCTTCACCGCACCGTTGTGACGAAAAGAGAGCTGAGCCGAAAGGCAAAGCTCTCGATCTACCGGTCAATCTTTGTTCCTACCCTCACCTATGGTCATGAAAGCTGGGTCATGACCGAAAGAACGAGATCGTGGGTACAAGCGGCCGAAATGGGTTTTCTCAGAAAGGTGGCTGGCCTCTCCCTTAGGGATAGGGTGAGAAGCTCAGTCATCCGAGAGGAACTCGGAGTAGAGCCGCTGCTCCTTTGCATAGAAAGGAGCCAGTTGAGGTGGTTCGGGCATCTTGTACGAATGCCACCTGGGCGCCTCCCTAGAGAGGTGTTCCAGGCACGTCCAGCTGGGAGGAGACCTCGGGGAAGACCCAGGACTAGGTGGAGAGATTATATCTCCACACTGGCCTGGGAACGCCTCGGGATTCCCCAGTCAGAGCTGGCTAATGTTGCCTGGGAAAGGGAAGTTTGGGGTCCCCTGCTAGAGCTGCTACCCCCGCGACCCGACCCCGGATAAGCGGTTGAAGATGAGATGAGATTGAACAGGATAAGAAGCATGCCAGCTTTGTGCCAGCCAGTCTCTATGTAACGTATAGATAAAAAATCTGAAGTTCTAAAGACTTCTGGGCCAGATTGTAGAGACCTGGAAAGATTCTAAAGACCTTTTGAATAAAGTTCTTAAGACCTGGAAGTTCTAAAGAATTCTCGGCCAGGTTCTAGAGACCTGAAATGGTTCTAAAGACCTATTGAATAAAGTTCTGAAGACCTAGATGTAGGAAAGACTTCCCGGCCAGGTTCTAAAGACTTTTTGAATATATCGGCCAGGTTTTAAAGACCTGAAACAATTATAAAGACCTTTTGAATAAAGTTCTTAAGACCTGGAAATTCTGAAGACTTCTCAGACAGGTTCTAAAGACCTGAAAAAGTTCTAAAGACCTTTTGAATAAATCGGCCAGGTTCTAAAGACCTTTTGAATGACCAGGAATTTTTAAAGACTCCTCGGCCCAGACATCACTGCCCTGACATCACTGCCCTGACATCACCGCCCTGACATCATTGCCCTGACATCACCGTCCTGACTTCACCGCCCTGACATCACCGCTCTGACATCACCGCTCTGTCATCACTGCCCTGACATCACTGCCCTGACATCACCGCCCTGACATTACCGCCCTGACATCACCGCTCTGACATCACTGCCCTGACATCACTGCCCTGACATCACCGCCCTGACATCACCGCCCTGACATCACCGCCCTGACATCACCGCCCTGACATCACCGCCCTGACGTCATCGCCCTGACGTCACCGCCCTGACGTCATCGCCCTGACGTCACCGCCCAGACATCACTGCCCTGACATCACTGCCCTGACATCACAGCCCTGACATCACTGCCCTGACATCACTGCAATGACATCACTGCCCTGCTTGGACTTCCACAATCAACATAGAACTAATGAGCTTTGTTTTTCTCTCAGTAAGATGCCCTTATGGGCACTTCCTGCTTACGTGGATCATGTGGATGTGACGTTTATCTCCATGTCTCTGGCAGACCCAGTTGGAATGTATCATATCATACCCAGTCTGTTCCGGTTCCCCACGTCACTGCCTGAGCCAATGGTCTAAACATAGAACTGACACTGCTCAGGTGGATCCGATGACGCTGGGTGGACCCTGGATGACGCTGGGTGGACCCTGGATGACGCTGGGTGGACCCTGGATGACGCTGGGTGGACCCTGGATGACGGTGTACTAATACAGACCCCAGGACACCCACCACTGATGCGTGTCACACAGAAGCCGAAAGACTCATCCACCTCACACTCCAGCCGGACATGTTGGATCTTCTGGAGCATCGCTGTGTGACATTGCCAGAGGTAGGTTTTGCCTTTATCTGCACGTCATTCGCACCTATGGTTTAGTCCCGGGGTTCTCTGGGAAGTGTCTGACAGCACGGTTATACTTCCCATAATTCAGTGGGTGGCTGCTACTCCTCCTTCTGCTTCTTGGAAAAAACCCAGCTCCATCTGGACAGGCCACACATTCCTCACATGGTTCGTTTCTTGAACGGAGGCTTGGTGGATTTCCAAGACATTCCGGACATGGTGTCCGTGCGTGGCTAGCACATGGATGCTAATGACAACCGGGATACTACTAGCTAACGATAAAACGGGCCAGAGCTGAGCAGAACTCTTCTCCCAGTACATAATATTTAGGAGATTTCCACTGTGGGTCGTTATTCTGCGAGTTACACCGACTGATCAAGACGAAGACCCCGGCAGAACAATTTTTATCAAGGCCCTTCCGAAGAGGTTAGCCCCTGTGCTCGTTTGACTGGTTTGACTGATTGACCGGTGGAACCAAACAGCTTGAAATGGACATGACCTGGAGTGGTGGTCTTTACGTCCCGGGTTTAGACAGAGCACTTGATATCCTGAAACACATGACTGGGTTGTCTTTCAAGTCATTTTAGAAAGCTGCTTTTTTATTTCTGTGACTCATTATTGTATTAGAATGTTCATTGATCTGAAACAAATTCCTGTACAGAATGAATCACATTATTATTTCTAACTCTTGGAGTGAACTCGAACACGTCAGCACTAGTCAGGGAGAGACGTGCTGGTCTGCAACGCAATCTGGAGAGCCATGTAAGGCGGGCTACTGTTTCGCGTAACGAGGCGGTCTTATCCTGGATTCTGGTTAGGTCGGAATTGTCCGCGCTTCCAGAGTTCACATATGCCCTGTGACTTTTCCCAGCCGGAGGAGCGTTTGTCTGCTACATCGCGTCCAGGGGAGCGCCGTAGAATGAATGAGGGGGACATAGCTGTTCTGGCTGTGGATCCGACTCCACGGCAGGATCACACACACCTCAGACGGCTGTACTGTATGAACGGAGGACATCATCTGCGGATCCTGCCGGACGGAACAGTCCATGGAGGCAGGGATGAGAACAGATACGGTAGGACTTGTTAAAATGGATGTATAATTCAGAATAAGCACTCTCATCCTCATAGGTTTTCTAATAATCATTTCGTTATATGCTTTTGGGAGGAACTGTTTGTTTTGAAACAACGCATGTGTATTTGTGATCCAGACGTCCTGAAGGTGAAAGCCGTTGGTGTTGGTGTGGTTGCCATCAGGAGCCATGAGATGAGCCATTACCTGGCGATGAATATGGAAGGTCATCTCTATGGATCTGTGAGTCCCTCTTACTGACACTGGGAAAATACTGAATGAATGTACTGAAATGTAAAGCACCTAACAAAACACACTGGGTGGAATACTACTGTGTGGCTTGCCCTGCCAGAGCTGGTCAGCTTCACCACGAAGTCAATTGATTTAGTGACAATCACCAAGGGAGTAGAAACTTGAGTTGCTTTGTGTTTTATAACTTAAACTCTTGATTTAGTTTAGAGAAAACCATAAGGGTTGGTTTCAGGAAACAGGGAATCAGGAGCATTTAAAATGTTTTGTTCAGCGTGTGTTTAACCTGTGACCAGAGAATCCTCACCTACATTTTTAAATGTAACATTATTTGTTCCAGAAAAACTTTACAGACGAATGTCACTTCCTGGAGAAGATGGAGGAGAACCATTACAACACATACCGGTCTAAGAAGTACCAAGATAAAAACTGGTTCCTGGGTCTGAAGAGGAACGGACAGCCTAAATCTGGCCCAAGCACAAACATAGGGCAAAAGGGCATCTACTTTCTGCCACGGCCTGTGGTCAGCATCACCATGTGAAGGCCGAAGACCGCCAATGTCATCATGGACCACTTCACACCAATCAGTCATACACTTCCACCAATGTTTTTCATTTTTAATTTAACCTTTATTTAACCAGATAGGCCGATCGAGAACAATTTCTCATTTGCAACGGCGACCTGGGGGAGCAGCTGGGATTTGAACCCAGGACATCATACACACACTGAGCTACCAATTGCTCCAATGTGCTTTTAACCATTAAGTAAATCTGAAAACTGAGTTTTAGTGACAAATGTGTTGTTATTATATGTTTAATGAACCTTAATTTGTGCTCCATTTCCTTGTTGGCTAAACCTGCATTGTCAATCAGCTCATTTGCAACGGCGACCTGGGGGAGCAGCTGGGATTTGAACCCAGGACATCATACACACACTGAGCTACCAATTGCTCCAATGTGCTTTTAACCATTAAGTAAATCTGAAAACTGAGTTTTAGTGACAAATGTGTTGTTATTATATGTTTAATGAACCTTAAAGTGTGCTCCATTTCCTTGTTGGCTAAACCTGCATTGTCAATCAGCTGTAAGTAAACTGTCTTGTGGTGTCTGTATTGGTATTTACTAGTGTAGAAGTCTGTACTGGTATTGCTAGTGTGTAGAAATCTGCTAGTTTCAGCCCTATCAACCAAACAATAAGGTTTCTGTCCATCACTGGACTATAGGCTAATTAGCACAGTGTGTTGCAGCAACTTCCTGCCTTTTGTTAGGAGCTAGCACTGGCAATTTTGCCTCCTGGGGGTGTGGTCTTCTCTCCCTACTTGGTATAAAACTACAAACCCAAGTCCTACCAGGTTAGTGTGCTCCATTTCCTTGTTGGCTAAACCTGCATTGTCAATCAGCTGTAAGTAAACTGTCTTGTGGTGTCTGTATTGGTATTTACTAGTGTAGAAGTCTGTACTGGTATTGCTAGTGTGTAGAAATCTGCTAGTTTCAGCCCTATCAACCAAACAATAGGCTAGGTTTCTGTCCATCACTGGACTATAGGCTCCTAATTAGCACAGTTAGGCAGTGTGTTGCAGCAACTTCCTGCCTTTTGTTAGGAGCTAGCACTGGCAATTTGCTGCCTCCTGGGGGTGTGGTCTTCTCTCCCTACTTGGTATAAAACTACAAACCCAAGTCCTACCAGGTTAGTGTGCTCCATTTCCTTGTTGGCTAAACCTGCATTGTCAATCAGCTGTAAGTAAACTGTCTTGTGGTGTCTGTATTGGTATTTACTAGTGTAGAAGTCTGTACTGGTATTGCTAGTCTGTACGCTCAGTCCGGAAGTCACCCTGCAACTGCTCCAATCCAGCCGTCCGACAACATGCCCGCTTGACCCTATCCCTTCCCCGCTCCTCCAGTCCATCTCCACGGACCTTCTTCCATATCTCACATCTCTAATAAACACTTCTCTAACCTCAGGATGTGTCCCTTCTGACTTCAAGATGGCCAGAGTGACTCCGCTCCTCAAGAAACCGTCTCTCGACCCGTCGGATGTCAACAACTACAGACCTGTGTCCCTGTTGTCCTTCCTTTCCAAAACGCTTGAACGCGTCGTAGCTGACCAACTGTCCTCCTACCTCTCGCAGAACAATCTCCTGGACCCTAACCAGTCAGGATTCAAGACGGGCCACTCAACTGAAACAGCGCTGCTCTGTGTAACTGAAGCCCTACGCAAGGCCCAAGCCAACTCTCTCTCCTCTGTTCTCATTCTACTAGACCTATCTGCTGCCTTCGACACAGTAAACCATCAGATCCTGCTCTCCACCCTCTCTGACCTGGGGATCTCAGGAGCGGTGCATTCCTGGTTTTCCTCATACTTGTCGGACCGTTTTTACCAGGTGGTGTGGCGAGGCTCGCCGTCGAACATGCAGCCCCTGGTCACTGGGGTCCCCCAAGGATCGGTCCTAGGCCCTCTCCTTTTCTCCTTATACACCCGGTCTCTTGGCTCTGTCATATCCTCACATGGCCTCTCCTATCACTGCTATGCTGATGATACCCAACTATTTTTCTCATTCCCACAGTCTGAAACCCAGGTGGCATCCCGTATCTCTGCATGTCTGACTGACATCTCGGCCTGGATGTCTGCACACCATCTGAAACTCAACCTAGGTAAAACTGAACTGCTCTTCTTCAAAGGAAGAGCCTGTCCGCTCCAGGATCTGTCCATTACGGTGGACAACTTCACAGTCCCTGCTACCCAATGTGGGAAAAACCTTGGCGTGACCCTTGACAACTCCCTCTCATTTTCTGCACACATCAAGGCGATGTCCCGGTCTTGCAGGTACATGCTCTACAACATTCGGAAAGTAAGGCCGTATCTTACGCAGGAAGCCGCACAAGTGCTGATCCAGGCACTTATCATCTCCCGTCTCGGCTACTGCAACTCCCTTCTGGCTGGTCTCCCAGTGTGCGCCATCAAACCCTTGCAACTCATTCAAAATGCAGCAGCCCGCCTGATCTTCAATCTACCAAAGTTCTCCCACGTCACTCAGCTGTTCCGCACACTACACTGGCTCCCGGTCGAAGCACGCATCCACTACAAAACCATGGCGCTAGCCTATGGGGCAACAAGAGGAACCGCCCCCTCCTACATCCAGTCACTAATCAAGCCGTACACACCCACGCGAGCACTTCGTTCTGCCACCTCAGGCCTCTTGGTAGTGCCATCCCTACGGGAGGGCAACTCTCGATCTGCTCAGTCTAAATTGTTCTCCGTGCTTGCCCCGCAATGGTGGAACAACTCCACTCTGGAGATCAGATCATCGGACTCTCTACCAATCTTCAAAAAACGTCTAAAAACATTCCTCTTCAAACTGTACCTCCAGTAGCTCCATGAATGGAGCTCCACAACTCTCGACTGTTTGAAACTTCACTACCGACTCATTCTTCTATCTCTAGCACTTCCCCCTGCACCCACCCAGGAACAATGTACTTATTGCCTTTTTGATGTGTGTTTTAGCTATATGTGAAATGCCTGCACTTATTGTAAGTCGCTCTGGATAAGAGCGTCTGCTAAATGCGCTAAATGTAAATGTAAATGTTTGATTTACCTGATGTTTTTATTTATAAAATGTTACTAAATAAGAATGTCATTTTTGTCAACTATCCCTTTTTTCAATTGAATTGATGTATGACAATTTCTTTACGTACTCACTCAATAACATTGGCACCACGCACAGTGACAGATGTGGAAAATGCTCATTTGATAGATTTTTAGCAACATGTTTTATTGCATTCAGAGCATCTCAAGTCAAGTTATGTGATGTTTTAAATAATAATGCAGGAATGTCAAAGGGAATAGTGTCAACAGACATTGCATTTACTGTTGTAAACCCTATAACACCATGAGGTTGGAGTTTCTGTCAACAAAAGGTGCTCCCTGGTACACACAAAAAATCCCCCTGAAACCAAAACAAATGGTATATTACATTCCCCTTAGATAACTGGATTTTAACTGTCTCTAGTGGTATTCCTAGTTGATTTCTGACACATAGAAAAATGCACATAGAGTAACTGTGTTCCATTCAATTTCGTTCCATTGTGCGGGATACTGTGATCCTGTTGTGATCTTGCACACACAAATATAGCTTTGATCTAACTCTAATTTATGAACTTTGCACAGAGAATGAACTTGTTGTTAGATCCTGACATTTACATTGGCAGGAGCTATTCTGGTGTGAAAGTTACAGTGAACAGTGTCGTCATTGTGATTATGAAGTCATTGAGGAATCTACAACAATATAATAGGAATATATTCCTAACCCTTTATACCCAGTACTACTGGTCCAGCAGACCATGGAAGAACACCGACAGCCTGAGGCTGAATCCCAGCAAACACCAAGTACAGCTGTGAGACACACACACACACACACACACACAGACACATCTTTCTGTCAATAGTAAACGACCAACATGTTCACTGTCCCTTATGAAACTCTAAATTCTCTGTTTTTGTTCTCAAGTCTACTGCCAAACGCTCAACGTTCAGGCACTGCAACACGTCCATGCCAGCTGTGACGAAGCCTACAAGATGAGGTGAGGGCCCAGCTCTTCTTGCAGATGTATTCTTCAAGTCACATGTTTTACTAAGCTACGACGGTGTCTAAAACCGTATTAACCGGTAGAAGCGGTGAGAGTCAGGAGCTGTAACCTGGGACGGGTGAGGGGTCATGGTAGGCACAGGAGGTTCGGGTGACAAGGACTTACCTGGACCGTCGTGATTTGACTGAATCAGCTCGCGGTCAAAGACGCCGGACGGGACCGGCTTGGGGTCAGGGACGCCTGACTGGATCGGCTCAGGCTTAAGCTGGCTAGGCTTCACCGAGGGAGTGGACTCGGACTGGACCAAGGGACTGGACTCAGACTGGACCAAGGGACTGGACTCAGACTGGACCAAGGGACTGGACTCAGACTGGACCAAGAGACTGGACTCTGACTGGACCTAGGGAATAGACTCTGACTGGACCGAGGGACTGGGGGACTCACTCTACAAATCCAACTCTCTCTCCCAGTCTTTAAGGATATAATTTCCTAGCCTCTGTTTAATCTCCATTATCTTCCTCTCTGTCTCCATCTCTATCTGCCTCTCTTTGAGGCTTTCTCCTCTCATTCTCATTGCAATATCTATTCATCTCCTCCCGGTCTTCATCTCGCTCAGCCATTCTTTAAGGCTCTCTTTTCCCATCCTCTGTTGTTCGCTGAATATTACTTGATTTGTTTCATCACTTCTTCTCAGATTTTGCCGTTCTCTCGCCCTCGATGCATTTATTTTGAGAGCTACAGAGCTTCCGACCAGGTCCTTAACGAAACCATCCTCGGTGTTATGAAGTCGCTCTAGAGCTCAATTTGGTTTCAACACAGTGTGTGTTTTGCATTGGGGCTACGTTTGTTTGTTTAATAAATACCACGAACGTGACATCCAGGCTCTGCGCTTAATGGCTTAATCCTGCGCTACACCCAGCAAAGATCGGGACATACATAGCAAGATCTTTTTTATAAACAAGCGCTCCGCATAAGGTCCGCTCGGCACTGGGTCCGAGCTATACGTTATGAAACAGTGACAGAAGTTTATGTTTTGAAACTCTGTTACCTCATCGATAGTTATACACCGAGCGTGGAAAACACATATCAGGAATGGCCCAAACTGTGAACCTGCTCTCATTTATAAAGAGAACGGGGCACCAATGGTGGAGCTGTCCATTCTGGTATCCTCTGGCGAATGCCAATCAAACTGCACGACGCTGGGCTGTGAGCACACGTGCCTTTAGAGGACGTCAGGCCCTCATGCCATCTTCATGAACTCTGTTTCTGACAGTTTGGTCCTAAACATGCACAACAGTAGCCCACAGGAGGTCATTTGGTAGGGCTCTGGCTGTGCTCCTCCTGGTCCTCCTCGCACAAAGGAGGAGATACGTGTCCTGCTGCCGGGTTGATGCCAGTCCACGCCCATGTCCAGCTGTCCTCGTGTAGCGGCCTGTCTCCCGGTCTCCCGGTTTACTGGGTGACACTTCAAACCTTCTTGCCGCGGCATGTATAGATGTACCATCGTCCTGGAGCGGTACGATTTCTGCTCACCAGAATGGGCTCCAGGCAGCGCCGTATGCTACCTGTAGTGAACAGGAACACTAGCAACATTACAAACTAGAGAAGAATCTGCCAGGAAGGATAAGGAGATAGCATGCGTCTCTATGGCGACCACCTGTATAACCAGTCCCTTTATACCGGGGTTGTCTGGCTGTTGTCTCTCCAGTGCACCCGGTGTCCCTTTTATTTGCACCAAAACAGGGGACATTGATTAACAATCACATATTCTGCCTTACTGGACAGGTTGATGCTTCCCCTGTTTAATTGACTTGGTGTAATACTGTGACTACGGGCTTTCGTCTTTGAACGTTGGCTCGGTGCTAGCGTGTATACAAGTGCAGTGTACCTAGTGCGTTGTCTTTTGTTAAATGTGTGCTTGTGTGGGGGAAAATCTAATTTGTGAAAAAGGGAGGACACTGTGAAGATCCTGGTGATGGTCGAATTGCTCTGAACTTGCTTATGTTTTCTAACATACGATAAGAGTGTGTTAGTGTCAGTAGATTAAGGATATTATACATCTTGTCACAAATGATTGGATTCAAATAAGTTGATTTGGGAAAGATAAAATAAGCTGTTTAGAATACAGTTGCTTATACTATTATACTACATTCTGTTCTATGTGCGTTTCAGTTACCTTAAATTATTGGCACCGTTTATGATGATTTGTCAACAATTATCTGTATAAGGCACCCACCACTGCAAGCTTTACACGTTAGTCGGCTGGCCGTCGTTAAGTACTCGCCGTTTTACCCACTGGTACCCACTTGTCTACAAGTCCCTGCTAGGCAAAGTCCCATTGTACCTTAGCTCCCTAGTTACCATTGCCCTACCCACCCGCAGTCTACTCTCTAGTAGGTACATCGCCTTAGTCACCCCAAAAGCCTGCACATCATTCAGCTGCCAATCATTCCAGTTTGCAGCCGCCAATGACTGGAACGAACTACAAAAAAAACTAAAACTTGAAACACTCATATCACCGGTTGCCTTTAAACTACTCCTTTCTGAACACCTGTCCGATCTCTGTACCTGCGAACTGTCTTCAACTTCTCTCCCTTATGCTATGCCCACCTTGCACAGTGGACATCTCTCACCTGCACTATTATCATCACCTGTTGACTCTTGTATTACTCTTATTTGCTCAGATATTGCTCAAAGGCTCTTTCCCATAATCACAGTCATATAGTCCATGCAAATGACCTACCTGCTAGACTCACTTTATTCTTTGAATATCCAGGAAAATAATATTAATATTTTAAAATGTATTCGCTAGTGCCTTATCTATGCTGCTCAACAGAATCTCATCCTGTTTTACTTGAACCTGTATTGCCTTATTGTGTCTTATTTTGCCTAAATGTGTAATTTTTTGCACTCCTGTGTTATGTGTACTTATGTAACTCTATGTTGTCTTGCACATTTTCTCGCCTTATCTTGGCCAGGTCGCCGTTGTAAATGAGAATTTATTATACCAGGCATACTGTAAAATTTAAAATTTAATTAAATTAAAAGAATCAAGAAACATATCCGTGTTGTAATTTGCCAACTTGTTTACTATATTACACTTCAATGATTAATTAATGATTCAGGAGAATCAACCAAAATCACACATTTCAAAAAGTGTTTGCCAAAAACATTATTTGAACTCTATTTCTGTATTCTCTTAATTCTCTGTGGGATGGTTTAGTGAAGCTTGAACCTCACATGGGGATTCGATGAGGGGAGACATGTTGACTATGGCCATAAGATGGCAGAATTGCATCTTTCTCAATTCACGCCACTCATTCTGAAACGTGTCAAAGACGCTTACAACTGAAATAGCTGGTTAGTACAGACTACAGTACATACCTGCAGGCTTTGATATCAGTTGCACCTTGACATTCTGGATACTTATTTTTTGGTATAAGGTAAAAGAAGATCTCAATAACTGCATTTCCAATTAATATTCAGAAAAGGTATTTCATGACGGTAACTATTTAAGCAACATGAGCCAGAGCGATGTGGTAAACCACCACCATGTATAAACTCAATTTCAATAACTCAAGATTTAATGGATCTACAGTTACATTAACAATATGTTGTTGTCTATAGTTGGCCTATGGAGATTATGT